>WBNO01000751.1:205433-216753 GCA_013400575.1 Peucedramus taeniatus
CCCCCCCACCCTGTCCCCTCTGGAAGTTTATTCCCTGATGCTGCTCTCAGATTTCTACATTTTTTTGGTCACTTTCCTTTTTAACCTCACTTGGGATTTTTTTTTTTTCTTTTGCAGTTAGGGATTCTCTGACCCCATTAAAATAAGCACAGTGGTGCTAGTTACCTGAGTAACACTGTGCTGAAGCTGAAACACAGCTACAAAGACACTGTGCTCTGCTACCAGCTAAAAGCAAGAACTTCCATGCATAGCTTGGAATGTTCTCACCCTGTTGGTTGGTCATGAGGTATCATGGACTTCAGGATATCATCTGCCTGACTACAGAAAGAAACATTACTGATAAAAGTTTAATATTGAGCTCAATTTTACTTACAAGTTTCTAGCACTGGAGTTTCCACAGCCTCTCTGACTTAGTTTATTCTGGATCCATTTTGTTCTTGAAGGACAGTGTTCAATTTAGGCATGTATCTCCTGCAGAGGCCTTAAAAATGTTCAAAAGAATGCAAGAAGTATTTGCAAGATTACTTGAACAGGTCTTGTTCACTCAACAGGTCTTGTTCACTCATCTCCAATTTGCATGGTCCTATATTGCACAGCAGTCTGCCACAGGCTTGTGTTCAGTTCACATTCCACTATAAACCCCAGAAACTGTTCTCCAACACTTCCTAACTATTTGGTCCTGATATGCACTCCTGAAATTAATTACTCCTGCCCAAGGGCAGTGTTTTTTTATTTGTCTTCACAAAATTTCATAATTTTTTTTGCTCTCTGTTCCTCCAGTTTCTAAACTTCGAATTCTGCCTCTGGTATATTTGTGGGAAGGAGGTAAAACTAGCGATAAACTGAACAGGATTACATTGACCTCACATCCTTAGGGAACTAGTAAAAATTTCAACAAGAAGAGAATTCAAGACTTGGCATGTTGCACTGACTGTCCTACATTGACAGTAGGAGGGAAAAGCAGTGACTACAAACCTCATCCAAAAGTTGTGTCCTCCACCACAATCATAGCTCAGTCAGAGCTGAGTCCTGCTTTTGTTCTTGGTTGTCCGTGCAGCTCAAAGCTCTCTCGAGAACCTTGGAACATGAGAACTTGGTGGGCTGCACCCAGATGTGTTCCAGCATCTGCTGTTAGCGTGTGTTTCTTCTCATTGATTTGAACTATAAAGCCAGGTCTGCTGGAAGCTGAGAGGGCATTTCTGCTTTGCTAGATCAGGGCCTTAATCTTTAGATGAGATGTGCACACAGGAACACAAGTAAGATGAACTGCAACCAGATTTTCCTACCTTCTAGTAAGAAGGACAAACCAAGCATTTCTTGTTTTCACAGCTGTGCTGACAGGTCACAGTAATATGTTACAAAAGTTCACTTTTGGTGCTTGAACGGGAATGCATGTTTTTCATAAAGGCACTCATGGTAAATATGCACAATAAGGAGGTTGTAGTTTTTAGCCTTGTTTTTAGCAGAAACATTGTGTCATTTACAGATATAATTGTATATTTGATAATGATTCCAGTATTTAGCAGCAGCTATTTTTGCCTGTTGTTTGGAAGCCTCTAATGACTTAGTCCAGTTGAGCTCATTTCATAGCTTCCCCTATCTGTGGGCCATCTGTTATCCACTCACTTCTTTTTCCTTTCCCTGATTGGTTTCACACAAGCCCTTTAGTTCATTTCAATTAGGGTAGTTTGGAGAAAATCATACTCTAATCTGCAGTTGTATCATGTGTGTGTTGTCCCTGTCCCACCCCGCTCATCCCCCCACAATTAGATGAAAAACATTCCATGATGAAGAACGTTGTTGAATTGACCAGGCTTGGTGGAAAAAGACTCAGTGGGGATTTTCTCCAAAGCTGGAGGATTTCTACAGGTAAGCCTATAAAACCTGCAGAAGAGGTAATGAAAAAAATCTAAAAATAGAAAAAAGGAATAGAAAAAAAAGCTAAAAATTTTGACACTTCATTTTATCATACTGTTGACCTTTTATGTATATCTGTGCATATATTCATGCATATAAATATGTATATATAAACACTGTTGACCTTTCAAATTTATACATAAATAATATATAATTTATAAATATACATTATATATGTGCATGTAATATAAAAATATCTATCTCACTTCCTTGGGGAATTTTTCTTTAATTTAAAAATTTCTGGCTTCAAATTCATACAGGTCATGAGTGAGGCTGGAGAAGTGTAAGGGGAATGAAGAGACATTAGAAAATTCCTAGAAGCCTCTTGAAATGTATCTCCAGACAGATGAGCCTGAAGGCCTCTTTTGCTTCTGGAAATTGTGTTGTGGGTTGGTTTTTTTATATTTAATTTCAGACTGAGCAAGAGTTAGAGAATGGTGGAATGGGGAATTTGCTGCTGTGGGGAGGATTTTGGAAGCAACAGTTCAGAAGCAGAAGGGCAATGTCAGGTTGGAGGAATCCTGTCTTGCTTCCTGTGTAATTTTGTCATAATGTAGAGAACACTGTGGAATCCCCTGGGGTTTAAACAATTCTCACTTTAGATTAGGATGGGCAAACATCAAGGAATAGCTGACAAGTTCTAATATCATCAGTGTTTTTGCAGCAGAGTTGCAATAGGCCTCACCATTGGGAAGCATAGGAGCAATCCTCATTTGAGATGTTACCTTTCAAAGCACAAAGTCCTCCCGCTGGCTGCAGGAAATGGGTTTCGCAGAACTGCTCGCGGTGTGTTACTGCTATGGGCTTTGCCTGAGTGCTATAGCTCTGCCCGTCTTGTGGTGCCTTCAGTCCGAGCTTTGCACAAGTTTCTCCAGTTGAAATTTTCTTGTATCTTTATTTCATAGCCCCAGGGAGGAAAAATGCAGGTAAAATGCCAGGCTGGAAGCCTTTCCACTTTGGTTGGGAGCAGTGCACTGCACGGCTTGGGTTGGCAGGGGGCTCAGGAGAGTTGCTCTGTCTCCCCTGCCCATGCTCTTGCAGATGGATCACAGGTACCAGCCTGCAGCCCTGGCCTCTGCTGTCCTTGCCTGCTCCTGGCAAGGCAAGGACTGCAGAGCCCCCGGGACAGTGGAGAATGACAGAACTGAGCTGCTGATGGGGGAGGGAAGGTTCACAGGATTCTTCGTGGGATTGGTAAAGAAAACCCCCAAATAAAACGGAGGAAAGGCAGCGTGAAGGATGTGCTGCAGGTTTATAACGGGAGGAGTGTGAGGGCTTCCCCTGGTGATGTAAAGACACCAGCCCGCTCTTGGAGCTAAGGAAAGGCTTCGTGCAGCCGTTCCATTACTGAAGTATCACTGCGTCCGTGCTGCTGTGCAGCAGCCGTGGATGCTGCTGTCCCGGCATCGAGGCGGAAGATCGCGAATCGCTGTCTGCAGCAGCCGTGGATGCGACAGGGAAGAGCCAGGGTCGCAAGGCAAAGCTGTGGACTGTGTTTGGGGATAGGGAGCCCCTCCCGTGTTCCCGGTGCAGGCCGGTGTTCGGGACTTCGCTGCTTTCCACAGCACCACCTGGTGTCGGGCCGCGGCAGGGAAGAGCTTCCAAAGCTGCTCCTATCCCCAAACCTCCCGCTGCCCTTCTCTCTGTGCTTAACAAAACTGCTTCCCCGGGAAGGCCTCCGGTGTGCCTGGTGAGTGCCACCGCCTCCTCCTGCGGTGGCTCTGCCCCTTGCCAGGAGCAGCGTTGGTACCCGACACCTTTCAGCTTTGCAGCTGCCCTGTTCTAGAGCGGATTTCTAAGAAAGGATCGACTGGCATTTGGCTCTTTTATGCCAAGTATCACTTACTGGGATATATTGTTGGCCTTCTCATTTATCAGCATGACCAGGCCGTGAGCAGTGACAAACCCCAGGTGCCATCTGGAGCATGCTGCTGCACCGCTGGCTCATGTGGTAAAAGAAATGCACCATTGCAGCCCAACCAGGCTTGCTTTCTGTGGGCAAGAGCAGTCACAGCTAAAGGCTTTTTTTAGTAACTGAGTGTTTACAACTTGCTGCCCTGCTGACCCTGCAGGTCCCAGGTTGAGGAGACAGGAGGGAGTCAGGAAGCTCTCTGAATCCCTGCAGCTCCTGCCTGGGCAATTGTACCTGAGCAACCCCACGAGGAACCAGGGGGAAACCTAGGTATCAGGGAATGGGATCCTGAATCTTCAGCTCTGGGGTACATGTCTGCAACCAGAAAATAAAGCCTGGTTTGGAGGATGTAGCTTTTTTCATTGCTATACTGTAGCAGTTGGTGTTTTGTGGTTTTTTTTTTTTTTTTTTTGTTGGTTTTTTTTTTTTTTTTTTTTTTTTTTTTTTTTTTTTTTTTTTTTTTTTTTTTTTTTCAATACTGAGTGAGGAACTTTCAGAGCAGAGATGATGCTACTATACCTTGCACTAGTGTCTGTTTCTAAATCAGTGTTTCTGCCCAACTTCTCATCTGGTTCCCTGTGCAGCCACCTACAGACATGGAAAGGCAAGACTGAGCTGAGGTCTTCTGACCTTCCTGGAAGAATCCCCACTCCTGTAAGATGTGTAGATATCCTTCCTCTCTCTCTTTAGTGGGACAGGTTTAGGGTGGGCTTACAGAACAGCCTCAAATCCCCCATAGCTGCCCTCCAGAGGCAGCCAGGAAGATCTTCAGAGAGAGCCCTTTCTGCTGTAGGCTCCTGCTTATCCTGTTTCTAATCATGGCTGTACCCATTAAGAGACTGCTGCTGAAGCCAGGAATAGACCAGATTAATCCTGGTGCCCAGCATCCTTAGAGAGAGTTTTGTAATTCACAGCCACGTGTGTGTCATCTTCACTCAGCTCATTCTGCCAGGCATTGCCTTGTGCAATATGCACAGGTACGATCTGCTGCCCACCCACCAAGGCACTGTTCTCTCATGATGTAGGTGTGAGAGGCATCAGCACTGCCTGTGGGCTCAGCTACAGATAGAGCTTTTCCTACACTGGAGTTTGCAGCTTAAACCAGCTCTTATTACACATTACTCTGTGTGTGTATTAGGTGCACTCTGGATTGGTTATTGACATGCTTTGGCTTTGCTAACAGCCTTTTGCTGATGGGAGTGGAGCTGTTTGCCTCCTATGTAAGATATGTCCCATTAGTGCTTCTATACTGCTTCTGCTCTGGTGGCACGAGATAGATCTGAGGCGAGACACTTCACTGCACAGTAGTTTGACAGACACAGAGAACAACACATGCAAAGCTCTGCCTGAAAGTCTGGAAAGTGGAATAAACAAGTGCTCAAAGAAAACAACCTAATTCTTGCAGGGAAGTATGTGGCAGGCTGCTGTGTGCACCGGGATGGAAGATGCACCTGGAGAAGTGGGTGAGGGTGGGTGCTTTTCCTTTGCACTGCAGCCAGGCTGCTCTTTGCCTTGCAAGGCTGAGCCTTGTGACAGACAAAGCGTGTGCTGGATACAGGCAGCAGGATGGGTCAGATCTGCAGACACACTGAGCAAAATGGTTTTCAGTGAAGGTTTTGGGTATCAGTGAACAGAGTCAGAAAGACTCTGTTCTGCTGCACAATCCCAGAAAGACCTGGGATTGTGCAGCTTCTGACATAATGGGTGGGGATGCCTGCAAAACATCCCCAGGTCTGACTGGGGAGGAAATGGGGAAAGCCTGCAAAGAAGGAACAAGATGGAAGGAAGCCTGCACCAAGGAACAGTGGGATGTGGAAACCACTGTCTGTGGTGAGTGCAGTACTTTAATTGCAAAACTGTAATGACTTGTGTGTGTGCAGAGTTGAGTGAAACTGGCCAAGGGGTAGAATTTGACATTTTTAATTGAGGCATTCACAAGTGCTTGAGGACCATTGCTGATCCCAAGCAAGCAGCACTTCTGCTTTGTCAAGCAAGAAGTAGAGCTTCCAAATGTGATTGGGATACATGGAGTTGTGCTGATGAAATGCTACCACTGATGAGCTCAGCAAATATGGCGACCTTGAATTATGAGTCCCTGTGGGAGCTAAAGCCATCGTGTGTTCTCCCCATTGGCAATTATTGAGCAGGATCTGTTTCTCCCTTGCACTTGCTTTCTCCTCCCTGCCCCCATGAGCTTGGGAAGCTGCAGTGTGTGACTATTTGAGCATATGCCAATCTCTTCAAAGATTCTCCGTAATCCCCTATGCTAATCCTCCTGGAACAGGAAGGATGCTTGTAGACAGCACTTGCAGATCCACACCCAGAATATTAAGCTTGTTATAACACCTAGCCTGTCCTTGCATCTGCTGACTCGTTTCCAAGGAAATTGTTGTGCATAAGTTCCTCCTTACTTTGAAATGTTGCTTCAGGTGAAAGTAATATTGTTTGTTTCACATATGAGAAGAAATGGCAGCATCCAGGGACAGCTATCATTATTCACTGCACTAACAGTGCTGAACATGAGAGGCCATATTTTTGAAGCGACCTCTAAAGCTGCACAAGTCTGCAGATACAGCAGAAGTAGGTGGTTTGATCCATGTGTCCAAACATTGACCATCAGCCTCATGCGAAGGATTCCCCTTCAGGGATACAGTGGGGCCCCAAGAGAGGAGATGAAGTTCCCTGGACCAGTGCAAAATGAGGTACATTCAAGACATGCCCACATGATAAATGCAAGGGGAACATTAGCACCAGCTGAAACATACAGTTGGCACAGGACTTCTGTGTTGCTCTAAAGCTTTCCAAGTAGTGCAAGTGCTGAGAGCGTGGCAAGGTCTGTGCTGTTTCAGCTCCCTTGCGTGGCATTTCAAGCAGACTTCAATTAGAAATCAATAGCATGCTTTTAAAAGAAAACCACAGGCTCTTCTGTGCTTCCTGGCAAAGAATACAAGGAGCCCTGTGCTGGAAGGATCTCCACATCTGTGGCAAGCAGGGCACTGGCAACAGCTAAGTAAAAGCAGGGGCCGAGTCACCTGCCAGAAATTGCCACTTTCCACAGTTATGGCCACATTTTAGTTTAGCCAGTTTCCTTCTCAGCAGTATTTGTGACAAAAGGTATGGAAAAAGCTTTCATTCTTCACGGGGATTATGTTTAATCTCAATAGGTCTTAAGGAAAAATTAATTAAATAAATAATGATGCCCACCAGACCATTAACAACCATTAACAAGGGAGAAACCTTGGCTCCATGCAGGTTGCAGGTACTAGCTTGTTGGAAAGCTCACAGCAAGGGAAGGGCAGAGAAGGGAGCAGGCAAAGAATCAAGGGTTGCAAGGCAGAAACTGTGAAGGGTTTAAAAAGAAAAACACATGAAGGCTTCAAAACACACGTGTTAAAACCTGAGTGTGCAAGGGGGCACTGGATTTACTTCTGGTTGTTTAACAGTGAACTCCCAGTTCCATCAAATGAGAACACCATCCTTTATCTTTAAAGATGAGAATGATACCAGCCTGGTTAAACTGATCTAAATCTGATGAATCCATGGGAGATCACAGGGAGATACAGAGAGAAGAATCAATAAGGCATTAATAGATGCTAGAGTTGCTGCCTGTAAATCAATTTGGAATTGTCTGGTGCACTGCAGTTCATAAAATACACCACAGGCTGTAATTGTGAACTGGACTAAGTTACAAAGGAATAAACATCCAGGAGCTAAAGAGTTGCAGCAGGCTCTGAGTGCTACACAGCTGAAGCAATAAATCAGCTGCACTCCCCCAGCAGAGAAAGCAGTGAGGTCTGAACATTCTCCAAGTCCTATGGTTGCCATCAGCACCTGTACTGCTCCACACTGGCACTTTTGGATGAGCTGGAGCGCAACAAAATTAGACAGCAAAAGATGAAAATTAGCCACCTTGTCAGTGGTCTGGTAAAGGCAACTTTGGAAAATATGCGTATGGCATAAATGATACTTCTATAAATTGATTCTTATGTGCTAGAGAAGCTCACCTCATGTCCCTATAGATAAAAAAGCCGGTTCAGCTGAATCGAGGCTACAGATTTTGAATGTGCATCTTTGCTGAAGTCTAAGGTAGAAGAGCGTAAAATCAACAGTGACCAAAAAAATAATGAAATTCAAGTGTCTGTGTGCTTCATCTTCACCAAATCTCTCTCATTTTTGCAGAGTGACACTGATGCTACCAGCCTAGATATCACAACTTCTTCCCTGGAGAAAATGAGGTTGACGTGCAGGCTCCAGGGGCAAGAGAGAAGAGGTGGCAACTGCCAGAGCTGCTCTGAGATGAGCACAGTCAATCTTAGCACCAGGGTGGGACCCCCAGCCTTCCTGTTCAACATCCCCAGCTCCTGCAGTCCAAGGGGTGAGTGTTAACAAAGCAGCTGCAGTTTAAACTGCCCTAGGGATCTGCATGGCACATGTCCTGGGAGAGTCATTCCCTGCTGCAGGATAGACTGGGGTCTGCCAGGTGCTGGCTGTTTACTCCATATCCTTCACAAAGATGCAGAGATCTTGCTGTAAATTTGCCAAACATGTTGGAGTGGAACCAGCAAAAATCTGTCACAGTTGGAGGTCAAGAGCTGTCTTTTCTATCTCCCAGGCCTGCATGGGCTGTCTGGGCCCACAAGTCAGCCTGCTTCCATTCTGGCCTTTGGGTAGTCCCAAGAGGTTTCTATTCCTTCTACAGCTTGTTTTGCCTGGCTCCATGGCCCTCTTCCCACCCAGAAATGTGCACGCTGAATGTGGTAAGGATTGAGAAAACTGTTACAAAGCTTGTTTTATTTCTCTTTACCCAAAGCATGTTTTAAAAAATTAATAAATTGATCTTTCACATTTTTTCCCTTGTTTCCAGGGGGAACAGTGAATACAATAAAACTGTTAAGTAGTGCTTTGAATCTAAGGGATAGAAGGAATGCTAAATATGAAAAACATCTTTCTTTCATGTTAGAGAAAAATTCAGTATACTTCTAAATAAATATCTGGCTGCAGAAAGTCTGCAAGGCAGTAGAGGAAAAAACTAACACAAGCCATGAGATGCTCCTCCCTGTGTCAGCTCCCTGTGTCACTTCCCAGTGAGGAAGGGGCTTGCTGCTCAGGATGAGCCTCCCACTCCTCTGGAACACCCATTAGGAAGGTTTGGACCTTAAGAGCAGTGTGATTTCAGTGTGATTTCAACCTGGTACTCTTGGAGGTACCAAGTTACTTTGTTGGGTGGGGATCATTCAACCCAGGTTAAGCTTTGTGCCCCACAGTATGGTCCTAAACTAGGTGGCTCCTGATGTGCCAACAGCTGGAGTATCTAGCAATATAAATTCCATATGAAGGAAGACACAAGGTGGTACATTAAAGAAGTTCTCCAGAAGCACTGTATGGTCTTTATGTTGGCTTAATATTGTTTACACCAATTCCCTGTTGTACCTTCTGCTTGTCCAGCAGCTTAGGTACAACACTGTGCTGCACTGTGAGGATATTTGGGGCTGATTTCCACAGAGGCTTTCTCCATAGATCAGCGTTGTCCAGAAAGAGCATCTACAAAAGCACCACACTGCTTGGCATGAACTGCAGCTCTGCAAAGGTGCCGGACCATATTCAAGTACCCCAGCTGCAGGATGCTGCAGCCAGGCAGCATTCCTGCCTGGGGAAAAAATGCAGCTTGGAGTTTCCTCTTTCCTTCTCAGAAGGGACCATGAGACTGAGTGTGTTAAATTTGCATTATTAACCATGGTGTTTGATGACAAAGTCACAATGGTGTTGGGCAGCAGCAGCAGCACAGCACTGGGTGCAGGAGAAGAGGGTGTGCCACAGACTGGAGACAACAGCTGGGAAAGAGTTTTAGCTGAAAGACTGTGACAATCCCCACTCTTTGCTTGATGGGAAGCCAACCTAAGTGTGATTTTACCAGGAAGGAAAAGTGGTGCTATGAACTTTTGTAAGCTGATGATCTTTTTCTCCCATCAAGTCGGTTAGCTCCTGGAAAGTCAGAAGCAAAGTAGCCACATGACTGCCCCATGATAACAGGAATTGGGGTTTCTTAGAGGAAAAGAAATGCCTAAGAAAATTTTGAATCATTCAAAATGTTGTTGTTTAGCTGAACAAAACATCTATCCTAATTCTTATCAATTTAATTTATCAGTAAACAAAATCAAAATTTTGTTTAATCTTTAGTCTTAAAACAAATCTGCTTGGATATTTGTTGAGCTTGACTTTCATAATTTTGAATAAATGTTTTTTTCCAGTGGAGATGGTCAAAACAGTTTTGCACAGCTTTACTTAGTACTTAGTACATTGATAAAACTGTATAATGCTAGCGAGTGCACTTCAGTGCAGCATACATGAAAATGCAAGGGCAGCTGGGAAGAGTCTTCACAACAAATATTCTGTATCATGTGATGTCAAAGATTCCCAGGCAAATGTAGCTAGAGGCACCAAATCTCTCAAAGGGCTAAAATCCCAGCTGAGTCTCAAATTCACTGTGCAGGGAAGGGCTGTAATCTGCTAACAAAAAGCAGATGTACAAAAGTCATTCTGGCAGCTGCATCTGTCATGCTGCCTCTCCCCCACTCTGCCTTGATAGACCCACTCTTCCATCCAGTCGTGTGCTTTTCAGAGACAACAAAAAGCCACGCAAAATGTCAATCATGTGAAATCTATCCCTTAAGATAGTCCTTCTTTCCCCATCCTGCCTTAGAGTCTGATTGAGCCCTATTGCTCCCTCAGCCCCTCAGCGAAATGCTCTCAGAATTAAGGCCAAGTACTGGGCAGGACCCCTGGGGTATCCCTGTGCAGCCATGCAGCTCCCCTCACACTGACAACACCCTGTGCTCCACGAGGGGACAAACCCATCCTGGTTCTGCACTGCATATCCTGCTCCTTGGGGATCCTCTCACGATCCTGCGGCAGGAGCCTGCTGGAGGGCCTGCCATCAGCTCACACCACATTCCTCCCGTTTCAAGAGGGAATCGGGCCTCAGGGCCTGGATGGCGACAGGGGCTGACGCTCCTCCCGCCCTGCCACGATCAGGGGGAGCGCTTCGGCGGGCACGCCCTGTGCCCAGGAGAGCAAGGCTCGGTAAGGCCGGCGGGCACTCATGCCGGGGCGCAGGGAAGGCAAAGCCCGCTGCCCCTCGGGGCGCGGCGGGGCGGGGGTGTCCCCGCGGCCTCCCGCCGGCAGGCGGCGCCCGCGGCCCTCAGGCACCGCGGCATTCCCGGGCTTTGCTCCCGTTCGCGCCAGGCAGTCGGCTGGGGGGGATCCGCACAAGGCTGCCTCGCCGAGCGCCGGAACTTCCCGCTGTTTACACATTTCAACAAGCAAGGGCAGCAGCATTCATTGGTTGCAAATTATGCAATTTTTGTGTTAATTGCTACTCAACCGCCGTCTGCTGGCTGTGTCTCTTGCTTCTCATGTTAATCATTCCGCGGGCGCGGTCCTGCCCTCCATCCGAGCCCCGGCTCCGTTCTGAGTAGGTGGCCAGTGAGTCAG
>WBNO01000751.1:217138-234424 GCA_013400575.1 Peucedramus taeniatus
CGCGGGGCAGGGCGGCGGGGCCGGCGGGCCGGGACTGACCCCTGTCCCCTCGCAGGTGGAGTGGGTGCTGTGTCCCTACGACGTCCATCACCGTGTTCCCCGCGCGTCGCTGGAGAGGCACGCGGCGTCCTGCCGGCTCCGCAGGATGGGATACTCCGCCGAGGAGGAGGTGGGAGCGCGGCTCGGCAAGCGGGGCACCGGGCTAGCCTGGGCTGCCGCCGCTCGGCGGCCCCGGGCCGGGCCTTGACCGAGCCCTTTGGTCCCGCAGGCCGAGATGTACGACTCCAGCTTTTTCTACGGAAACCTGAAGGTTCCCAGCGTGGCTATGGGTGAGCGGCAGCGGGGGCTCCGCCTGACGGGGCGGCACACGCGGCTGGGGCTGAGGAGGGACCCCCGGGCAGGTGCAGAGGATGAGGGGCTATGGAGAGATCCCGGGGGAGAACAGAGATGTGGGGTTAAGGAGCCCGGGTCCTCAGGGTAGCACAACCCTACTGCTTGGCAGCTGTAAAGTCCCCAACACTTCCTGAAAATCTTGAGTGTTTCAATCACTTGAGTGTAGGTTAGTTTTCTCAAATTGTAATTTGCAATTTGCCTTAATTTACCGGTTTTATGCTTCTATCACTGTGTAATTCTACTCTGTAGATCACTTCTATATTTTTGTCTTAAAATCCCAGGAGGACCTGTTTTGTTCTCTTAGGAGTTTATTCCTATGTTCTCAGTCCCCACTCTTGCATCAGATGCAGAAATTGTATTAAAATGCATGTTTAGAAGGTGGGGAAGCTGTCTGTAGAATCTGGACATAAAGCAGTGGTACAGAGAGCAATATACATACCTTTTTCCGTATCCTTGTAACCCAGAAATACTTTTTTTTTTCCTTGATTTTCCCATGTAATTTCAAATATGTAATAGGTGAAAATTACATTTTTGTTCAAATGTCCACTTGTACATGAATGAAACTATGAAGTTCTGTACCATGCCATAAGTCTCATAATAGAGATAGGGGAATAAAGACTAGCCCAATCAAGTACTTGAGAACTTGATGTAAAAGTGGTATGATTTTATTTTCTTCTCTGCCTGCAGATAAAGATCTACAGTTTCACATTGTTAAGCAGGCTAGAGCCCAAAGTGTGAAGGAAGGTGCAGGCTACAGTGAAGGTAAGGAGCAAGCAAATGCTGACATGACTTCACCAGTCTCCTGTAGAGAGCTGCTCTTGTCTCCCTCCTTGCTGCTTCCTTCATTTCACTGAGAACTGCTGTGAGGAATTTCAGTTCATTTATTTTTAATATTCCTTTCCCTGCTCATCTTAGAGCATGATTCCTTTCTATACTTGGGGCAACTAGATGAGAGGCTTTGAGTCTGTTGTGCTCATATCTCTTACCGTCTTCAGGACTGAAAAAACCAAACAACATGTGTGTTACTATGTTGGATTGTTTCAAGACTGAACTAAGAATTTGTGTAAGAACTATGCTGGCACATTTGCAAATGTGATGTTGTCCTTTGTCACTGCTCTAAGGTCACTACTTCCTTTATGTTTCATTTTTCAGTGGGTTTTTTGTTGTTATTTTTTTTTTTTCATACTGGGGGCCAGGTTAGGATGGAGTCTTTGAAGGTTCAGACTTAGACCAAGTAGAAAAATAGGGCTCCCTGTGGAATCTGTAGAGCTTTAGTGTATGGTTGAGAAATTACTGCAACAGCTGAAAGAACATTTGCTCTCTATAGACTTTAGTTTGTTAAACATATATAGGCAGAAGGAAAAGTAACACTGAAACTTTTCTGACCGTGACATACAGCAGCACTTGCTCAGACAGTTTTTCATGTTTTGTTTCTCTGGCATAGCACACAGAGGCTTAATGGACAGTTGCTTGGGAAAGAGATTTCTTGGGATGAGCACTGTGTCAGGTTCATTTCCTCTGAAGCTAAGTGGGAACTCATTAATTTGACACAAGCACATCCAAGTAGAGAAGCAGCAGAAAAACCCTTTGTGTAGTGGCTCATTGCAAAGGTGCACCAGTGAGCCACTAGATGCCAGTGTTCACTGCCCAGATTTCCCTGCAAGCTTGCCTTTCTCTGAGGATAACACTAAAATTTGGTTGGTGGTTTTCATTGAGGCAACTTGGCCTGTTGTGAGATTTATTGACTCGTTTGTTCAATTTAAAGTCTTTGGCAACAGAAAAAAAGGAAAAATAATTTTATATTGTAAATTTCCTTTTGACTCACTGTCTCAAAGGAAGATATTTTCTTTCTTTGTTTTCTTTTTTTTAATTCTAACCATATTTAGAATATTAGCATAGCTACATTGATGAAAAGAAAAATTTGTCATAATCACAAGTTGTGTAATTCTCGTAAAATCACAAGCATGTAATTACCAGTGCATTTTTATGGACTCTTGTGATGCTGTATTTAGTGCATTTTAAAAAGAGACTTCTAGTTTCTGTGTTTAAATTCATTTGTTCGTGTTAGAACAGTTCTGGTTTATGTTCTAAGTACAGTAATGATGAAATCTTGTATTTTAGGTTTGTTTGTAGAGTTACTGTAGTTTCTTGTCCTCTTCTTTGGCATCTTCAGTGATAGTAGGATTGCCCAGCTTCCATTAAGAGCTGAATAATATGGAGAAGTTCTAGGTTTCCTTTGTGAAGGGTGTTATATACACCCTTCTGATGTGTTGGCTCTTCTGTTTGCCTGGAGATGTGTGGGATTGTGTTGGGGGAAGCAGGATTATGGAGATCAATGGTTGCTGGAAAATTGAAAGTTTTTGACTCAAGTGGTTTTTTGCTGGCAATGTCCTAGAGTATTGCATCTTGTATCTTTGTGGAAGTCACTTAACTGCTGTTGCAATGGATTGAGAATGGATTAATTTGTTTGGAGGCATATGTGTTTTAACTGGGGAATGGGAAAGAAGAGTGTTCAGGCAGTGAGTTTGTTTCTGTTACTTTAAGTCAGTTATCTGAACCGATCTGGAGCATTTTGAAAGTGCCTTTGTAGTCCTTTTAGCTATAAATTCCTGTGTCAGTCTGTTATAAAAGCTCTGCAGAGAAGGTGACAGTGTGAGTGAGACTGATTTACACAGTGCTTGGTTATCTAGTCTCCTAGAAGCTTTCATTCTTCTTGGCAGAACAGATATTTTGCAGCTAGTACTTTAGTAACATTTTAGGAGTAAGATAAACCCACAATTTAGAGCTGCAGCCTCTCTTGATTTAGCTTGTAAGCCAAGAGCTGAAACTCATGGGAAATTACAGAGGGTCATTTCAATCTAATCTAGTACGATTCCTTCATGGCATATGAAAACTGTATCTGTGTAAGCAATCAAGAGGGGTTTTACAGCCTGCGTGGGGCTTGGGAGGGATCTTTGAGCAGTTTTTATCTTTTCAAATTAAGAAGGTTGAAACTTCTTACAGGTACATAGGGGAAGGATGAAAACAGCCTGGGAGTTTACGGCATTGTTTGTTTAAGCCTCTTGGTATTTTCCTGCATAGTTATGCTACTTTACAAGTAACAGTTCTCTGTCCAACCTCCAGGATCTTACTCATTACTGCCCATAGAAGTTCCTCAAAACCACAAGCGTTTCACCTGTGACCTGACCCAAGCTGACCGCCTTGCTCTTTACGATTATGTTGTTGAGGAAACAAAGAAACAGAGGTCTAGATCCCAGATAACGGAAAATGACAGCGATCTCTTCGTGGATTTAGCAGCGAAAATCACCCAAGGTTTGAAGAATGATCTGTTGTTGAATTTGAATTTGTCCAGTTTGTCCAGTTACATGAGTTTTGTTGATAGCCAAACAGAACTGATTTGCCTACTTTTCTTAAAAGCTACAACAAAGACCTGGCATCACAAAATGCTAGTTTGGTGTCCTTTATGATGCTTTCCTTCTGGGAAAGCCTCAGTGCACTGTTTTTCGTACACGTATTGCGTGTATCTCAGTGGAAGGATCTTCTGTCTTTGTTGCAGCTGACTCCAGGTTGCTTAATGTTGCCAGCATGTTGTGCAGCTTGGAACAGTTATTTGCTGTAAGACATGATGAGAGTAAAGATTGCTTAAGAGTAAAAGCTGAACAGGAGAGACTGGCAGTCATCCACGTGGAGCTGTTGAGCAACATACTTTGGTGTTGGTCTGGGACGTCTCATCCCTGTTGAGTCATGCCAGTTTGTAACTGTACCAAGTGCAGCAAAAGCATCTGTGTCACCCTGCAGGCCTTGCTATGCCTAGGAGGTGCGACAGTGCTTGTCCTCTATGCAGGTAACATTTTTACAGAATCTGTTTTTCTCATTCTGTGTCTTACTGTAAAACCGGCTTTGAAAACATGACCCATATTTAGAGGGTGTTTGACCAAATCACAAGCATGTATATTGGTTTGGATCACAGTTTGGAGACTGAGATCACATAACAGCGTTTGCTTGGTGGCTTTTTACTTGTTTGTAAACAGCCAGCAAGAAGGTTGGGGAGGAAGCTTGAGATAAATTCACCATAGGTACTAAATACAGGAGGAACTTGAGAAAGAACACAATTATTTTATTGTACGAGGCCTGCATACCTGCACGTGCTAACATCCTGCTAATGACCATTTATTTTACTCCCCATTTTTTGGTAGATGATAGTCAGAAAGGTCCGAAGTCCCATCTTGAAATTCTGGCTGAAATGCGAGATTACAAAAGGCGGCGGCAGTCATACAGAGCTAAGAATGTTCATATAACAAAGAAGTCTTACACTGAGGTGAGATGGAAAAAAAAGGCTTTTTTGTGCGAAAGTGCTTATTATATATTAGCATAAACAATTATATACTCTTTCAAAGACAAATAATTTGTCTTTCTCTGCTTCTTGCATCCTGCTTTATTATTGTTGCAAACTGTAGAAGAATGTTTTTGGTTTGTTGCAGCAAGTTACAAATAATGAGCATTTCTAACTGCTGAGTTTTGAATGTGAAAATGCCAGCAAGATATAGCTCACTATCATAAAATGGTGCTACTTAAATTTATGCAGAAACATTTTTCTGTAAATAAGACTCCATTCAAACATCTGATGTACAGGGTTTGGGGGAGATTTTTGTGAGGTTAGGGATTTTTTGAGATGTTTACAGTTTTTCTAGTGCTAGTACAGGCACTACCATGACATGTTTGTTTTTAACGTATCTTAATCTCCAGGTGATTCGGGATGTGATTGGTGTGCATATGGAAGAACTCAGCAATCAGTGGCAGGAGGAGAACAGGTTGGATAATGCAGAGATATGTGAAGGAGGGAAGTTGAAGTCTTCAGGAAGGTATGCCACAGCTGACAGCTGCTTCAGGCATGAAGCAGATTGTAATTTTATCTTACCACCTTCTAATAGCACATACCAACCTTATCTGAGTCATATGCATGGTTTATTTTATACTAATTCTTTTAAGTCTTGCTTGAGAAGCTCTGCCTGCATGAAGGATGGAGAAAAATTATTAAGTATCTTTCTTTCAGAGCTAAGTAGGTTAGTTGGAAGTGATTCAGCTGAACAGGTAGTTTCTGGTGGAGCTGGGGGATGAATAGTGCTCCCTCTGTGCCTAAGTGTGTATATATGTTGTAGCTGGGTACAGAAGGACACTTGGAAATACAAGTACACAATTTCTTACCCTTCCCTACCACATGACATGTGCTAGATATATTACACCTCAGAGTAAAGGTTTCCATAACATAATGCATAGGGGGAGGCTTTACAGTTCTTATCCCTGCAAATACTGCTGTGCTAATTGGGAGGGTGTTTTAGCTATACATATTTCTGCTGTGTCAAGCAACACTGCACACCCTTCCAAATGTTTGTCGCTGAAGTAAACATGGAGTCATGACCTAGTGATTGCCTATTTGTGCCTCTTCAGCAGGTCTTTGAGAGGAGGATATTTTTGAAACACACTAGAAAGTGACACTCTGTTCCCAGCATTAAAATGAAGATGAATGGGTGGCAGAGCACTAGAACAGTCTGCCCAGGGAGGTCCGGAGTCTCTCTGTCTAGAGACATTCAAAACCGCCCTGGACATATTCCTGTGTAAGCTGCTCTAAGTGACCCTGCCTTGGCAGGGTGGGTGGAGTAGAAAATCTCCAGAGGTCCCTTTCAACCCTAACAATTCTATAATTCTGTCAGATCAGGACTTAGGTTCTCCAGCTATAGGTTGCAGCTTAAGGCAGGTGCTTAAGAGTTAAAGATTTGAAGCAAAACAGAGTGAAGCCCTTCTACTGCCTCCTGTTTCACAAGCAGCGGTGTTAAGATTGAGGAGCAGTGTTCATAGGAAATAATTGGATTAAATAGTGTGCTGAGATATGCACATGGACTTTGGGCCTCTTTTGGGAGGTACTGTATTTCTTAGAGAGGCAGGCTTAATAAAATATATGTCCTCTGTCTTACATCATTAGTATGTCACTATATTACAAAACTGGCACTGGAAACAGTGACTGTGAAACTGTTTGTATTGATTGAAATCACTTATTTTCAGAAGGGAAGACAGGCGGTCAGCTTCAGTGGACTCGCGGCAGTCTGTGGGAAGCAGTAAGGACACGGAGTGCACGAGACACAGGAGAGACACCAGCAGGAGTCCAAGTAAACGAAGGAGGAGTCGTGACAGGGGCAAAGACAGAGACTCTCGGAGAAAAAGAGAGAGGTGAGCAGAAACAGTGACAGCTGACTCCTGCTTCCAAATCAGGCAGCTGTAGCCATTTTCTATGAGAATTTAGTGCAGAGGTTGAGAATGTCTAGTCCAATTAAAAAGCTAGGTTAACCTCATGTGCAGTATGACAAGCCAGTGGAATGAGGCTACTAATACTAAACAAAACATACTGTGAAATCACAAACTGTGATCTAGACCTCAGAATTTACTGTCACATCTGAAAGGTGGCACTTTCTGCAGCATGCTGCAGGACTGCAACAGTACTGTAAGACAGACGCTGTTGATTTTACTCCTTGATCAACATGGTTAAATCGACCATGTATGTCAGCCACGACTAAGTGTCTGTCATGTCTAATGCTGATTTCTGCTCTAGATCTTAATAAAAAGTATTATTTGTTTCACTAGTATGCATACATTAACCTTTCTATATTAGATGCTTCAAAACAATGCTGTTGCTCTTTAGTACTTCTGGACATACAATTTAGCAAAAGAAAAAAAATGTAGGCCACACCTTCTAATACCATCAGCAAAGACATATTTACATCTGCAGGACCACAGGTGTGTGGGACCTGTGTTTGAGTAGATATTAGGACTGTTGTGCAGTAGAAATGCTGCCTTGCTTCTTGTGTTTGGAGCATAACTGCATGGATGGCAATAATGGCTTGTCTCAAAGCTGGTTTCATTACACCGTGATGCCATTCATCCTAAATTAATTGCCACTCTGGCACTACATGACAAGGCTTGATTAAAGCAGCATGGAAAATAAACTGTCTAAAAGCAGTTTACTTTCTTTCCTTAGAGGAGGACATGACTACATTTAATGAGAGCTTTCCATTTTCCAAGTTGTTTTTTTCTCTTCAGACTCTCACTCTGAGCCTAATAGCCCACATTTTTTTTTTGTTTCAGGGATGAAGACAAGTATTACAGTCATAAAAGAAGAAAGTAGAAACAAGAACCTGATGATTTTTTTTGTCAGCTGTTCAAAACATAACTTCCACAAAAACTATTGTTACTGCTGTTTTGCCCAAGACAGTAAAGATGTGCATATAATACTGGTGTTGCATCACACCTGTGCTGCTTGGAGACAAAGAAGTGCTATGGATTGTCAGGATGGAAGCAGTTTGTTTCAGATAATGTGTAAATCTGTAACATTTTTACATCTGTTAATAAATTATATTGATCTCTTATGTATTTGAGTTATTCTCACAAGGCTGAAGAATAAAATTTATGAGAGGTTGTACTTACTGGCCTTCCTGGCCCATAAGTAGTGGATATAGAACAGAGAGAATCCCTGGAGTCCAGACCAGTTACAAACAGGGAAGGCATGCAGAAGGCTCCCTCTCCTACTTAACACTTACCTCTAGGTGACATTGCCTACTTACAGCATGTACCAGAGGGCAGATTTCAGAGTTCTTCAACAGGATAAAACAGCTTCAACTGCAGCTGGTGTTAAATGGACAATAACACAAAAATTAGTGTTCCCAAGCTCATGTTCGAAGAAAATTCGGATCAATATAATCTGGCAAAGGTGATGAGAATGTAACTTTGCACAGGAGCTCGGGAGGAGGCACCAAGGACACTTGGAATATTGCTGAGTACCATATTCAAACAGCAGGTACATTTCTTTCCAGCAATAACTAAAAAGACTTCCCATCCTGTGGACTAACATACAATATTTGTGATAGAGGCTGATAAAACAGACTTCATGTAAAACATGAAGAAGATATTAAGGATGTGCAGTTCTATAACTCCTCACAATGTACTTCAGCAACATCAGTCACCATCTAAACAACTATAAGAACAAGCTCGCATATCCATCTTTCCTAAATACTTCTGTTTGTTCAGTGTGCCAAGACAGAGCACTGCATATTGCTCCTGGTTGTGGCCTTCTCAGTCAAAGGGAATCTTTCCAGTTTTACTGTAGCCTCTAGTATCCTCTTTCATACCTCAGTTGTTTCTGCAATTAAGTGTGATTATCTGTCACTAAATATTTGATGGATTTAGGCTTCTATACCTGCTTCAGCAGTCTAACCAAACAACTCTGTATCAGGTATTCTTTGCCTATGTGACAAATGCAGTAGCTTTTCCTGACAGAAAATAAGATATATTATAAAATATCTTTATTTAGACAAGTTTATCCAAAAATGAAAAAAGATACTTAAGTTCTGAAAAGGTTGTAATTAGAAAGAAAACAATATGGAACCACTGCAGTCCTTGCATTGGTTTTGTCTACCAGCTCAGCCACAGGCTTCTCATCAAGTTATTTCAGTAGGGCTTGGTAAAACAGTTTGTTTAAATAGAGGAAATCCATGCAGACAAGGTAGTCCAAGGACCAGCTGTATTTGTGTCAGAGATAAAATGTAGTCAGAGCTACCAGAAGCTAATGAGAAATGTTCCAGTTACAGCTGCCCTGGCTTAACTGAATTCCATGTTTTACTTAACAATCACTTACCAAATGTAGGTAGGAAACTCGGTAACAAAACAACTTTTGCTCAATTCAATGTAAGCAGTTGAGTGAAGGGGTCGTTCCCTAGGGGTGGCCATCTCTGAGAGGCAGGAGAACAATATAACTATGTATTATTCAATGAACATCCCCTGAAGAGCCATCTCAACAGCAGAACAAAGAAAAGGAAATGCCAGAAAAGAGGATCATGTTATTCTGAAATGTGCAAATTACGACACTTTGAACACAAATTATTTTCTTGAACTTATTTATTCCTTCCTTTTTTTTTCCCTCTCACCTCATGCTGAAGAGTAGGGTTGATCAATAAAATATGAAGGAGTATGGCAGGAAGTGTCTGATCAGCACCATGCCATAGTGTTTGTCCCTGGAAAGGAATAAACCAAAAATTTTAAATGGCACTTTCACTTGGTAAATCCTAGTGTGTTGGAAAAGATACAGTTTAGGGCTATATGAAATGCAAGAAAAAGGGGTATGATTAAAAAGTGGCTCTTACTAAAACTGTCAATCTTATAACTAATGATGAAACAGTTCATTTCTATGCTCTTGTTTTGGAGTTCCCGTGGACTTGGAGCTGGTGGCAATCTAAGACAGTGTATGCAGTTTGCGTGGCAATGTTTTTTGGGGGGCAGGTGAGGGTCACAGTGGTGGCTTCTGTAAGCTTCTGAGAGAAGCTTCCTCCATGTTCTACAGAGGCAATGCCACAGCTCCAGGACAGACTCGCCGCTGGCCAGGGCTGAGCCCAGCAGCAATGGTGGTAGTGCCTCTGAGGTTCTGTCAGCCCACCATGCACAGAAAGAACAATTCCAGAGGGATGGTAGGAACAGTTAAGTGTCTGTATCCAAACATGCTACCAAACCAACACGTGGAGGACAAGCCTGTTACAGATCTTTTTTAATTGGTCTAAATGCCTTTCATGTGACCTGTGTGTAACTATGGATACAATGAGAGAACTCCCAGTCTCTCTCTCTGGTTTATGATCTATGATAAATCAAAGAAACAGCCCAGAAGATGCTGCTGGTTCCAGAAGCAATAATATGCAGATGTTACAAGCCTGTATATAATAGCTTCCTACAGGGAAAATTATACCATCCTATAGAAACTTCAGTATTTCAGAAAAGGATGAATAAATAACAATTTATCTTTTAACAGTGCAAACACTGAAATTGACAAAAAAACCCTCTGTATACTTTTGATACAATCTTAGTCAATCCTTACTCCTGTCATCATGGCTATGCTCAAAAGAAAATGGACTATTCACCTGACATTAAAGGTTTATGGAGAACCCAGAGGCAATTGATACATTAAAATTCCTTGCACAGATTTTTACTTACGCTTGTTCTTTAATTTCCTGGAGGAATGCATTAGTTTCTGTCTCTGATATCTCTCCATCAATACTGGCCAAATACGAATAAAGGAACGAGAATGTTTCGAAGGGAATTCGAGCTGCTCCGCCTTCTGGGTCTCTTGTTAGGATCTCGCAGGCCTGTTTCATTGAACTCAGTAAGGACTGCAGGGGGTTCCGGCAAGAAATGAAAAGGAAAAGTATCTGAGCCATGAACATCCTTGCATACCATGGCAAAATCCACACTGTAAGCCATTAAAAGGGAGGGTAAATGAGATGAAGGTATTATCATCGTTGCCTAGCTTTAAACCCCAAATTTATTCTCTAGTGCAGGTCCAAGGATGGAAACAATAATGTAGTTCTAATAGAGACAGGAGTAAAAAATACCAGAATCTTGTGATGGTAAAGATTGCATAGGGTAATCTGAGCTCTCTCCTTATAAGGGCCAAATTGCTCTGTTCTGCTACTGTACAAGCTCCAACATCACTGTATCTAGTAAAAGATCTTTTTGTGTGTGTGTATATTACCTCAATGGTTCTAAATGAATTCTCAGCAGCAGTTAAGACAGACAAATCTACAACCCCCAGAAAATGAATGTAGGTTTGGTGATTTTATTATGATATTATATTACATAATTTTTAGATTATATTTTGGCTGATATTTACTGTTTCCCCTATCTCTATGCGAGTTCCATTTTAATAGATAGTAGAAAAAGCACTGAGGCAAAAAGCATTTAAAGAATATTTCAGTTTAGTCAAAGGCAAATAACATCTGAGTTACCTTTAAAACACATGCCTCAAATTATTAGTTCCAAATATACTTTGAAAAAATCCTTCCTTTAATATGGTGTTGATAATACAGTGCCCTATGCATGCTGAGCTATACTGGGAAAAGTGTGGAAAAATTCAGCATTGAGTTTTATTCAAAGACTGGTTGGATGCCATTAAAGAAACAAACAAGTAAAACCACCCGCACAACATATATCCAAAATATAAAAGCACAAAACCAAACGCACACAGGCTTTCTTCCACCTAAGTCTTAATATTTTTCACTCCAACTTTTTCAAAATTTACTCTTATATTTTCATTACCAAGCAAGTAATGTCTATGTAAAAAGATAGTATTTCCTAACAGTAGAATAGCACTATTTAAAATAAATGCAGTATCTGTTTAAGATCTACAACACAGGCCAGAGAAGTGCCATCTTATAATCCTTTAACAGTTTTACTTAATGTATGTCCTCTCCTGGAAGGCTTTTCAGGGAAAAGAGAGGCAGCTGACTCTATGATGGCCAGCTCTACATTTTACATTTGGCTGCCCCTCTACTGCCCTTTCTGGTCCTGCCACCCCAAACTGCCACGGTCTCTCTCTCACAACACAGCAAAGTTATTCATATCCATTTTGCCAACTTTGATAGACAATTTAACAGGCTACCCATGTGGTCATTTTTCCTTTTGTAAAGGCTTTTGTAAAAATGCATTGATGCTTTACAAAAAAGATACTTCAGACTAGTGCTCTCAAGAAGTTCATATTTATCTACTCTTGTATCTCAACCATGACCCTGTTTGACTGTGAACACAATTTACAGCTGCAGGAAATGAATGTAAAGTTCTTGTGTATGTCTTTATTTCTGGTTTAGGAAACTGAGGTCTAGGCTTCACTATGTAGTACTGAAATCAAATAATTTACTTAATATCCAAAAGGACAGTGAGATGGTGAAATTTAGTCTGTCTAGCTCCATCCAAATGATGTCACTGTGACTCCATTTTTGGTTTTGGTTTGTTTGGAGTTTTTTTGCAGGGAGAGAGGGGTTGTTGTTTTTTAGGTAAGTAATGTTGCTGTTACTATTTTTAAATGAAGACAAGAGTCCAAACGACAAGATTATTTTGGGAGGGAGACTGGAATCAAGAAATACAAATTTGAAATAAAGACAGACAGACAGACAATTGCACAATTGCATTGCCAGGCCAGGTTAACATTCAGGTCTTCCAGATACCGCAACATTCACAAAATATTATTTCACATGTATTTTCTTTTTAGTACCTCTTCATCCCTACTGTAGAAATCATTAGAAGTATTATACTTCATAAGAACATCAGCTTAATGCATTTTATAATCTTTCATTCTGTTGAAATGCTCTGCTGAGATTTTATTACTGACATTAAAAGAATTAAGTGCAGCTGTAGTAACATTAAGTGCTGCTGAGAAAATTTAACTAGCTACATAATCAATTAAAAATTGTTTTTTTAATTTCTCCGTTCAGTTCTCCTTCATGGACATTTACACTGACACCATCAGCATCATTCCTCCATCATCCTCTCTCACACAGTCCGAGCTCCCTGCAGACACGCTTGCTCTTCTACCACCACTCCAGTAAACCGAGGACTTCACCATTCTTCTGGTTAAGTTCACCAGACCAAAATCTGATGAACAACAGAAGTAAACAGGCAAGCCACTTTACCAGTTGCTGCAAAAGCAATCACCATTGCCCAAATCCATCTGCATTAATTGTTCTATGGTCTATTTGTACATGGATCCTAGACAACTCCCTGTGTTTGGATATGAGAGCTCCTGCTCTGAACATACCCCACCAAGCACACTGCACCCAAGTGCCAGAAACTTCATCCATTCCACCGTCTCTTCAAAACTTTCCAATTGCAGGATAGCTTCCAGCTGCTCCTCTGGCAAGCCCAAATGCTTCCATTTTTCTCTCAGTTCTTCAACAGCTACCATGCCTTTGGAAGAAAGCTTTGAACAAAATCATGGTACCACAGTAAGAACTTCAAAAACCAGAACGAATTTAAGAACACGGTGTCTCCCCAAAATACTTTAAATACTTGACAGTCTCTCTCCCCGGCCATCCCCAACACATCAGCATTCCTCAATAGCATTGTGCATTTGATAAAGAACAGCTTGTACCTGTTTGTGCAAGACCTTAAGGAGTCCTGGGGTCAAACCAGCATCTTTTTTCCCTGATGGTAATGGCATTTCAAGCCTCTCTTTCACAGGGAGGGGTTCACCTTTAGACAAGGCTGAAAAATACCTAAGTGAATGGGAAGAACAACACACCTCAATGCCCACAGCCATTACAAGCTGCACAGAAGTAAATGCTCTTACAGTTCAGTGTAAGAATCTGCAGGCTCCCCCACAGGAGCAGCAGCACCTGGTAAGCAACCTACATGCACAACTCCCATCTTCCTGCGCCCAAAACCCACAATCTTTAAACTTTACTTGCTCCTTTTCATGACACTCTAGTAATTCATAAGGTATTTAACTTATTTTATGCATGATATATTCAGCTCTTTTGATTGATGAACCTGAGGGCTCATCTGTTCTAACATTCCCTTTGTGCACTACCCAAAATGTCCATCTGCCTATTCACATTACAACTCTCTTCTCAGCATCTCTGCTATTTCTGCCCATTCCAAAGTAAAATTTAAGAGTAGAGCATAAAGGGCATTGGATGCACATCCTTTTAATTATAAGGCTGCCACAACCTTAAGAGCTGCCTCTGCCTTAACTGGCCAGCAATCTGAATTGTGCAAGAAAAACTCAGTTTTTATTCAGGTGCATCTAATTTACACGTTTCTTCACTATCCTGCCTCATCTGCCCTGGTCCTCCATGTCCATGTCCAGGCTATCCCATGCTGTACGAATACCTGCTAAAATACACAGCAGGCAGCACTCCAGAACTGAATTAGTGTGACTATAGAAACAGATGCACAGTATGCATGTACAGATAACACGGGGCTATTTTTCAGCCGGATCCATTTCCTCATCTGATTATTCACAGGCACAAGCACTACAACACCAGCAGCACGTGTGAAGCCACAGCCTTGTTCTGCTTTGCATGAGTCCCAGGGACAGGTAGACCGGAGCATGCTCCAGAAAGAGGGGCTGCGATCGGCAGCAGCCGCCCACGCACCGGCAGGGCTGCCCCCGCCGAGCTGCCGCAGTGTTCAGGCAGTGCCGGGCTGCCCCTGCTCTCGCCAGCCCCAGTCCCAGCAGGCTCCAAGAGGTAGCCGCACCTCACCTCCATCACATTCCTAAGAAGCGCCGCACCATCTTAAGGTGGTCCTGCTGGCTTTCTCCAACACTGCAGCAGTAGCAATTCAGCTTCAGATTATTTTCTTTTTAACAGTCAAGCCAGACTCCAGCCTGGATTTGTTAACAGCCTCCCATCCCTCATGTACATGGCACAGACGTTTTCCAATCCCCACAGCTGAGAATATCTCACAGATACCTTTCAAGAGCTTGCCCATACAAACCATAGGGTAGGAAAAAATTATAGTGAGCAGTTGAGGTAAAAGGAAAATACCTAGATATTACAGGAGAAACATTTAACCATCTAAATCAACTTAATGGTGAGAGATTTATTATGCTGATAATCACTTTGAAGGTCCAATTTTTCAGGTACTTTTCCCAGAAAGAAAGAAGAGAAACCTAACCAAGCTTAAGAATTAGAAAGCTAATGTCTATTTTTTCCTTTAAATTCCAAGAATTGAATCTCAGGTGAGGGAAGAAAAACCAAACCAAACCAAAAAGAAAAAGAGTTGGTCTTTCAGACAGAAAAACTAGTAACAAAAAGCAAATTAAGATGCATTTTTCTTTATGGAAATCCAGCTATTTCAGAAGTAAGCCAGCCCTAAACCTCAAGGAAACAGAAAATAAATAAAATACCACAATATTTTTAAAAGGCTTATGTGCAGCATTAATACACAGACATGTATATGCAATGTATATGCTGATGCAATATTCAAAGTTATGTCCACTATACAATAAAGAGAGTGAGGTTTTGAGAGTCCATATGCACAGCTCTCTATTGTTAGGTGAACATCATACTTACGCAGCTGCCCACTGCAAAACATCAAAAGGCTGAGTCCTAATAGCAGCTTTAGTAAATTGCTTCAGAATATCGGGTAGCTCCGGGGGGATTTTGATCTGCTGAGCGCAGAACATGGTTTCTCTAAGAGGCATGGTGTCCACTCACAAGGACCTGAAAGAAATAAAACAGCACTTCACAGAATGGGAATGAGAAACTGTGTGTGCACATGGGAGTGAACAGTGCCTGTCCCCAGATTCCCTCCTGTCCTACTCAATAGCTGGGGCTACTGGAGAGCTGACAGACTTGGAAGGGTAAACAGACAAACAGGCTCTAAAAAATGTTGTGGCTACACCAAGTAAAACACAGCAGCTTGGGCACCAATCACAGCGGGGTGAGAACTACTACTTTAAAAGGTGACTTCAGATAGTTTTAAACTGACTTTTCTTCTTAAACCTAACACAACAAAAATTTGTAAAATGGGCAGTCCAGACAAGTCACACCACACATGCCAACATGAAAGATATCTACAATGACAACTCACTACTGCATGCCAAAGAAAACCTTGGCATTTTTGTACAGATGCCAGAATATGCAGATGACCAAATTTCTACTGTGCTTATGTATTCAAAAATGCTGTAGCAAGAAGTTACTAATTTATGCTTGTGACAGACTTTACATCAAACAATTACAGTGATGAACAAAACATTCATGTGTGCTGCAAGCACATATGGCACTTTGCTCATACAGCTCTACAGGTGTGCTTGTCTCATTCAGGATGTAACTCATTTGTTGCAAGGAATCCCAGGATCCAAAAGAAGGGACATAGATAGGCTATTTTATGGTCCTTCTCCCATCATAGCAATGGGGCACATTTGGTGGGACACTTCTCATAGTGAGGAGCCACATATCCTCTCTGGGACAAACTATGGCATACTTAAGTTGATTTAGCAACAAGAACCTAAAATTATTAAAAGTTATTTGCAGAAAGGAGGAGTGGTAAAAGCAACATTATCAAGAAAGGAACCAATGTAACAGAATCCTCTATTCCTTTAAACTTTTTTAATTTTTTAAGATAAGAGTACCTGGCAGGTGGCTTTCTCACATGAATTTTTCTCACTGTAGGGGAAAAGAAAAAAATTAAAAGTCAACAATAGAGCAATGGAACTGCTGTGACTCAAGGCTTCTTTGAGGATCAAACCATACTTAGAACTTTATTTATGGAGAAATGCAGACAGGGTACAGCATCTTCATCACTCCAATGCAACCAATTTGCATCAGGAACAGACTTCAAAGTGTACATTTAATTACCACATTGGTTATGAGCTTTCAGTAGTGATTCAAAAACACAGCTCTAGCCAAGGAACTGAAGCTGAAGGCAAAAAAGCTGAGGATTGCAGGACAACAGAAAAACTCAGAGGAAGGAATCCAGGTGTGTGTGCATGTACCCTTGGGAAGCAGTCAAATAAAATAATAAAAATAAAACCAGAAAAAAAAGTGCAGCGCAAGAGCTGCTTTTCTACAGTAAGCCATTAGTGACAGAGTCTCACAGAAGACCAGAGGTTGCCAGAGACTTTTTGGAGGTCAGCTGCTCTGACCTCCTGCACAACCTATGAGCGGGGTGCCAAAGATGCGTGTCCAGCTGTGTTCCAAGAATATCCAAGGATGGAGCCTCCACACCTCCCTGGCAACCTGTGCCAGTGCTTGGTCACTCTAACAGGGAAAAAGAGTTTCTTGATGTTCAGAGGGAACCTCCCGTACATATATACACAGACCTAATGGTCAAAGAAAAGCACAGCTAGGTCTTTGGCAGCCTCTGCACCGCTTCACCACGGGTTACTCTCGCTAGAGACAAAGATCAGCTTATCACTTTCACTTCCTGTTAGCGCTAATTTTCTATTTTTTTCCTTCCACGCACCCCAATCCAGTCCCAGCTGTTCGGGAAACAAGGCCAAGGAGCGTCCCCACACAGACGGGACTGGCCGAGCCGCGGCTGCCCGCGGCCCATCCGCCCCGAGCTGTGGGGAGGCAGCGC
>WBNO01000751.1:234548-255782 GCA_013400575.1 Peucedramus taeniatus
GGGGAAGGCCCGGACACGGCCCCTCACCTGCCCCGCTCCGCGGCCCCGCTGCCCCGGCAACGCGGAGCGACGGGCGGGGCGGGCGGCTCAGGCGCTGGGCGGGGGAAAAACTTGATGGCGGCGGGGTTTAAAGGGCAAGAGCAGCACCTGGTTTGTACGAACTTTCGAAAAGGCCCAAGCCATGGATGAGGGGGTTGAGTCTACCATTAGTAAATTCACAGATGGCTGCAAGGTGGGTCAGAGTGGGCTGGAGGGTACAGGAGGTGAACAGGAGCCAGCAGTGGGCTCAGGTGGCCAAAAAGGCGAGTGCCATCCCGGCCTGTAACAGCAGTAGTGTGGCGAGTGATTGCCACCCGGTACACAGCCCTGGTGAGGCTAAACCTCGAATCCTATGTCCTCTCACTTCAGGGAGGAACTGGAGGGTGCTGGAGGGAAGGGTGACAAAGCTGGACAAGGACATGAAGCACAAGTCCTATGAGGATCAGCTGGGAAAGCTAGGGTTGTTTAGCCTGGAGAAGAGTCTCAGGGGTGACCTTATTGCTCTCTGCAACTGCCGAAAAGGAGGCTGTAGGTAGGTGAGGGTTGGCATCTTCTCCCAGACAACTGATGACAGAGTAAGAGGGCATAGTCTTAAGCTGTGGCAGGGGACATTAAGACATTTAGGTTGGACATTAAGAAGAATTTCTTCACAGAAGGGGCGATTAGACCGTGGAAGGGTCGACGCAGGGAGGCAGTAGAGTCGCCCTCCCTGTTGGTATTGAAGGAAAGACTGCATGTGGCACTTAGTGCCATGGTCTAGTTGCTAGGGTGGTGTTCTGTCATAGGCTGGTCTTGATCTCAGACATCTTTTCCAACTTAATTGATTCTGTGAACATCTTAGCCCCATGTAATTGGCAGAGCCCATGGTGGGGAGGCTGATTCCTGCAGGTGCCTGGGGTGCCTGCTTGCCCCTGTATGTCCCCTGACCACAAGGATGCTCTACTGGGTGAGTAGTGCTAGGGTAGCATGTCCATCTTGCCTTTGGTATTCTCGCACCTCCTTTCCTGGCTTAGATGAAATGTGAAGAAATGCTGAGTGAGCTGAAAAGGAGACAGGGCAATATATCCCCAAAAATTCCCTTTACTCGCAGCAACTGCTGCTTCCAAGGACAGCTCAGCCACAAGCAACCTCTGCTGGTCAGGCTCCACAATCCTGGACATTCAGGATAGCAGTACCACTGAGAGTCTGCCACCACCAAGAGCAGCACAGCCAGTGCCAGCTGCTTCTCAACACCGCCGGTCCAAATTGACACTACGAGGCAGTGTGGGGCTCTCCCATTGCTCCAGAATGTGAGGAACCAAAGTGCCCTCTCTGCCACAAAGTCTTCTTTCCACTGCAGATAAAAACAACACCAGAGGTAATCTGACTAGCATCCTCTGTAAAGACACCAGCATACCTCTTGGTCACAAAGCAATACTCCTCCTGTACCTTCTAAGATGGACTGTACACGGCCTGAGCACTTAAATCAACTTGGTAGCAGGATTATTCACTTCAGAAAGCCTTCACAAGAAAGAAACTTGGGTGCTGCATGCTCCAAACACGCCAAGCAGTTACTGCAGAAGCACACAATCTTATTTGAAGCCAGGCCTTTTTAACCCACATTATGTTCCCGCTGATGAACGTGCAAGGCCATGCAGGACAAAGATAAAGTGGTGGGCTCTGGAAAGCAATAAGCACACATTTTAACAACTGTTTAATCTTTCATAAAACAGGAATACTTAGCATAAGCTACAGGCTTATTTGGCCTCAAAATACTTTGCAGATTCCTGTAATTAATGAAAACAGCATACTTCTGACATATAATGACATACATTTCTATCCTTTAGTTGTTTTAAAGCATCTACTCATTTAAGAACGATATAGCAAGAAAAACATGAAGGAAACATTACCCTGCAGGAGCTTACAGAATAGAATTCAATTAAACTGATTTCACAATGCAGTTTTTAAAGGAGTCTAGTGATAACAGATAAACAGCAAGTTGCATATTATCTCTCATCTGTAGTCCTTGCACACACTTGAAACTGTCCCTAAAATGCTCAAAAAGTAGATGTCATACTCTTAATTCTTCCAGCAATTTGGTCCAGTGCAGTGAGATCATGCATAAAGCTGTTACGCTGTATTATGGGAAATAGCAGCATGTAGGTGGATTTTTTTTTTCTATATTTAATGTAATGTATTTTCATCGAATCATAGAATGGCCTGGGTTGGGCCTTAGAGATCACCTAGTTCCAACCCTCCTGTGCTACAGGCACAAGCACTTTCACTACACCAAGCTACTCAGAGCTCCATCCGACCTGGCCTTTAACATTTCCAGTGATGGGGTATCCACATCTTTTCTGGGCAACCTGTTTCAGTGTCCCATCACCCTCACAGTAAAGAATGTCTTCCTAACATCTAATTAAACCTACTTTCAGCTTGAAGCCACTCCCCCTTGTCCTGTCACTACATGCTCTTGTAAATACTCTCTTTATATGAATCTATGCTGCTTCCTAGAACTAATTCCTCCCACTGTATAATACCGAGTCTTGTATATAAAGAACATTTAAAAGTGTATCCACAGATGTAATTGTTGCTTTATAGCAGCACTGCCAGAAATGCTGCTATAAAGCAGCATACTTTAGAATTTCTACTGCTTCCTCCTTCCATGACTCCTGCTAACAATGAGTCAAAATATCCCATGGCTCTCCATTCTAATCCAGCAGTATTTTTAGATTCATCATATTCCTTACCTAACTCTAGCAAGACGCTTATGCAATTTGTATCTGCTGAACATGGCACACCAGTGCAGCTCTGCACTATTTAGGTTCTACTACAGAAACTCTATCCAATATAAATAAAAGAGCTTTGCAGCATTCTCTGGTTTTATAAGCAACTAGGAATTCTAAGTAAAACTAATGTCCTTTTACAGGAACATAAACAGCCTTTGAAAGGCAAGCAATGTTAAATACCGTCCCCTCCTCCCACACCTGATCTCAGACATCTCCAGATGTTTGACTTCACCTTGTACAAGGGAAAATGCCTCTGCAGCTTTGGTGTTGGCCAGTACTCAAGAGGTAAGAGATAACAGCAGGTAAGAGATAAGCAGAAAAACTGATATGCAGAGCTATGAAATAATTTTGCCATTCCTCCATCTCTCAGTATTATACTGAACTCAAAACATTCAGTTTATTTTGAAACTGTATTTGACCTCTGGAAACGTAATATTTTAAGATTTTCCATTATTGAGTAACTTTGCTTTCTCCATATAATTTCTAAATTTATGGTTACTTCTTAATGAAGAAATTAAAACCTGATGCACAGTTTAAAAAAAATTGCTGGGAACTATGCAATTCTTTAGTTCCAGCTACTAATTAAGAACTGAAATTCCAGAATAAGAGAGCTCTAACTTACCATTATGCTTCATAAAAGTTGTTTCCTCATCTGTTTCAGAAAATACCTTCTTTTATTCTGCATCCTGAACTTCATTACACTACCATGATTAAACTCCTTGTTTAATGTTTTTACTATTTGTATCATCATTTCTGCCAAGAACTTCACTCATTGCCCAGCCTGTACAGTGGCCATTATTCCCAAGGCAAGCAGAACAAGAACACTGATCCTACCACAGAACCTTTCCAATCTAGAGGTAAAAAAATAGACAGGGATGTCCAAGGAAAAAAAATGATGCTGATCAGTATGCCAGACAATCAAACCCGTCATTTGTGCTTTGTGAGGTACAGGCCTCTGTGAAGCTTTTTACAGAATTCTCTGGAGAACGGTGTGGCTGCTGTGAAGATTTTTATGAAGATCTTTACACAAGCACAGGGGAAGGCAAGGAAAGAATTAATGCACTCAGCTGAAAAGTGTTGTGAGCACTGTAGTAGGTAGGAGCTGGCATTTTACTGAGGCAGTCACTGACACCAAGCAGTTAAAGGTATCAAAGGGCCCTCAGAAACAAAATCAAGTAACTTTGGCTTCACTCGATAGAGAAGGGGCAGACAGAAAAGATGCAGAGTTTTAACTATTTTTAATCAATAAAAAATAACCTGAGTAAAAACAGTCAAAGCTATGCTGCAATTAACTTTTTTCAGTATGCACAAGATAGCTACAGAGCCATCTGACAGTTCTAGGATGAAGGCCTGTGGAACTAACAACAGCATCAGATTCTCAACACACAAAGGGGGTACAGTTGAGCCAGTACACACCTCCAACCCCTCCAGTCAAGACCAAGGTCAACACAAATTGTGGTGGAAGAATGCACACGTACACACACACAAACACACATACACATTCTTTCCCACTTTGAAAGTAACAGGAGCACACACCACTCTGCATCACTCCAGCACAGATGGAAGCCACTGGACAGTGCTCATCAGGTGTCTCAGACACAGCCACTTAAATTACTAGCTTACTTACGAAGTTTCTATGTCAGGGGAGTACACAGCACACAATAAGGCAAACCATTGAAATTTAAAACAATTTAAAAAGTACTGTTATTTAATTCCTGTTCTCTACAACCTCCATATTCTTTCAAAAATGTGTAAAAATAAGGAGATGAGGAGATGAGTTTTCTGAAAGGCAAACAATAGACAGTTCTGGAAACAAACTACACCTGGGATCTGTAAAGCAGTGCAAATGCCAGCACAACAGTTGGATTTGAAAACAGTTTTCCATTAAAAAAAAAAAAAAAGGCAAATACAGATAATGTAAGCTACATCAAAATAGCTGCAGTTCACATTGCATGAGTTGCTATTTTCTTTCATGACTTGTAAAATACCAGTAGTAAGAAACAGCACAAAGGCTTTTTCTTAATAAATTTTAATATTAAGACCAGTTTGTCTGGATAAAAACACAGTTACAAGTACCACACTACTGAAATTCTGCATGATGCACAGTAGTGCTCGCAACGTTTGAGTGGCAAGACCATTTTGGAACTGTTTGTGAAAGGTATGTCAAAAACAGAATCTTGGCATAAGTAAGAATGTATGTTACCAGTGAATTTATTATTGTGAAAATATATCTGTCCCACAATGTACACCACTGTAAATAATCAAATGCAATATTTATGCACATCAAAAATATATGGGGCGAATATATACTCAGTTTAGCATTAAATCAGCAACAGTAAATGAAAAAAATATTTTGGCTATTTTTCTATGATTTCATTTCACTGGAAATTTTCTAATAAATCACTCCAGAGGGTAATATTTGTGGTTCAAAACCATCAGGACAACAGTAATTCTGTAAAATAGTATGGATCTGAGAGTGACAGCCCGATCCTCCTGCCACTAGATTCAGATGCATTTGGCTTGTGCTCGCTGCCTTAGAACATGAGTCCAGACACCAAAAGAATGAACTACCACCATCACAGCCTGGACCACATTAGCTCATACCATGTCAGATCAGAGATGCAACATCAGTAAAAGGAGATGACACTTTAAAAGCACCTGCCAGATTCTCAAGTATTAATTATATACACATATGGTAAAGTACAGAATACTGAAGGAGAGTGTACTAAATAGCAAGTTAAATGTTCCACTCATTTTCTCATTACTGCAATGGATATTCACATTTCCCACATTGGTCCAGGAAAGATACTGCAATCTAAGCATGTGATTTGATGCTACTTAAAGCTTTGTGATACTGTTATGTTTTCTTTATCTACATAACCCCCCCCCCCAAACATTACTGCAAAATAACTCTATCTACATATAGAAATAACACAGACTTGATTTGGTGGCTCTTGTTTGTGTTCTTGCAAAGAAATCTGCTAACTTTTCCTTGCCTGTTTAATAGCACATGTATTTCCCTGCCCTTTTAGGCCATAAATGGTACATGATAAATCACTTCCTCAGTATTATTCTTGTAAAAATTCACAGTGACCAATTCTGAGAGAATTGTTTTTGGTTGGGTTTGGTTTTTTTAAAAGTAATTGTGCAATATAAAATTCATACTACAATTTCCAACTTTGGTAACTTACAGAAAAAAGATTTCAAGAAAAAGATTTCTTTAACTAAGGATCAGGTCAGGACATTGCTTACCCTACACTCTTTGTGCTGTGCAAGCACATCAGTTAAGGTTCATCCCTTTTCTTGAGATCTTGAAAAATTCTATTATGGATAAGAAATTGGCTACAATTTAAGTTGTGAACCTATTTTTCTTGGTACCTTTAAATACTTCCATCACCTAGCCTTAGTGAATTTTTACTTACTGTTTCAATTCATGAAATCCTGATCCCAAAGTAAACATCCACATACCCCCTTCAACCAAACAGAAAAATCCAGCTGAGCCTCAACAAGTACATCTGAATTCTCAGAAGAGGAAATATTTTCTTGATTTAACAGCAACTGTACAATATTACAAACTCTGACACATGAAAAACAATCAGGCAATAGAAAAATGTACAACAGCTTTGGTGTTATACAAAATAATAAAAAAGACTGGACAGCAAGATACATAGTTCATTATGTTCTCAACACAGCAACTTCATTGCTGACCGTAAGACAGTTATTTACTTTTGATATTCTCTACATGGCCTTTCCACTCATGAAAAATCATACTGTATTACTACAACAAGAACTGTTATGAACACCATAAAGTAAGCTCCAAATTTTATAAAAACATCTTGCCTCTTCGCACTATTGCTTTGTGGCACATTGTCAACAGAACAGCAGTCCAAAATAAAGTGACAACTAGATTTAATAAATTAATATACTTTTTAAAGATGTACAATGCACATTCTTTTTAATCCAAGGTTTTAGGGTGTCAGGACACTTCTATATACACATATACAGATCTCAGACAGCATTTTAAACATCAGAAAATGCAGATAAGAAACAGAGCCTTAACTGCTATCTGGATGCTACCAACAGAAGCCAAAACACTGCTGAGAGTATTATTGAGAGAGATATCCAAAGACGAGAAGAGTCTATGAAAAAAGGACATGTAAAGGCAAAGGGAAGTCAAGATGTTTAATATGACCATCTATTCTTGTGAAGACTGAGGTGGAGTTGTTGATGTGCCTGGTTTACCAGACTTCCGTTCGTAATTCACAAGTCGTTGTCCAACAAGGTACCTGGGATCACAGTAAAAACAGAAATTAACACAGGGTAATACTATTTTGTAACACAAATCCACTCTATCTCCTTTGATGCTAAAGTAGTTTTTCATTTCAATAAAAAGTTATTCTATAAATTGTAAAGGAAGAACTTTAGCTGCTCCTTAATCTTTCTTAAAGGGAAAGAAAATATCCTGATGCTACTCCATGGAAAGCTTAAGGGCTGCAAGATTCCTTTAGTGTGATATTGAAACAGAAATTAACTATCTCAGCAGCTTAACAGTTTTCATACCTTTCACATTATTCCTTTCTTCCTCTATATCATTGTTCCACACTTTTTGCCACCTAAATTCCTTTTCAAGCTTTGTATTTGCGTGCTAGTTCTGTGTGTACAAGAGTCCTACACAACTATGAATTAGTTGCTAAGATTAGTTGTTAATCGTCTTAATAACCCATAAAAAAAGGTAAATAGGGTAACACCATAAAAAATGTAATAACACAAAAAAAAAAAAAAGTTCAACTAAGCAAGATAACCGGAAAATAATAGGAAAATTGTTATTTTTATCAGGCAGCTGAGTAATACAGAGTAATAATTACTGAAAACATCAGAAAACCACACAAAATTTGGTAAGGAGAAACTATCAAAACAACTGAACATTCTTTAACAGGTTAGTTGGATTAATGATTAGAAAGAGTAAGAAAAATAGTTATGCAGAAAAGGTTGAAGAAATGGTTTTATAAGCAGCAGCTTGAGACATGATTTAAACTTCCAGGTATGTTGTAATTCATGACATTCATTTGTCATTCAAGATTACAGATGAGACTAAAAACTTCATTTGTGGGAAAACACATTCATGTTAGACATGGGGGAGAGTCTTCCCTTTATAAAGATGGTCTATTCCTGTGTTTATCTACCTGAACCACAGACAAAACATCTGCCAAGAACAGTTTGTCTGTCTTAGAGTCATTTGTCTAAAAAACTTCTTAAAAACCCTTTTAGTCCTAAGTATCTACAACACCTGAATTCAACCTGAAGTATTCACATATATAGATATATATATAAAGAGGAAAATTAAAAAAAAAAAACCACAATATACTCACTTGTCATTTTTAATATGTTCATAAAGGCGCTTGAACTGACGGACTTGGAAGGACAGAATTCCCATCAAAACCACCACCATAAGCAGAAAAGGATAAATGCGTCGCTGAACGAGGTTCTGCATTTCAGCTGTAACTCCTACAAAACAATACACAATCCTTAGACATTCTTATATTGCTGAACGAACTCATATTTCTTCTTCTCTACTTGCTTCCATACTTTTTGTTAAACTGTAACTTCAGTAGAAGGGCTGTGAAATAAATGACACATCCATTTACATCAAAGATCCAACATGACAGCTGCTGTTCTTTTTAATCTGAAGCACTACGAGCGGAAAGTTTTCCATTAACAGAATGAAAATCCACAGCAGAAAAAAAAGGAGCTTAGCAGTTCTTTTTGCCTATTAACTTCTGTTTATCTGCTTACTGACTTCTCCTTGTATTAGAAAAGTCAATGCAATGGAAGTCAGCATTCAAAAGTGAGACCTGAAGAATAAAATGGGACTTCTTGAACATGTTATCATCAAATAACTAGTACAAGACAAGTTTTGATGAAAAAGCTTATTTACCCTGGTTCTAACCAAATTATTTACCTCAATTATGAGGAGATAGGAAAGTCTGAAAAAATCCTATATATTTAAAATTTACATTTTAATATTATTAAAACCTCAGAACAAAACCAGGATTTTCACCTGTTCTAAGCTTCATTTAGAATCTGAGTCAGAAGAAGATGGCCTCAGCTCAGTATAGCTCCTAGAGGGACTAAAATCAAAGGCTGATTGTCCAAAGAAGAAATCAATTAATCATTCCTTTCAAAAACTAGCTAGATACCCAAAATGCATAGAGAATAAATCAGTGTCTGCCCTTCCTCTTGGATAAGAGGAAGGGGAGACACTCATTTCTTCTCTGTGGTGACCAGTGACAGGACCCAAGGAGCAGCCTCAAGTTGTGCTAGGGAAGGATTTGGGTTGGGTATTAGAAAAAATTCTTCACCCAGAGGGTGGTTGAGCACTGGCACAGGCTCCTCAGGGAAGTGGCCACAGCACCAAGCCTGACAGAGTTCAAGAAGCATTTGGACAATATTCCTGGAATATGGTGTGACTCTTGGAAGTCTTTAAACATTCACATTTGTCAGCAGAAGAGGAGTTTGTTTTTGTTGGTTTTTTTTGGTTTTTTTTTTTTTTTTGGTGTAGTTTTTTTTATATAAACTAGAGCTTGAAGTTTTATTTCCATAAGCATATTTACACTGCTGTAAACCATGAGAAGACAAACAGGTGTTCTGAGTGCATACATACCCAGTAAAGGTACAACACCAGAAGCTATGATGTACGGCACACACAGGGAAAGTAAGAGGACAGAGATTACGGGTGCTGCCAGTTTACGGATGATGAAGTGTAAGTCAATGTTACGAATCCCATTTGCATATACCTAAAATGGAACAAGTTAAAAGTAGAACAGATCAATCAAGAAAGCCTTGCTTTGCACTTCCAGTAATAATTAGAAGGTTTTACACAATTCTTCTTATGAAAGGAAATGGGTGATCCCATGGCCACAGTTGAAGAAGAAAAAACTGCTAATTTACATCATGAAGGTTCCCGGAAATCTTTTAAAAAATGCCCAAGAAACCAACTTAATCTGGAACACGGTTGTGATTCAGTTGCAGGAATGCAAGAGACTTTCTGAACGATCATTTAATAGAGCTGTGGACAAAGGTTTTGTGGGTGACCTGGGATCACTTTGCACTGTTAACTTACTAGAAGAGGAACCTGTATATGCTAATAGAATAAACTATTAAATTTTGTAATGGGCAGAAAATAGGATCCTATTTTGTACTTGGTGGGGCAGACCAGAGCCTCTGTACATAGAGTCTGTGCTTGGAAAAAAGGCCTCCACAATTCTTAAGTTCTGCAGTTGCTACCAGAAGCTAAGATCAAAACGTAACCAGATTAAGCATGGGAAAAAACCAGTTTTGAATGGCTACCAGCTACAGCTAAACAATGGCCTCTGTCCCACAGCCTGAAAGGCTCAGGAGAGTGTGTAAACTTCCCATTAAGAGCGTTCAGAACGGAAGAGGGAGATGTGGTATGCATCAAAATGTACTCCCAGACTAAAACTATACTTCTGCAGTGTGACAGCTGAAGTGATTTAATAATGGACTATGTGCTAGACTCACTCACAAAAGGCATCTTGTGTAAGGAGGCTGGGACATGCATCACAGGCATCACGTACAGTGCTGAAATATTACCTTGTGACAAACAACTGAGATACTTCATTGAGATCACAACTATGGAATTTAACAGTTATACCAAGAAAAAATACTTCTGGCAAAACAACAGGCCATGTGACCCTGAACTGCTCAGAGAAACTATTCTATGTTGCTTAATAATCAAAGGGGAACAGAAATGGTGTCTTTCATCTCTATTGATCTACAAATGCAGTAATCCCTACAGCTACAGAGAAAGCAAAATTCTGTGTTCTTGACCTGTGGATGTAAACACTGTCCAATATTTGGACAATTATTTGGACACAGACTTCATCTGAAGAAATAATGATGTTTCTTTCTCACTTTATTACAAACCTGAGGAAAATGCATATATGCATACAAAGCATTCTCTTGATTTCAGATTTCTGAGTTTTTGTTTTACTGTCAAGTGTACCTTAATGGATTAGGCTATACAATTTAAATGGTTTTTACAAGACTAGTTGAATTCCACTCAATTACTCCAGTACTGCAAAAGTAATACTGTTTTCTGATCCATAATCAGAAACATAAAAAATGTATTATACAGATAATTCACATTAACAATTTTTCCCTACCTGTTCAATAACAGTTTTCAGCCACCACTGGGGACCCATCAGCGTTATGGCAGCAATTATTTTGGCATGCAGAACTCCAAGAGCCCAGTCCTAATTTTGTAAAAATTTATAGTGTTAGCATTAACATATCTTTAAAACGTCTGACAACCATAAGCTTTAAGAGCAATATGCTAATATTACTTATAAGTGAGAATATAATTACTTTTCTATTCACATGAGACATTGCTCCAAAGGGATGACATCTGCAAATGATGATCTTTCCTATGAAAAAGAGGATGCTCTCAAGATTAACTAACATCTGTAAATTTAGCTCAGTGGGACCAGAAAAATCACTACTACTGTTAAGCCAAGGCAAATACAAAATAAAAGCACTCAATTAAAACAATTGGCTAACATTCTGGTACAACTCATTTACATAAAAGGAAGTTAATTTCCTTTCTTTATAAAAAAATAGAAATAAGATACAAAGATGTTCACACGCATCAGGAAACATGTTCTTTTCCCTATTTTGAAGTTTAATTATTTTCAAAACCCTACCTGATGTAAGAAAAGCTTAAAGCAAGACAATGCTCTTAACAGAAAGTCATACTATTCAGAGGAAAATTTATGTTTTAATATAAACTACAATTATAATTGTATGGAATTAGGATACTATAACTACCAGCTTCTAATACACATTTCACATCATAAGTCTATCCTTTCTGGATTACAGATATTTGTACGGGATTTTCAATAAAACCCACCAAAAATAGAATGCAAAACATAGGCTGATAAAGTAGAATGAACAGCTAAGAACTGGTAAGACTTGGGACACCATTAACTTTCTTAAACTGCTGGGGCAATACATTTTCTTTAACCAATTATTTAAAAAGACACCTTTTGTTAATGTCAACTCTAAAAAAAATTTTAAATTTTTACAAAAAAGCACCAGTGTTAACGTTGATTCATGTTTATTTAAGAAAGTAACCTTTGTATAACCCTCTTCTTTTTTGGGAAAAATGGAAATGAAGTCTTTATTTTGATAGTTCCTTGTTGATTTAGAACAAGTCTCAAATCCCACTTATCCTATACTTTGAAGAAGTCCTGCTACATGAAAATGAAGTTTTCAGTATACTTATTTTAAAACTTTTAAAGAACTAATATGAAATAGTAAAGAATTTCTATAATCTCTAGCAAATTAAAAATTCTTTCCAAAATTGTTTGGAAACCAAGATCATCTACCACTGTAATTATATGATGTCCTGTTGTTCTGGTCATCTACTCAGCTCAAAAACATACTTGGATTTTAAAAGAATTGAATAATTAAATTAGTAGCCACATTCTTCTTTGTATTTTGCTTTTCAAACATTTGGATATTGAAAGTAAATGAAAGCTTAGGGGCAGCTTAGAAAGTCACTGTCACTGAACACTTTCTTGTTACTTAGTAACAGCATTCTAGATGCTCTGAGTTATGGTCCCCTCAGCTGGGTTTCTTTGAGTTATGACTTCTTTCGTAATTCATCCTAGGTGATGGAAGCATTTGTCATTCAATCCACTGTATCTTTATTTCATCTCCCAACTTGCAGGACAGAAATTTGCATTTAGCCTGTGAGACTTAACTGAAGAGTAATAAAAGACAACTACCTCAAAATTTTGTATTAATGATTTGACAAATCAGCCCAAAATAAGCATGATCCTAAATCATATAAAAACTACATTGATAATGTGCCTCATCACTGAATTAAAATCATACAAGGAAAAAAAAGTTGCCAGAATCTCTTTCTGAGTAACTGTATGCAGAAATCTTCCCAAAACAATTAGAGTATGTACATCTGTGCATACATACATAGAGATTTACTAACTTCTTACATAACTTTACAATTATGCTACTGGAAAAGTAGCTGACCACTGAAATGTAACCTTTCTTGTCATCTCACAACATTTCAGCTTTTCATAGTTTAAATTCCTCAGCATATCCTTCTGGTTCAAATAAGCCTTACATTCAGCCTTTTCTCTGCCACATACAAACATATTTGTGGAAAATGCTCTGAAGCACCAAATCCACAAGAAACAAGGCAGCCCATATTCCTTACATCAACTGCAGCAAAAGAATGGGAGCAACTGACCTGCCAAGGATAGAAGAGAGGTGTTTGATCCAAAGGAACTCTCAAAGGTGCGACAATGACCAGTTCAAACAAAAGACCAAGCAAAAGTGGAACCACACCAGCAAGCAGTATAGCCACTATCAATGTCTTCATTATCTAAAAAACCCAAGAATTTAATTAATACATTTACCAGAGGATTCTTTGTTTAAACATGAAAATGTAATTAGAACTACATAAACACACAGCCTTGGTAAAAAACCCCCAAAGCTACATAGACCTATACAACCCTAGAAAAAATTTTTACTACATTACATAGTTTTGCAATGCAAGTTTTCGAGATTGGGTCCTATTCCATATTCCATAGGAATAGGAATTCCAGAAAAAATCATGACTGTACCTACTAGTATTCATATAGTTCTAAACCATAAAATCACATTGACTGTTATCAATAGGGAATACTATCCAATGGCACTTCAATACATTGCATATGCTCATATGTTGGGAAATTGAAAAATTTTCCCAAAACTGCCAATTTTTCTCTGGAGCAAAACAAACCTTAAACAAATCAGTCATTATGGAATATTTGACTTAAAAATTGAGGACTCAAAACAGCATGCTTGAATCTTTATTTATTCTAAAATTCTCTTAATTTAACTGCATCATACAAAACTAGCCTAACTTAATTAACGTGATAAGGAGAAGAGGCAAAGAACAAGTAGAAATTATGCTTTAGCTCTGAATTTTCTTGAAGAAGCTAAGATCTTAAAGAAGCTAAAATCAAAATGATGGATGAAGTATTTGGGAAACAGGCTATTACTTGAAGAACATGTACAGTGTAACAATTCAGTAAGCATATTAAAATGTTTATAACAAGATACCATTTATGCTATCAATGTTTAAAGGAACTAGCAAGAAATCTACTACAGAAATCCTCAAAATCAAAACCATTATAAAAGGAGGGGTATAAATATATTTGTTTTCATGCTGAGAATCTCAACTCCTCATAATTAATATTTTTGAGGAAAGTATCTTTTATTTGAACAACACAAGTTCAACAGCTGATAAAGATCTTTCTAAAAATATGCATCAAGCTACTTTGTAGAGACATGGTCATCATCTATCAGCTTCATTAAATTTTTCCATTTGATAACTTCATGTAACTAAACTTATAACAAGTAAATAGTTAAGCTTCCAGGTTTATGTGAAAATGTAAATGTCTTTGAGAACACATAACACATAGGATAATAGTGCAATATATTCCCTTTTAAAGGAAAACATAAAAATATACACATTTTTATTTAAACATATATATATACAAGCATATTTACACTGATTGCATTCCAAAAATATTTAGCCTATGCAACAGGAATGTAAGCTGCAAAAGCTTCAAAATGGTCTGAAAAGCAAAATGTAGTACAACTAACAAAGTAAAGCCTGCAAGCAAAAAATGAAACAAGTCCCATTAGCTAATTTTTTGATAATTCAGTAGAACTTTTTCTCAAGACTCACCATAAGAGACCATTCTTTGACCTTCTGGAAAATGACTCTACGACCCTGTGGCATCCAGGCAACCAGCACTGTCACAGCTCGGATAGTCAGCCAACAGACATAAAGACCACAGGCAGCTGTGTACAGTTCATGGATTTTGGCAGTCCCCGTCCAAAACGACATTAACCACCGGCCAGCGAACACTGAAAACACAAGCATTGTTACATACAGTAATGCTTCTGGAGGTATTAGGGAAGGATGCTTATTAAAAAAGTACTTATCAAATGTATCTGAAATATCCCTGCATAAATATAAACAGTTATTTTGGTACTATACCCATAATGCATAAATGTGTGAAGTGCTATGCAAACAGCTTCAAAAAATAAGCCAAATAAACACATAGAAATCCTTTTCCACCTACATTTTCATTAGGACAGCAATGTGACCTGAGCTACAGCAAAACAAAGCACTGTTCAGAGCCTAAACACTGATCTTCAGAACTGCAACAGCAATCATGCATTAGTGTGTAAGCTTGAACTTAAATATTATGAGCTATCTTTGGGTTGTTTCACTGCCTTGTGTAACTTTTTAAGACTTACTGATGGGGCTTCTGAAGTTCTCTGACAAAAATGGGAGACTGATTTGCTACAGGTAATTTTTTAATAGTGTTTTCACTTCCCCAGTATTACAGTGTAATTATTTTATGCCCTACTACTAAAACAATCACAGAATTTATAACTTTTATCTCAACACATTACTGACTTTAGGATCATTAATAGAACAAGGTATAAATTACATGGTATTACAGCAGAATACAACAGTTATGAAATTAATGCTGGTTGACATGGCTTCATTTATTCCAAATTATTTTTAAAAATACCATGTGTCTTTGAAGTACTTATTCAGACATTTAAAGTGATATACATGCCACTTCACAAAATCTCCTAGTGATGTGTCAAGATGATCAAGAATCATAGAATATCTCAAGTTGGAAGGAACCCCTAAGGATCATCGAGTCCAACTCCCTGCTCCTCGCAGTACTCAACATTGACACCTTCAGAATATTTAATTAAATACTGTAAAACACCTGGAAACAATCTACATATTTTCCTTCTCAAAACAGTAAACTACGTGGAAGAGTTTCAATTCTCTTTTTCACTCAGTACTACTGAGATTGAAGCACCTGAAGCCCTGCCCTCAGAGGAAAATTATTCTACAACAAAAAGGGAATGGCAATCTCTGTCATTTAGACTTTTAGATTATTAAAATTTGATGAGAAATTATTAAAAATAAGACTAGTTTCCATATTTTTGCCTTTTGACTTCAAACAATGGTTTCAAAACATCTGCCATGGTTGGGCATGGCAACATACTGAGTTGTTTTTAATGACAGTTTACCATAATAGACTTACCTGGTAAGGTAAGGCAGATAAGACTAGCAATCAGTAATGTTATGCACATGAAAACAATCAAAAGAAATATCTGAAAAAGGGAAAAAAAAAGGAGAGGAAGTTCGTAAGAAAGTTATTTAACCAAACCCCAAGAAACCCAAGTATAAAAAAATACATAATCCTAGAAAGACAATTAAACTAGGATGTTCAATTAATAACTAATGCTTCACTGTATAAATAAATCAGTCAGAAGAAACCTAACCACAGTACATGCAGAACACCTGCAGTGTTGTGTATCTCTAAGACTTTCCATCAACTGTTCTAACAGTAAAAAATATTTGAATCCAGAATGACTTAAGTTCTTTGTTATGTCACATAAAAGAAGATCCTCTCTTAATTTCTGCACTGAGCAGCATGACTCTCATAATCCTGAAAGATTTCTAGCTCCATATGCCATATGAGCAAGACAGTGGTTTTATAAGGAAAACCTTGCCGACAAAATTCTTCCAGATGTGCTTAGGTTTCTATGACCAGAAGCTGACAGTGAAGCTGGTTACTCCTCAGCCAGGTTTTCATCTTACCAGAGAATTACCATGTACCTGACTTCTTTAAATATTTCTCAAGCACCAGGCGCTACAAAGTTCTGCTTCACTAATCATCAAAGGCACACAACAAGCAAGCTTGCTATGGGAAAGCTAACACCTCATCCCAATAAACTACTGAGAGAAAGTTCCATCTGGAACACACTTTCCTTGACGAGACATTTGGGTATAAACGAAGGAACCTTCAGATGCAGTACCACAGTGACCTAATGTTAGCCATTACTTCCATTACTCAGCTATACCTGAAACCACAATAAGTGAGCTGTGGTGTTTATATTTAACTCAGAGTTCTGCTAACAACAAAACAGTTACCTAGTTTAAGCTGTATATTATTCTAGAAATAAAAGTATTTGCCAATAAAATTTCCTTTTCAATTTTAGGGATTCAGAACTTTCAAGTATTATATAATGCCTTTCTATGTTTAATACAGATGCAGAAGCAAAAGAAGTTCTGTGTTTATTTTCTTATTAAAGCAAACACTTTTAAATGCCCTTTAGCTACAAGATCAAAGTATGCCCCCTTGAAAGCCATGCCTTGTTAGAGGCACAGCTGAACTACCTGTTTGAGAAGGGCTTATTGTCTTATTGTCTTTCTCTCCATTACTTACTGTGAAGAAAACAAGATGTCAACTGACACATAATACTTAACATATATGGGGTCTATAAATAAAATTGTAATTTAAGGTCTTACATTACAGGCTGAAAAAGCCTTATGTGAGCATAACTACAACTCTAGGTTTTTGAAAGCTGCAAACCATATAATACAGGACCCACCATGTAACTTCTGACAACGTGGGCCAAATCCTTCTTAGAAAAAAAACCTTTTCTCAAACGCCTTTTTCTTTTCTGTTGATGTGTTAAGTATACATACCCTGAGTGGGAATTTTAAAGGCCTACGATAAGGCTGGAAACCCACAGGTCCTCCTTGTTGAAGTATGGCTTGATGGGCTGCATGCAGACCTTCTCCCACAACTGGAATGGCATTATTATTGCGAGCATGCTGGTTGTTAGGTTGCTGATTTGCATTGTTTTCATTCTCTTCCTGATCACCAAGTAGGTAAGAATGAAGATCCCTGTAACAATCAAAATTTCAATTTTGTTCTGTTTGATATGAATAACTTACAGAAATGTAGGCCTACTCAGAATCCATACAGGTTGTACAAAACTAATATAGGAGTACTGGCATAATCTTGATTAAGTAAAATAAGCCTTTTTTTGGTAAAGTGCTCAATATCATCATAAACACAATTTACAAAAAAAGTGCTGGTGTGGATGCAGTTAGAATACAACCAAAAGGAAAGATCACTTATCTGTCAGACTGCTTTAAAAACACCACCTGGAATTAAAGGTGTTGTGCACATGAAAGGAAAATTACATGGATATTTCAGTTCATGTAAGCACATGACCTAAAAGCTACCGACAGCTTTTAGGTTACTGTCACAAAGCTCTGTAGGAAACAAGGGCCTTCAAAGATAAACCGTACAAGGACAGTGCTGCATTGCTATGGACGTGCTGTCACAAGTACAGAGGCAGGCAGAGTCTTTCAAGAAGATTCTAAATTGCTCAAAACCTGTTCATGGCTTTTTAAGAATATAAATTCTAGGAAAAAAAAAAACAATTTACTTTAAATTTACTAAAATTATTCTGTTGATGTTTTCCACACACACAATCATCAAAATTTGAGTCTGATTAAAAATTAACATTTAGAACTTAATTTTTCTCAGCTTTAGCAGAGTAAGAATTGTACAGATATTCTATTGGCAATGAAATTTACCCAACAAGTAAATTTGGGTAAGTTTGCTTTTTCAGAACAACAGAGCAAAAGATTTTCATCTGTGCTAAACTAAAATTGCTGAAGAGGTCATTTGCAATTGTCCTACAGAGCTGCAACAGTGAAGTAAGAAAAGCCATTTCTATCGTCATCTCCAAAAGTCTCTTGTTACACTATATTTAAACACAATCAAAACTTGGAAAATAATTAAAAACTTCTTCAAAATGCAAACTAAGAGAAAAGGGGGTGGGGAGAGTTTCCTTATGAGAAATGAAAATATTTTGGATTACAGTGAAGTCTTTCATTCATTCACTCAGTTTCTCAGACATAACTTGGCAAAGTATAATTCTTGATCCTAAGAGTGCAACATGGTGGGAGAATGCCAAGATACTTTAAAGTGAAACTGAAAACTATACATTACTTTTTCCTTGACTGATTTGGCAAACAACAGATGAACTAAAAAATAATTTCAAGTGCTAGAACTCTGCCTGGCAGTACAATTATTTACTTTATTTGACAAAGATATGGTTTTATCCTTCTCTAAAATCTGAACTTTTAACTTTAAAACCCCTAATTTAAAATTGCTTACTTCTTCAGCTCAATGTTCTAAATGATTTTTCTTTTTTTTCCCTTCTCATAGTAAGAAATCCAAGAAGTGCACATGAATTTTATCTAGATGACTCATGAAAACAGACTGCTGACATTTATCTCCTTATTTTCATATAATAGGGAGTTAAGAAGATGTTAGTCATACTTTACAGATTTCTTTCACTAAGCAAATGTTGTTATAGTGTACCAAAAGAATTACTTGTTAAAGGGTAGTCCAGAAGTACGTGCATCTACTGCATAGAAGAAAGTAATCACTATAGAAGTTTTTCATAATGTATTTATCTGCAGAAGATCTAGTAAACCTACTTGTTGGGATAACTTTCTGAAAAGCTGCCTTCATGTTTAAAGGCCAAACTGGGCACAGTGGTTGTAGTCGATTTTGGATTTCTGTACTTACAGCAAGTATCCAGCAGTAACAGTCCATGCTCGTACAAGACCTTTCAACCACTGTCTTGTGTGTCCTTGCTCTAGCAAAGCTGGAAGCACCACCTGAAGCAAAAGCAGCTCTAGGGAAAGTTCACTTACTGGAGCATCACTGGAAAAATGGGAAGAGCACGAAATCAAACAAAAGGAGCATTCTAATAGAAATCTTTTACACTGAATCCTATTAATGCCACCACAATACACACTGGATGCCAAAAAGGAAAACTCTTGGTTTTTTGCTAAGGTGTTTTTCCTATATACTACCCTGAGCAGAGGTTAAGCACTTTGGCATATACTAAATTTAGGAAAAAACATTGATAAATATTGTATCTAAGAATACAGTTTGCTTCTATTTTGCTTCTATCATTACTGTTTGAATTATTATTCAGAAATAAAAAAACTTGCTATCATTAAAAAAATGCAGTTACAGATATTCTTTTACTCCTGAAACAACGACAATCAGGAATGAGTGTGTTAAAAAAGCAAACACAAAAGGACCTTCACCATCAGAAAGTTGAAATGGAAAGTGTTTTGAGGGCATAAAGCCCCAAACAGTTGTCTTTACGGAAGGAGTACAAAATTCTTCTTTTTTCAAGTAGCTTTTAATTTGTCACATTGCATGATGCAGCCATGTTCTTTACCCTTTACTTCTCTTAGAACAATGAAGATTAGATTAACTGAAAACAAAATAACATAACGAAGTTCACTTGAATGCTCAGGGAGTGCAAATACACTTTTTCCAGTTATAGATACACTGAAAACCCCCCATCATTCAAAAAATAAATGCTCACCTGTAGAGCATAACATTATATGGAAGAAAGTTAGGCAGGAGATACTTAATAATGCGTATAGGAAGCCAGAGCATGAGCAGTACAATTGATCCAAAGACAATCTGCAATTATAAAGTAAACAAGTTAGTACAAATAGTAGAAACTACCAAACTTAGTTTCCTACCCATCTCTGACATGTTCCCTGGGTGTGGTGGGCTAGGCCTAGCTAACAGCTGAATACCTATTCAGCTGCTTGCTTATTCCCCTCTCCAGCTGCAGGGGAAGGCAAAACAGAAGGCAGGCAAGACTGAGATAATGGCAATTTAACAGAGAAAGCACCAAGTATGCTATCAAAATAGTAAGAAGAATTCACTCTCTACTTCCCATCAGCAGACAGACAATCAGCAATTTCCTGGGAAGTCAGCAAGACAAACACCATAACCATGAACATCAACCCCCAACCTCCTTTGGGGGTTGATGTTCATGGTTATGCTGAGCATGATGTCATATCCCTTTGGTCAGTTTGGGTCAGCTGTTCCAGAGATACCCTTCTCCTAGCCTGCAGCTTTTTCACTGGAGGTAAGGGAGCAGAGCAGAGCAGCAAAGAAAATGCCTGGATGCTGTACAAGCACTGTCCAGCCATAGCCAACAGGCCTGTGTTAGCAACACTGTTTCAGCTGCCCATTCAAGGTGCAGAAGGACATTTGCCACTATGAAGAAAATCAATTCCATCTCAGGCAGACCGGTTGACTACAATGCTCTCACCAAACAGGACTGCAGCTGAATAAGCACCAGAATAACCCTGCTGACAGCTAGAGCAATGTCAGAGCTCTAGCTCTGGGGCTTTTTCCCCCTTCCCTAACACCAGGAGTGCTTATTTTGTATTCCTCTCTTTTCTAAGTGGCTGACTTCTTAAGCAACTTGCTGAAGCGTCAAAAGACATTTCAGTTCCTATTTCTTCACATTTCAAATTGAAAGACCCAAATTCAGTAGAGGACATCAAGTGCCTGAAGACAATGCACTTTTCTGAATCCTGTTTCCTTAAGGAACCAGAATGAAAATTAAGTACATTTTAAACACATTCTTACATTTCCTATAAATGTACCAC
>WBNO01000752.1:0-13341 GCA_013400575.1 Peucedramus taeniatus
AACTTCCCTTCCCTGAAAGTTCCCTGGAACTTCGCTTCCTGGAACTTCCCTTCCCTTCCCTTTCTCCTTTTCCTTTTCCTTTTCCTTTTCCTTTTCCTTTTCCTTTTCCTTTTCCTTTTCCTTTTCCTTTTCCTTTTCCTTTTTTGGCTTTGACTATTTTAGAATGTCTGCTGGACTGAAATATGCAGTGGGTCACTACTTGAGAACTAAATTTAAATGCATGCTTTTGTGCAAAAATTATAATGTCCTCTTTTTTTTCATGCCTATGCTGAACAGACAAACCACTGAATCACAGTTAAAATTGTTTTTATCACTTTTTCAGATTTTAAAAAAAGGTGGGATTTTTTGGTTGTTTTTGGGGGAAAGAGTTGCGGGATTTTTGATGTTGGGTTTGGGATTTTTTCCTTTTATCCCTTTAATATAGCTCTGGAGCATCATTGATAAATCTTGGGAATGTGTCCTAAAGAGAAGAGGAATGCATATATAGCCCAGCTCTGATTGAGAAACCTGCATGTAGCACTATTCTTTCCCAAAGACTGTTCCTGTACCATTGAGCTCATGAGTATCTGATGCATTAAATTCTGAAAGGGATGGAGAATCATTCCAATAAAACCCCCCTTCTTATTTTTACCCTCTCTGTAGCTATATTCATGGAAGGTGTACTACAGGTTTTTGTAACTGGTACTGAAAAATGGTGATCTCACTTAGTGCCTGGGAGTCAGTGGAAGATCCTGTGTAATCCCCTTCCCTACAGCTGCTCCTGCAGCTCTGCTCCCCTCTTCCTTTCTCCTCAGCTCCCAGAAAAAAGTAAGTGCCATTTTAAGTCTGCCAGAGGTCTAACTGCTGAATGCTGCAGTGCCCAGCCAAGCAAGTATTAGGAAAAAAATAACAATAAAATCAAATAGGCCGAAGAATTGTATTAACAGCAAATGAAACTGCCCCCTGAAAACAGGCAGGTGCTCTACAGAGTGAGGTAAACTCAAACATGTAGGGCTGGACCAGAGAGGCAGTCTAGATGCAGCAGAGGACAAAAATGGGTAGGGGATACCCAGCTCAGTGTTCTGTACAGCCCCAGCTCTCCTTGTTTTAATGCTGTTTCCATATGTTCCATTGGGGACCCTTGATTGCTTCCCAAGGAATCGCCATTCCAGTTCCTGCCATCGAGGCTGCCCCTGGCAGATGGAGAGTGGCTGGGTCTGGAGGCTGCTGCTGGCAACCACAGCCTCACGGTCAGGGGTCCATCCTCACTGCCAATCCTCTAGCTGCATGGACCACCTGTGGCCTGGGTTGGCATCATTTCAGCAGGGAAGATCTGTGGAGCTGGAGGGAACTGGGCCAAGAGGTGTCTGAAGCATTTATCCATGTGGTGTCTCCCCCAATATCATCAGTGCCACATGCAGGGCAGCCACAGCCTCCGAGGACACTGACACACAGAACAGGCTGGCAAGCAAGGCAAAGCTCATGGTAACTCTAATATGCCTGCTCTCAAACACCATTCAAAGTCAGGCTGGATGAGGCTTTGAGGCTTCTCTAGTGGAAGGTGTCCCATGGCGGGGGGCTTGCAATTAGGTGGTCTTTAAGATCCCTTTTGACCCAAACCATTCCATGTTGCTATGATTTTGTGATTGTACATGTTAGAGCAAGTGATATGGGACCTTGTGTCACTTGCAACATGAGTAATGTACTTCCGTCACCTCTCTCAGCCTCTGCAGTGTGTGCTCATCTCTTCTGTGAATGCAAAAGAGATGCAAATGTCGTCTCAGTACAACCCCAAGTAACATGCTTCAGGAGACCCTGCTGCAGCAGGGAGGCTGGAATAGATGGCTTCCAGTGCTGCTACCCAAACACACCCATTCTGTGACAAGGAAGGTTCCTTTTCCGTTTGTTTGGTTTTGGGTTGGTTTGGCTTTTTCCACAAGAAAAAAAAAAAAACCTCTGGTGAACTCTCTTTAGACCTCAGCTCAGAGACTTAAAACTTTGAGTGGAGAAATATTGTTTCATTCCCTTGCCAGATGTGATAGATCACATATATTTATTGCTGTTCATGTGGACTCATGTGGCAAAGCCTGAATCAAATTTAGACTTTTCCTGTGTTATAGTGCAATTGAATCCAGCATTGTGGTTCATTGCTCATCTGTATTTACAGAGAAAACTATAATAAATGCCTGGTGATACTGGCAGTCACTGACCAGATTCAATAACCTGCGACTGAAGCAAAAAAAAAAAAACCAAAAAAAACAACTGGCTAGATGTTTATCACCATTAGAGCTTATACAGCATGGTCAAGAGAAGTGTGATGTATTCCTGGTGAGCATACAGTTGATTTAGGAATACAATAACTATCTAAATCATGTAAATCAGCATACAAATTTGTACTTTACCCTGAAGGCTTTTAAAAAATGTATTTATTAAACTACTTAAAGAACAAATGATGAAAAGAAGAAACAAAAAAGTACTAAGTGTCTGTAAGTTAGAATTAAAGAAGAGTGTTGCAAAATTCAGATCTGTACTTCATTTCACTCAGTCTGGACATAAGAAGTCCATCTGGTCTCCTCTTCATTAATAGGGTGAAGCATCAGAAGTTTGATGGGGAGGTTTCCATGCAAAATGGTTATGTGGTCTGCTGTCAAAATCTCTTATTATCAAAAAAAATCTTTTAGGTCTGCCTATGATACAAGCAGTAATTTTTTCCCTAGAATAAAGAATAATGTGAAGTTTAATTAAGAAAAACAAAGTCCTAGAGTGCTGGACCCTTCCCAGTTGAACACAGTGATTCTGAAAATAAGACTGTATGCAGGTATGGTATATCAGAAGTCATTGTTGGCAGGTGTGGCTGAACATGCAGTTTTAAAATCTTTCCCTGATAAGACTGAAAATTCTGTTGTTGTTTTGTGGACCTAAACGCTCTATTGGATGAATCAGTCATTTGAATCTCATAAAATCCAGAAAGATCATCCAAAAAGTGCATCCCTGAAACCATAGCATATGTTTTTTATTGAAGTATTTCCCAAGTGTGTCCAATGGTAAAGATACTGAACTGATCCAATTTCAGATTGCTTCCAAATTAGGCAGAAATAAAAGGGAATGGATAGTGGCATAAATGGTATTTTAGCGCCATTTCTAGTCACTAGGCACTAAGTCTAGATTCTCAGGGAAGTGAAATCCAGTAGGTACCCCATCTTGCCTGGTCACACATCATACATAATTTAGTTTCTAATTTAGTCTGCATTTGGTGATGTTTTCACATGCTGTTTGTTTTACCTTTATAATACCAAATCTGTTGTTTAAGGTGAACATTTCATTTCCTGTTGGTTACCAGTGTCTTAGTGTTTTCTAACACCTCTCTATATCCCATGTTTCACCTTCTGTTTGAAAATATTGTGGTTACAAATCACAACCAATTTACAGCAGCGGGAGTGTAATTAAAAATAATAGCCACAGCAGATGTATTGAAAAAGCAGTCGTTCCCTATATCAGGTAATGACAGGTCTTGTGCTAATCTGAATGCAAAACATGCTCCCTTAAAGGTTTCTTCCAATATGAAAGGGAATGGAAACCCCTTAATAACTATATTCTACTGCAAGGTTTTGAAAAATGAAGGAAGACCTCCCCCACTCCTGTCTTCTGGAAATTGCCTCCCTGATGTCTGGGAATCTGTAGAATGCAGATGATTTATGCCACCAAGAGTTTCCTGGTCCCTGAGAAACAGCAATGGAAAGCTTCACAGAAAGTCTCCAGGGATTCAGGCACAATCCTCTCCAGTGGAAGAATTGGGCAGAAGGATATTTACTGTACAGTGTTTCTCAGACCATGGCAAAGAGAAAATCCAGAAATGAAAGGGGAAAAAGTATGAGAAAAAGAGGGGGAAGGCTGTCAATTCAGGGTGCAATTTTCTTATTTTCCTCAGAATCCCTAGCTGAGGAAGATTTGGGCTGCAGAAACAGTAGTTATTCAAATGATTTTAAAATGTCTGAAGTTAATAAAATGAAATCCTGAAATGCTTCAAGGAGTTGAAAATGAGATCTAAAACTCCTAAAAATTGTGACATTTCCCCAAGAAAATGCTTTTCTTTTCAATTTCAAACTGAATATTTCTGCAGGAATACATGAATTTCTGTTGTCATGTACTAGATATGCCTTGATGAAATGGAGTATTTTTATCAACAAATAAAATCAAATTTTCAATTGCTGTATACAAAATAAATTTTGGGATGAAACATAATAACTATTTAAATTAACCAGACATGCTTGTTTTGAAAGTTTGCTTTCTGTGTGGACAGAAAAGATGATTCTATGCTACTAGAGTTTTCCCTGCAGCCAGATAAGAAAAATGAAAATAGAAACAATTGAGATAAAGCACAGCACTACCATGAAGTGCCCCCCCAGGGGTACTGCTTTGTCATTTACTTTTATTCTGAGTATTGCTTGGAAGTGGAGTGTACAGATTCATTCCATCAGCAGAAATTTAGGTTTGCTGGTGAGGATTTATGGGAGGCCACTAACAGCATTCTCAGACGCCCTTGTAGTCATTTTTCCATTAAGGGAAGACAGAGCTCTTCATGAAATCACTTTGGCAGTTGGGGGTAATCCCTGAGTGTATGGGAAGGGTGGTTTGCCACATCTGCTTTCCATAGACCAGTTTGGTTTGGAAGACAAAATTAAAGGTCATCTAGTCCAAAACCCCTACGAAGACAAGGGATGTCTCCAACCAGATCGTGTTGCTCAAAGCCCCGTTCAACTTGATCTTGATTGTTTCCGGGGACGGTGTGTCCTACTGACTCTCTGGGCAACCTGTGCCAGTGTTTTGCCACCCTCATTTTCACCAGGCTAAAGGAAAGCATTCATGAAACAAACCCCAGGCTCCTCCTTGACATGCACAGTGTGGTTTGGTCATAAGTGGTGACCAGTGAGCTGAAGTTCTTTGTTTGGGCAAAACATCAAGTTTATTTTTCTTAAGCTAGGCTAGCCATTTCAATTTTCAAACCTGGCATAATCAGTACTCAAACAAAAATGAACTTTCTTGATAATTTGGAGAAAGGGAGACAATTCTAGAAGCATTTTTTTATAAAGGGAAAACCTCCACCCCATATGAGGTGAACTTTGATTGAGGGAGTCCAGCTGAATGTTTTAAACCTGTGAAGGTTCACTCACACTCATGCTTTTCCTACCATTTCCATAAATTAACTCTTAGATGAAGTATCAACTCAAAGCCATTTTAGCAACTGGGGTTAACAGCTATGCCAATTGTCTCCTCATTCCTTCTGCTACTCTCCATACATGCACTATATGGAATCACAGGATGTTTTGGGTTAGAAGGGATGTAAAGGTCATCTAACTCTCCCTGCCGTGGGTAGGAACAACTTCCACCAGACGAGGCTGCCCCAAATCCCATCCAAACTGGCCTTGGACACTTCCAGGAAAGGGACAGCCACAGCTTCTCTGGCCAACCTGTGCCAGGACCTCACCACCCTCACAGTGAATGTTGCCTTCCTGTGAAGAAACTCTTGAGGGGGCAGTCTGGACTGCTCAGAATTCAGTGGAAATAAGAACATGGGGTGACGGAGCTTAGCCATGTTGGCCATGTGGTCTTTAGAAACCGGTTTGATAGGTGAAGGGTAGCCTTAGGTGGCACTCAACTTCCTAAGAGAGACAAAACAAGGATGGTAAGGAAGTGGAGGTGAAGGATGGTCCAAAGAGATTATTTTTATTGCATCATGGAAATTTCTCTGCAGCATCTCAGGACAGCTACATTTTCAAGCACTGGCAATCTTGTACTTCCACTTATGATTGTCATCCCTTTGTTGTTTTCAAAATAGGGTCTTGTACCCAGTGTTCAAGAGGGTGATCCAGGCACTGAGTGGAGGTAATTATTTACAGTTCTGTGCAGAAAGGGAGTCTCAGTGGAATATTTACAAAGCCAGCATGATGAGTACCAGAACTTTTCATTTCAACTTTTTAATGTAATATTTTATGTATTTATATATTTCAGTAAACAAAGGAAATAGTGTTCGTTCACTACAAGCTACCAAGTTCTCTTCATAATTAGTATTCTGTCTGCAGTTGGTTAATGAGCCTGTCACTTCTCATGCTAATTAATCTGCATACTCAGTCTTTTCTTTTCAGTCGGTGGTTTCTTGAGTGGGTGGCCATGGTCTGCCCCTGCTGGAATGGCCTTTTACCCCACCAGAGCTGGTTCAGCACAGTTGCTGCATTGGCTTTATCAGTTTGTTCCTTGTCTTGGGGGTTCTGCCAAATGTTCTTGTGCCCATAAACTCTGCATAATCTGAGTCCACCTCAGTGATACATCCTTCTTCCCAAGCCTTGCTAAACTCCCCTGGGTCTGAGGTCACTGGAGCCTGCCAAGCCCTACACCTCAAAAGGCAATTCAGCCAACAAGTAACCTGCCTTTCCAACAGCTGGCCATCACTTAGATCTTTGTTGGCTGCTTTCTGTTCCACAGATTAAATCTCTTTTCTTGCTGATTTGGCTTGAAAGTACACTGAGATCAAACATTAAGAATATCCTTTCTTAAGAAAATTTTTACATATTCCACATTTTGCAATTTCTCTTTGAGAGTCATCGAATCAATTTCTTAGACTAGTCTCACCCTTCTGATTCCAATATCCCCAAGTAGCATACACATACACTGAGTAACTGCACAGGTGCAAACAAATACCACCAATATGCTAAGTAACAAAGATGAAAATTTCTTGGCCCATAAATTCAAACCAGGGAACCAGGATGTCAACCAGTTCCAAATTTCAATAAAACCATAACAAGTGTCATCCTTTCAGATGAATTCCAAATCTAGGAATTATTTCTCTCAGTAAAATTTCAACAACCTCCCTGGCTTGACTGCATTGCAAGAGAATTCCTCTGGCCATCCTGAAAAAATAGAAATTAACTTATAGTATCCACTTTTAGGCAAATCAGAGAAACCAATTTTCCCTGAAGTTATTCCTCTTTCCCCCCTCTCCCATAGGGGCTTTCTTTGTTATTATGCTGCATTGAACTGCATCTTTGCTTCTATAGCATGTCTTTTGATACTGCTTGTCATAACATCTGAGTTTCTTCTTCCATCATTTTCGTGAGACCTTGTTGATTCACAGTATGTGAGCTGGCACAGGCAGTCAGGACAGCCACAAACCCATGGCTAAAACACAAAGATGTTTTTCTCACTTAACTGAGGGATTCCCAAAACAAGCTCTGGACAGATGCTCATACACAAAAACTGTTATGCTCAGCCCATGCCAGAGGATCACTGGCTGTTTTTCACACTCGGTTATCAAGGATTGTTCTCAGTTGCAAGGTCACTTGAATGATTTACAATCCTCCTTGATAGTCTTCTGCTTTTAAGCTTCTGCTCCCAAAACAAAGCAGTCCACCAAACTTCTGGAAATATTTTAACATCTCAGTGTTTCTGCCAATCGATCTTCTTTCATCCACACGTTGCAATACAATTACACTTTTAATGTTACCTTACCATTGTTCTAAATTGGTTTCAAATATATTACTAAACATTGTAGAGCTTATTTTGGGTTGTATTTGATTGTTTTGGTGGTTTTTTTTTTAATAATCTCTGTGGTGCTACTCTCTGGCATAGCTGTACTTTTCCTTATCTTTTTGGATTTTTCCATCTCAGACATGAGTGGTTCTCTCTGCTCATCCACTGAAATACAAAAGAAAGCAACTTTTAAATCAAAAACAGTCAAATAAGTATTTGTCCACTCTTACTTGGTTTATTTCTCTTAAATCCTCTACCAGCCTATCCTTCTGAGAACTTCTTTACTGACATTAAATTCACCTCAGCAACATTCAATACCACATCCAGAATATTATGCTCAGGATCCTATGAGGTCTGGCTCACTAGCAGACAGATTTGAGTCTTTCATGCCTTTTCTTGTGAGATGTGCAACTGTATAGATTTTTCAAAAATACGTTATTTGAGCATTTAATTTGCATTATAAATTATGTCTTAATAAAGGGAAGGGACATTCTGGCATGTAGAAATCTATGAGTCAGTTTAGTATCTCTAATAATTCACTCTCCATGAGTTGTAAGAATGTCTGTAAAACTCTTTTTTCCCATTGCCCTAACAATCACTGCTGTAACTTAGCAAACCCTCGTAGATGTTTTTTTCTGAATGTGTGGCTCTGCTATCAATCAAAAATCTACTTTTCAATTCACTGTTTTTACTGTAATTAGGGGTTTTGCTGGGCATTCCCTGATTTTTTTCCCAGCCCCACGTACTTGTAAAAATTTCTCCAGCATCAAAAAATTTACATTTTCTAAATTATCCTTCCTGCCAATAAACAGCACATGGATTTAGGCTGTGTGTGTGTATACCTTTCAGAACCTAAATCCCCTGCACATCCCTCTTCTTTCACCTTCTTTAACACCAATCTCTTCTCTTCCACAGTAAAATGTATTCAATATAGATTGCATGTCCTCCGCCAGTTAGGATTTCAAGTCAGTACAACAGTTTCCAAAAGCTGATATATTCCTTCAAGATTCTCTCAGTGTGAACCAACAGATCATTTCCAGTCCAACAAACCTGAAGTAGGGAAAGGGGCATATGCAAAAAATGGCAGGCCTTCTGTCCCCACTGTTTGGTACAAGTGCCTGGTATCAGTGGCTGAGTATGTCCCTGAGTCCAGTCCACAACAGGACTAAATTTCTCATTTCCTAAGAGTTCATTGTTTTGATCTGTATCCTTTCGATTCATCCTCTGTGCAAGATACAATCTCTTGCCTCTTTCTCCTCCACCTGCATACATGGCATCACCATATCTATTCCAAATTTACACTTTTTCTGAATACCTGGATCTCTATATAATGTCATAAAAACATCAGCATAAAACAAACCTCATCCCATTTAACTAGTTAACAGCAAAACCAAAACAACTCTACAACCCTTTTTCCCCATTCTCCAACTTTTAAGGTGGCTGTTACTTATTGCAATGAACATTAGTGCCTTTCTTTGCTAAAAATGAATAAATAGTGAAAAGTTTTGGTAGTCATGGTGCTGGCTTTGTGAATTTGCCACCCAGCCCCTCCTTCTGCACAGAACTGTAAATAAATAGAATACCTTGACTCCATGTGTGTATTGGTCTCGTGTTTACCAGGTGAAAGAGCCTATTTTGGGGCAACACATTCACAGCTCTGGGACAGAAAAGAGCTTCTAAAACTCCTTGTGTAGGATGCAGCATGACCCCATTTATGTTGCCATGCTCCAAAATGCTAAGTTCTTTCACTGAATTTTTAGCCTATTGATTCATCACCCTTTTCAGCACCTTTTGGCCGCCCACACCCCAGGTACATCTGACGCTGCTGGGCAATTGTGAACAACCAGCAAGGTGTCTCACTTGTGTGCACCTTGTCCTGGGTTAGTTACAGAGTTTGAGTAAAACCAGTGTTGAGTGTCCTGCTCTGTGACAGCTGCAACAGTGTCTAGATAATGAAAATAATGTAATTGCTAATGGACAAATGGACAAAATGGACAAATGGACAAAACCAAAGAATTTGGTCAGCAGGTCCTGTAGGTTCAGAGATGGATGGGATGGGGTTTGACTCCCCATAGCAGTGCTCAGGGTGCTGTGCTTTTCTAGGGGAATGGTGCTAGTAACACACCTGGTTTTGGCTACTGCCAAGCAGTGTTTGAACAGCCCCATTTTCAATCCACCCACCCCTGAGGCTCTTAGGCTTGAGGTGGGCAAGGGGTTGGAATGGGATGTCACCAGGACACCTGACTAAGCTTACCTAAGATATATTCTATACGGTGTCACTTCATGCTCAGCAATAAAAGCCAAAAGAAAGGAGGAACTAGGGGGTGCATTAATTTTTAAAGAGTTTGTCTTCTGGAACAATCATTACATGTTCTGAGGCTCTGCTTCCCAGAAAGCAGCTGGCTATCACATGATGATGGGAAGTAGAGAGTAAATATTTTGCTTTCCTTTGCTTTCATGTGCTACCTTTTCTTTACTTTATTAAATTACCACAGTGTCAGAGATCCATGAGTTTTTATTCATATTTTATTCACCCTGCCCCACTGAGTAGGGGGAGAGATGGAGCACCTTGGTGGGTGCCAAGGTCAATTACCACAGTACTAAATTGCCCTTCAGCTGGTTCAGATCTTTGGTTTCTCACCCTGAAGTGAAAGGTATTAACAAGGCAGATCTGCACTGCTGGGAAAGCCTGGCACCTGAGCAGGCATTTCAGGTGGCAGAATGTGCACAGGAAATGATGGTGAAGTAAAATATGACATCAGCTCAAAATCATGAGCATTATCAGTATATCATGCATCTTTAAAAGAAGAGCCTGGCCCTTGTGGCTCCTTTCCAACTATTCCTAAAGTGGCAAAGCAGGCACTTAAAAATTCTGGGCGTGGCAGAGATTCCTTCGGGATGTGGTATGTGTGGAAAGACTAAGACAGAGCTGTGAAGGTTGTGTGCCTGCAGGACAGCAAAGGATGGAGTGAACACTACCTTGCAGTCTGAGATGCTCCATGCTACACCTTGAACAGCTCTTTAGCCAGGTGAAGAGTAGATGTGAAAAACTGTTCTAATTTACACTAGAAGAGTGAAGAGTGAAAAATCAAATGCCATCCTAGGATTGTAACATTTGGATGCTCAGAGGCCACAATGGTACAATTTATGAACCTGGATTAAAGCCTGGCAGCTGCCTCTGAGCTCCGTCAGCATGATAAATGCTACATTCAACTAACTTGAATAACGACAAAATCTGGTGCTGACAGATATCATATGGGTGTGCTGATTTCTTTTTTTTTTTTTTTTTAAGCCTAAATACTTTTAAACAAAAGCCAAAGTNCCAAAGAACTTCCTCTGTTGTTTATTTCCATTTAGACAAAATATCCCCCAGTTCTTGGTGTTCTGCCCATCACCTACAGTTCATGTGAGTGCAGCTTTGTCAGCCTTGTGCCTCCTACAAGAAGTTGATTCACCCTTGAAGGTGCAGAGACATCAACAGTCTGGAGGAGTCTTCCCATCTCGTCTCAAAAGATATGAAAGAAGTGAACAAGCTGCTTTGTCTTTCAGCAATGGAGGTGGCAAGCCTTGCCTGTAGAAGCAAACTCAGTGAAAGAAAGCTCCAGCTCACCTCCCAGGTGCCTCTGCCTCCCAGCAAGGTGCCAAGTGACTGGGGCAGCCTGTTAGAGAGACTATGCCAGTACCAGAGCCTGCACAGCTGCTGGAGGCAGCTGCTCCAAGCTGGTGTCAGCAAAAACCTGGATGTCAGACAGGACATGGGGGGTGGTTTTTTGTTTGTTTGTTTTTTTTGTTTTTTTTTTTTTTTTTTTTTGTGGAGAAAGGGGGAGATAGAAACGGAGGAGATAAACACGTTTTCAAAAAAAACTCCAGGAATGTTCAAATAACTTTTAAGCTGTCTAACTTGTATAATGTAGCTGGTGTGCTTCTGCTGACTAAATGTTCATGCTTACTCATATGCAAAATGACTTGCTAGAAATAGAAAAATTATTCTTCATCCTCACAGAACTATCTAAAACAGCTTTGTTCTTTCTCTTCTCAAATTTGCATCTCTAAATATTTAGGAAAAATATTCAAAGGAAAAAATTGATTTTAGTTAACCTTAGCTCTTTGTGTGGTGCAAAACAGGCTATCTGCCTGTGTTCTGTTAAATCTTGAACTTTCACTCACAAAAATTTGTTCCCTTTTTTGTAGAAACAAATGAAAGTTTTCCTAGGACTTAAATGACCAGGAAAAGTAATTTAAGCATACCTTCTGTATTTCAGAGTTCAGGAGTAAATCAAACATGATTTATCAGGGATTTGTGTTTTGTGGCTTGATGACATTACTTGTGGTTAGGAGACCAGAAGGCTTCAAGCACTGCTTGAAACTTTTGCTGCATTTTAAGCTTTTAAAAAGTAGTTTTGCTCACACACGGTTTGAAGTTTGAAATATCTTCTGGATGCACACCTGTTTGAAAAACACAGAAAAGCAGTGAATCCATCTACCCACTAGTTGTGCTGTCCCAAAGAACAGTGAGGTCATGGATAAATTTGAAAACCCTCTGTCTAGCAAAAGTAATTCTCCCCTCCCCTCTGCTCCTCACATTGCACAGCAGATGATAGCCATGTTGTTCCAGCAGTCAGGAAAATGCAGAATTGTTGAGACTGAACTGTGCTCCTTTTGGGAGACCTGGTTCTGCTTGTCCTACAAGAGGAGGACATTGAATTTGCTCTTTGGAAGGCAGCAAGTGAACAATCTTGCATTGTTCAACACCAAACAAATCTTCCCTCTCAGATGCTGCACAGTTAAGCTGAAGTTGGTGCATGAGTATTTTATTCTTTTGCAATATGGTATCTGCTGTCAAGTTACTTGTGCTTGACCAAAATCAGATTTCATTCAATGACCTTTGAAGCTGATAGCAAGCTTCCCCTTGGCTTTGGTCTGCCTTAGACAAAAGTTATTACAAAGGAAACATAAAGAGCCTATAAGCCAAAGTTGGGAAGTGATGCCAGCAGACAAAGCACCAGGTGTATATGAGCATTTGTGGTTCCTGTCCACAGTAATTCACAGCAGTCACATTCCCTTCAGTTTGTTTTGTTGATGTTTAAAGTAATTTTAGGTAACAACAAACATTTGCCTTTGCAATGCCAGCAGCTGATAAAATGTGATTGCATTTTTTAAGAATGCAAGCCAGCAAGATTGCTTGATTTGTTGTGTGAAACACATTAACTGAAATGAAAACTGCAATACTGCACAAGTTCAGGAATACTGTTGCACTAATTTTTAGCAGTTTTGGGGGTTTGGGTGCTTTTTTGGGGGGGGAGAGGGGTGGTGTGGGGTTGTTTTTGCTTATATTAACCAAAGAATATGGATGCCAGGAAAGGCATCTTCTACAGCATACTTAATGGTAGAAGGGTAAATGCTTCAACCTGCAGTGGGTGAATTGCAGTGTGTTGAAGAACAGTCTAGAGTCTCTGGTCATCTTGTCATCATACATTTACATCAAAGCATCAGTAGGATGTCAATTATTTTGAAAATGTATGCTACTATATCTGAGTGTCTGCATTGATATTGTCAATAACACCTGCTCCAGGAACACCTTTACTTGTGCTGCACCTGTTCCTATGTGAAGATGGCTCTGCAGTCATATGAGATTTGGGACCTTGTTTCAGGTTACTGTGTGTCACAAGGCTGGAAGTTATTTATTATCATTCAGCAGAGAAATTTTTAAAAAATTATGACATTATAAGACCATGGATTTTTCACGTCATTGTAATCTGAAAGGAAAGAATTAACTTTGGAAAACATGTTACTGTTTGCTTGTTTTGTTTTATGTTTTTGGGTTTGTTTTTTTTTTTT
>WBNO01000753.1:0-11722 GCA_013400575.1 Peucedramus taeniatus
ACTCTGTCTAGCCTCTGGCCCAGGTGCTTAAGGCATCAACCTGAGAACCACCCTGGTAACTCAGCATTAACCTTCTGTCACTGAATCCATCAGCACTGTCCTCCCCAACTGCTCACAGCAGAGCAGCTCTCAAGTTTCAGTAGAAACTTGGTTTTAGGGTTCAAGTTTGTCACCATGTCTTTTTTTAAAAAACCACACTTTAATGTCACACTACATACAATCATCTAAGATTCCATTTTAACCACTTATTAAAAAGCACAGGTAGTCATACTGAAATAGGGCACTAGTTACAAAAGAGCACCATACACAAAACTACATTGATACTTTCAGTAAAAACAAAAGTTTAAAAGAGCCTATATTCTGTTAATTCCATCTTTCCTTCAGTAACTACTGTGTGTGTCAGGACTGGAGGCAACACTGGAATACAAAGTTAAATCCAAAGTACACTGCAAGTTGTTTCCAACCAAAGGGCAGTGATTAATGCCATCAGCCATCTCTACAATAACAGCTGACAAAAGGATGCTGCAAATACAGCAAATCTAGGACAAGGTGTATTCCTCAGCTACCCAAGTTCTCTGTAAGCAGTTTTTCACTGGAGCTCAAATGAAGCTTTTCCAGATTTTACTTGGGAAGACAGTCAAGACACTGTGCAGAGAATGTACCCAACTGTAAAGAATAAGGATTTCTGACATCCCCCACTTCACAAGAAATAATACCTTTCAATCTTAAAGTTGATTTCCTTAAATTCATTCCAAGTTTGAGGGACAAAGTAGTTGTGGAGCTGCTGCCATAATTAGACTGGGAAGCTACTTTAAACATAACTAGGGTAGATTCTGACCTTACAGGGGAAATACACTGTCCATGATTAACCAAGTGGATCAAAATATAATGGAAATTACAAGGAGCCCAAGATTTCTCTATGGTTATAGCCAAACAGTCATCCAAAGCAATTCTTAATTTGTAATGTCTTTGTGTGCATGTCCCCTCCACACCACTCAGTAATTGAAAACAAGACACATGGATTTTGTGCTACATCCCGGAGCTCCTTTTTAACAGATGGCACATCAAGAAATCTTCAAACCTCAAGCACAGAATTCATTTACAACTCTTCCCACAGACTAAATACAACTTCTGGTAGGACAAGCAAAAAGAAACCTGTCTTCCCCTGAAGCCCTTAATCTTTACTCAGGAAAGGAAGTGCCTTCTGCTCCTGCTTAGATTACACAACAGACACGCCAGGAGAGGCTGCTTCTGAAGACACACTGCACTACATTCTTATGTGCCTTGTAACCAACTCCTCCACAGTGTCATACCCTTGGATCTCTCATCCAAAGTCATCCAAGTATGATCCACATCATACTTTTGGATTTGCACCACACATCTCCTAGCTGTGAGAATTACCTGTATACTATGTGCCTCTAAGGGGCCAGCACTGAAGGGTCAGGCATTAAACATGAGCAGTAACACTCTGAACCAGGTCAAACCACGTTGCAGTTATCCCACTGACAATTACTGAAGATGAGCTGACACTAATTTGTCCATGTGGATGATCTTTAAAACTCTGGCACTGAAATTCATGCCTCAGATTGGGAAAGCATCATCTTCTGCTGCAAGTGTAAGAGCTACATTTTCATCCTAAGAAAGTCTATGCTCAAAATGTGTACTATTCTCTTTTTTCCCCCTCTTACAAACAAGATTCAACCATCTTTTACAACTGCAATTTGTGTGTGTGTGTGCACATTAAAAGCTGCATTTCTATGTACAAGGTTCTCTTTATATAGCATGGAATTACTCCCAACTGCTGTGAGGGAGCTGTATTTTACACTAGAAAAAAGCATACAGGTGCCTTGTCCAGTAATTGTTCCTTGTCTCTCAGTGTGCCCTGGTAGCACACACCTTAAAGAGCATCCCTGGCTGTATTACCTGAAGCAAAGCCAATAATCATGGGAAGTAATTCTCTCTCTCCAAGCAGCATTCACCCTGTCCCATGTAGCTGTGTCTAGTTTTAAGCCACCAGTAGAGGAGTTGGAAATTACAGAAAGGATGATCACCAGTGGTCAGGAGGCTGGGAACACTGGCCTGGTGCAGACAGGCTGAAGGACCTCAGCGTGTTCAGCCTGAGGACAACAAGGCTTCAGGAGGATCTGACAGCAGCCTGCCAGTACCTATGAGGAGGTCATTTAAAAAGACAGAGCTGAGCTCTTGACTGTGGTGATGAGACTGGAGTTAAGAAGAAATCCCCTCTAAGAGGAGAGACAAGCAGTGGAACCAGTTGTCCAGCAAGGCTGCACAATCTCTATTCCTGGAGGTTTTTAAGCCCCAAGTAGTCTGATACCATAGCTGAGCCTCCCCTGAGCAGGAGCCTAGAGTCCACTCACCCTTATTTTCTACTTTCCTGACTAAATAAGCATCATTACAAACTTAGTCACTTCATAATTTATACCCTTCTCCAGGTCATTTATGAATATGGTTATTAAGTGTAAGCACAGGCTCCTGTAGGACTGTAAGGGATGTCCTCCCACTATGAAAGAGCCAGACACCTCACAGAACTTTTAACAGCAAGGAACCACCACAGAACTCCTTCACAGAGACAAGTCCCACACCTTAGCAATGTTCTTTCACCTAACACACTGCCAAGCACAGATTCAACACGGGTTCATTTCCACTTGAAAAGCATCAAAGCAAGTAAGTGATTGCTTCCTCCAACTTGACTGCATACTAACATGCAGAACAAGGAAAATCTGGAGGAGCAAAAGACATGCAGCAAACAACATTTTACTATGCCATGTATGAAATTAAAGATCAAGAAGCTCTAAAAAGTAGCTCCAAAGAGTAAGGGAAGAAAGGAAATAACTTTAAAATGAAGTGGCTGTGTCAGTATTAAAATCAAGTTACTGCTATTACATCCACAAGCATTTCTATGCAAATGATACACAAAAGAAGGCTGCAGACATAAAGAACATCTCCACTTCTAGCTATTACTTTACAGAATGTGTCCTTTTCCCTAAACAGGAAAAACAGCACAGAGAAAAGAGAAGGCAGAGATCACTCTGGGTAATATCACCATGTAGAATATGTCTATCTACATGTTTAAGTGTTGAAAATGAAACAGTATTTTGCCTGTGATTACAATCTACAGAAAATAATAGTGTTGCCCTTCTGGGTTTTAATTTCTGTAATAGAGAACAACAAACACACCATTATACATCCATCTCTTACTGCTCTAATGCTGCTGAAGAATTTTAATGTGCATTACAATACCACAAGGCAACTAAAAAGCTTCCTCCTATTGTCCCACTTGGCAACTGCTTTTATTTACTCATAGAAAAGATGGTAGGAATAAACAGCAAGAAAATACAGGTGGAGACAAGCAGCTCTGCTTGGTCTATTTCTAATAACTCAATTATCTCACTGATATCTAAAAAGCAGACAAGGCATTCCACCTGTTTTGGATGTGTCAACAGTAAGTGCCAAACCAACAAAGCACACTAAAGAAAACTGAAAATTTTATCTGTGGTCTCAGTTTGACCTTGGCATTCATTGTATCATCTGTTCTGGAAATCTCATTTTTCTCAAATGAGACATTAACTGTGGTTAGATTAAGTTCACTCTAAACCAGCCAGCCTTATATAGTTGGTATGACACACTAAATTTAATCTTATGAGAAAATATCAAATATGTCCTATGACTGTCTGTGACTACAGACCAACTTTGGTCATTAACACTGCCCTCCACACCTATGATTCCCCTCCATGTATGGTCTCTTCTCAGGACTCCTCCCTGGCTTAAAACATTTGCAAGCAGTTGACCCACTTTTTTTGATTCCTTAGTCATGAAGAAATTATAAATGGTTCAGAGGCAGGTGCCTAGACTTGCTCATCTAGAATAAACACCCAGGATTCAACAGAAAGTAAGAAATACTCAAAAATATATTGTTTGCTAGAAATTCTGCTGAAGATAAAAAACAGCTTCTATAGCCCTTCAATCAAAAATGTTTTTCAGCATAGGTACAAGATTTAAAAACATTCTCTAGAATTAACACAATAGCACCTACCTAGATCATTCTAACATTCTGTCCCTGAATGAGGCATTATTCAACACTGGAAAGTCAGACTTTAATATAATCAGTTATATTAAAACTCCAGAGTCATACCATTAAAAATTCACTTCTGAAAAAATAACTCCAACAGCCTCATTAATACAGATTTGGTAAACAATTTATTTAAGACAGCTTCTTTGACTAATATTAATTTTCAGGGCAAGATGCAGAAGATCTTAGAAGACAGAGCTAATAAACTTTCTCATTCTGACACATAAAAATACTCTTCCTTGTCTTCTCACACACATATCCTGCAGCATTTTTAAGTGGCATACCCACTCCCAAAACATACTTAAACTGCAATAGCTGTATGTTTTTGTAATTCTCACCAATTACGCAGACTCTCTACTGGATATAAGTTACCACAGTCTGAAATGCAGCAAATATTTTAGACACTTTCCTATTGTCAAGTTCAACTAAAACTCATCAGCATCACATTTTCCCATAAATACATTAAAAACAGAAATTACAGTTAGATAATGGAAAAAATTGGATAATCAAGGCCTAAACAGGCACTTAAAATCAATAGTAGAACCGAAGCACCATGTTTTGATGACAACTGTGAAGCCTATCCTGGAAACCACACAAGAAGGTAAAGGGGGGGAAATATCACACATACACACTGCTTCTATCCTCTGTACATTAACCCAGCCATATGGAAACTTCAGTGCCATCAATACACATATTACCTGCTGCAAGAGCACACATGACTTGGAAATAAAGAAACTGAAACATAGTTCTGTATTTTCCAATTAAACAATTTTTTTTAAATTATTCAAGTGTTCAAATATTAGAACAGTACAAAGCACAGGGCTCTCTCTTAAAAACATGTTGATGGTAGTTAGAAACAACTTTTAACATATCCAGCTAATCAAAAAACTAGAAACCTCTGTGTGGGGAGCAACACTATTATACATGAATATTCAACACCCAGCTGATAAAACATTAACATGAGTTTTAAAACCATCTTTCTGAGAGTCAATTGGGTCCCAAAGAGCACAGGTCAAAGCTGCTGAAAGCATGAAGCAATCTCACCTGTCACACCTAATCAGGGAGTTAGAGCAGCAGCTTGTTCCAGGTCACCTCTACCTGGCTCTATGCTCACCCTCCAGAGTGATGGAACAGCCAAGGCTGTTTGTCACTGGATGCATTAAAACAAACTCCAGTCATGATTTTCAAAGTCTCTCCTCTTCCTGTGTTAGAAGCTGCATAAATTCTTGAGCATGACTGTTCCTAAGAAGGCAGTGCCCCAAGTCATTTGACAGCACACATGAAAGAGCCAGTGGTTTTCAAGGTAAGGGAGAGAGTGTGGGAGTCGAGAGTGATGCAGAAGTTAAGACTTTCTTGACAGAAGTTATCACTGCCCTTCTAAAAGAGGATAAATACCAAATTAAATAGGAAAGGCTGAAAGGAAAGGAGAAAGCACTTCCATTTAGAAGAAAGAAATCTTCAAATACAACCAGTAAACTTATACTGAATGGAAAGTTTTCTTTAGTTTTCCTCAACCCAAAATTCCACCTATGTCTACAGAACTGAGCTCTGAATTCATCATAGTGTCACTGGCAACAAGCTTCAGATTCTCTCTCCACTCTGACTTTACCACCATCTCCTCTGCTACTCTGGTCATTACTCACCCATCTCTCAGCTCTCTTTAACCTGTCTGAAAATACCTATTTCCAGAGGGTCTTGTGCTAATAAACTCAGGAACACTCAGCAACCTCCTCACAGCAAAGACTGAACTGTTATTACAACCCTCCCATCTCCCACTTACACCCTCCCATCTTGCCCAGTCCCTCTACTCCATGCCCAGCCACTCAAAAAAAATCCAAGATGGATATGCTTGGTTTAGGTCACATCATGAAAAGCTGGTTTTGTTTGCTGCCAGTTCTTTCTCTTTTCATTAGATTTTAAGTCTAATTACATCTTAATACAAATGTTTTTTAAACATATGCCTGTACCCTCCATGAAATGTGTTGCTCTTTTGATCAACTTCTCTTCCAAAGAAACACACCAGTAACTCAAAAGGAATTATTTTGAACTGTAACAAATTGCAAATTTTTACACTTCAGCCTTTCATGCTTATTTTACATCAACAGAAATAGTGGAACTCTCCAAAAGCTGTTTCTGTTTGGGGAATAAGTATCTCTCTGCACTTGTCCATGCCAAGTATTTTGAGATGCCTATTGATTCCAGATGGATCCAGAGTGCTGCTCCCCAGGACCAACAGCCAGAAGATGATTCATCACTTCTTAAAGCTCAATACAGCACCCATGTTTACAAGTAAAGGTATACTTTTAAGATAACAGAATTATGTCAACATTTCATATATTTAATTGTTTTAAATGTGCACCAATCTTTCAGCTTTATGTCTCACATCACTGCTACAAGTAATTCTTTATTCAGTCAGAAATCTTTCCCAAAATATTTAAGGGAAAAAAAGAAACAAGAAGCAATACTGAGAAATCTAGGCAAAGTTATTTTCTGAAACACACGAAGCCATTTAAGATATAAAGTAGTCCTCAAGTTTTCAGTGTACAGGTAAAAAAAATTGAAAGGCATCATTTATTTTTAATAAATTATAAACTTGCATAAGCATTTAAACAAAAACATTTCAGTATTTGTAATAAGTTTGTTCTTACAAATCACCCATGCTCCTAATCAGAGTATCATCACTGTTTGCAGAAAAAAGGGACTGAAAATCTCAGGTCTTTAAGGATGCACAACTGGTCACAGACAAGAGCCCACTACCAACAGAAGTCAAGTGCTCAAACCAGCTCCCTCATATTACAGCCTTACAGAGCACAAATGACAGCAGTAGCCACACTGAATTAATATAAGAAATAAAGAAACTAAGTTTCTCAGAATATTTAGCATCTGAAGCCTGCACCCCTGAAAACATTTAGTCCTTCAAATGGAAGCATATCACATTTAACATAAAACTCCATATTACACCAGTTTCAATATCTGCCTGAACTCACATGGAACACTCAAAACTTGTAATAGCACTTTTGTATCTGAACTTATTCTACCAGGACTGATTTTTTTCATTACATATTTAATATAATTAACTTATTTCCAAATATACTATGCTTATCCTTAAGCTTCCTAACTAATAGCTCTATGGTGCTAATAATAGAACCTAGTAGTTCTGCTGTGTTCTTTCACAGTTTTCCCCACACTACAAATGCAAGCACAATGTATTTATTTTGCCAAGGAACCCTCATAACCAGGTGTACATGTATATTTTTACATACTCAAAATCCTACATTTTTAAGCAGAAAAAGAACAAAAAACTTAGCTTGTATTTTTAAAAATACAAGCTAGTACTGCAGAATGGAAGACTCAAATCAGAAAAAAAAGGAAGTTAATATTGTAGAAAGTAAACCCAGGGGACCACAAAGAGGCTCAAGTGTTGCACTTGCTCCATTTACATTTGAAATAAACAGTTCACAACAATACCAGAGGAACACAGAACACTTTATAAACAGGCATAATAACAGGACCCAAGGGAAAAGCAGTTCTCTAGAAGTTCAAATACTTTCCATGGATGTGCAAGATGTCAGCAAATTATAAATGAAAGGACCAAGAAGGGTAAACTAACAGAATATTGTCTGGCCTTTTCAACTCCTTCATACCAATACTGAACAAGTGCAAAACACAAACCCTTTTAGCCCTTTTCTGTACTTTGCAATCAACTAAAGCTGCTTTTCAGAAAGATGCCCCCTTTAGCCAGAACTGAGGATGACTCTGGCTTTGATGAAGTCACTCCTGGCTGTGACATCTCTTACACTGGGTCACCAGTTCATGGTGTCCTCATTTACTTCACTGCATCTGAATGTTAAAGTTCAGACTCAGACCAAGTCTGAGTCTTGGTGTTTTCAACAACTGCTCCATATAACAGATCCTCTATGGAGCAGATTCATGTTTGAAGAGCCCTGCCAAAACTAGAGCCATGCCTGACTAGGGAGTTAACCACCTTCCAGTAGCACAGATCATGAAGCAACAAAATCCAAGGCAGATGATGTTGTTGCAAACAGGCACCCTCTTGAAAAACGGGTCCCATACAGACACTCCAAATGAGGTCAAGAGCAAACAGGCCTGAGTTAAATTAAGCATTAAACCACTGAGTCACCTCAAAAGCAGATGAAGGATGTGTTTTTTAAAAAATAATCTTTTACTACCCTTGCTCAATCTATAAACATGTATCAAATACTTTTTTTTTCAAGCTGGAATTAGCAGAAGGTGGCACCTGCAGAAAGAGACAGGCACCACCAGCAAGAATAACAAGCTTTGAATTTTTTTTTATGTTACACAACTTTATGGAAAACTTTGTAGCTTGCCAGTTCAGAGAATATAAGAAACAGAAATAAAGCATTACACTGAAGCTAAACTCAGTATGCCCTTAGGACTCTGATTCCATCAGAGAGCACGGTATAGAAATTCTGTATGTATTCAAAGAAAATTTGTAAGAGAAAAGTGAAAAGGATCTTCTTTTCAACTACATCAGCTTACTTTGATTTCTCTTCTCTCATGAATGTATCATTTTAACTTCCAGTAAAGACTGTGCCACACAACATGCTTTTCAAAGATATTTCTAACAGGCAACATAAATTTCTCTTGCTCCTAGCAGGCACAGAGAGTCTCCTCTGCTGTAATATCCACAACAAACTGGAATGGAATTATTTGGGTCAGAAGGAACCTTAAATAACATCTGTTTCCAACCCCCAGCCATGGGCAGGGACACCTTCCACTAGACCAGGTACCTCAAAGCCCCACTCAAACTGACCTGGAACACTGCCAGGGAATGGGGAACACACAACTCCTCTGGGCAACCTGTGCCAGTGCCTCACCACCCTCACATTAGAGAACTTCTTCCTCATTCTTTAAGAAGAAATTCCTAATTTCTTTAGAATATCTAATCTAAACCTACCCTACCCTAATTTAAAGCCACTACATCTTTTAATATCAAATGCTTCTTTTAACTGCTCTGCTGGCCCCAGCCCACCTGCAGCTGGAATCAAGGTTTAATGCATGTGTCAGAGTGGAATATGTTCCCTGCTCCAGCTGAGGGGCTGATCATTACACCCACTACCCACACAACAACTGTCTATTTGCATATTTTAAGAAATTCTATTCACCATATAACTTCATGAGCAGCAAAGGCAGGACTGGTAAGGAGAGGATGTTAACATAATTGCACATGTAAGCAACATACTCTGTGTGCTCCAGCATGCTCAGACTAACCACAAATGCACTCATATCTGCAATATTCTCCTGCAGCCACGTGGGAGCCACAGGAGGCTGCACACTCAGATGGGATGGCAGCACTTTATGCACTCATAAAACCTTATGCTGTTCCAACATTAATTAAAGACAAGATCACAAGTGTACCAACGTATGATTTAAAAGGCAGCATTGTTATTATTATTCCTACTGATTAAACAATAACAAAGGTGGCCTGTGATCAATATTAAGATCAAAGTTCCAAGAGCAAGAATATGCTGAGTCCACTGTCCAAACAAAACAACACTGCACCTCTAAAATATTACTTACTGATGTGCTGTGTAATTTCTCACATGACTACACCAGTAGGGAGATTTACCAATTGCTCTGGAGGGGCTCAAAAAGCCCCTGTAACTTTGGAGGAGTACCTGCAGTACAGATGAACTACTTCTTTAAGAACTTAAAGGACTTCACTATTTGTAATGGTACCCAGAGAGGCTGCACACAGCCAGTCCTTCAGACTCAGAAATCTGTTTCCTACTGAATGCAACCACAATATGTAGCATCCAATTTATCAGAACAAGACTCTGGTGAAAGTAAGTAGGAGATAATTAGTACACAATGGAATACAAATAGAAAAACAGACATGAGGGAAAAGAAAGAAGATTTGTACATACATTCATGTTTTCATACCAAAAAGGTGATTAAGATAATACTTAGAGCCTTCTTTACAAATAAGACACTTGTAGTGTCCCTCAACTAATCATGGCTTCCAGGACATACACTATGTCCATGCCCAAACAAGAGACATTCCAAAAAATCCCATAAAGTAGCTGTTCTCCTCATACAGGCTTGTTTTGCACTCTTCAGAAAAAAACATCCCAGAAATAGAATATTTCACAAGAAAGGTCTTAACATGGATTCGTATACAGAAGAGTAATTAACACATTCCAAGTAAGTCTGCTATCAAGTGACCTAGCCATAGTGCTACATAAACCAGTTAACCATGCTATTTTAGAGTCTCCCAACAAGGCTGAAAAACACTTAAAGCTAAATTGTGAAATCTTATTTTAATTCAAGAAATCTGGTTCTTCCCCCCAGACAACAGGGACGGTAAAGAAAACACGATTCCCTTGCTGAGCCAGGACAGCACGTTCACAGGATTCACCACAAGCAGCATGGCTCCCTTGTGCAGCTTGTATTTCCTTCCTGGAATTGATGCAGGAGAGACATGAGCCCCATCAAAACACCTCTATCAGATTTGAATAGTCCCGAGAACAATTACCAGTCTGTCAGAGAGGAAACTGCAACTGCTCTGTCTGCACGCAGGGTGTAGCGCTGAACGTGCCTAGGGAGGGCTGAGGGAGATGGGACAGCAGAGGCACTGCCGTGTGCTCCACTGGGAGAGCACGGGGCACGAGGGGTCAGGGAAAACACCAGAGTTACACACAGCCCTGCAAACAGCCCAGCAGGGCAGGAGAATCCCAGTATGACAAGCGATACCATGAAATCCCATGCACACCTGACGGGAGCAAGGCTGCGCCTGAGGGCTGAGGTGTTCACAGAATCCCAGAATGGGTCACAGTTGGAAGGGACCACAGTGGGTCATCTGGTCCCACCTCCCTGAACAAACAGGGTCATCCCAAAGCACACGGCACATGACTGCATCCAGACGTTCTTGAATACCTCCAGAAAAGGAGACTCCACAGCTTCTCTGGGCACTCTGTTCCAGTGCACGGTCATCTGCTCAGTAAAGAAGTTCTTCCTCATGTTCAGGTGGAGCTTCCTGTGCATCAGTTTCTGCCCTTTGCCTCATCTCCTGTTGCTGGGCGCCACCGAGCAGAGCCTGGTCCATCCTCTTGGCACCTCACCTTTAGATACTTGTACACATAAATGATGTCTGCTCGCAGTCATCTCTCATCGAAGCTGAGCGCTGTTCACGAGGTTGTTGCACCAGCCCCTGTTCCGAGAGCACCCCTGTGCAGCACACCGGTGCCCTGCGTGCATACACCGCATCTCCATCTTTCGCTGAAGGCACAAGGAGAGGAAAACCCTCCAGGGGGTCAGCGCTGGGATGCTCCAGCTCCCGTGGCACCTCAGCGAAGGTGCCCTCACCTCTCTGCCCACCCGAGACAGGCCCGCGAGTCCCTCCGGACACCGGGGCGAGGGGCAGGCAAGGACAGCGGGAGAGAGCGGGAGAGAGCGGGACAGTCTAACCGTGTCCGGGGACAGGGCTGGGGCAGAAAGCGGGGACAGGTCAGGGAGGGTCCGGGGGCACGGCGGCACCTACCGTGTACTCCCGCACTTGGCTGTGGAAGTTCTGCTCCCGGATCGTCACCTCGTCCGCTTCCATCCTTCATAGTACCGCGGCCCCCGCGAGCAATGGCGGCCGTCGCCGCC
>WBNO01000753.1:12039-31805 GCA_013400575.1 Peucedramus taeniatus
GAGAGGGGCGGGCTTCGCAGGAGATGGGCGGGGCTTGTGTGGAAAGGGGCGGGGCTTGTTTCCCGGCAGGGCGGGGTCACGGAATCTGGGAATTGTTCAGGCAGAGAAGCTCCCCGGGAACATCCAGTGCGGGCTATGGACCGTGGCACTGTACCACGGCGTCTTTCCTTAAACACTCCCAGGAACGGTGACTCCTCAAGCTCCCTGGGCAGCCCATTCCAATGTCTAATGTCCTCATTATTCCCTGTTCCCTCTACATGCATGGGCAATCTTCTTTTTTTCTAAATTTGCAAGCAAATCAATTGTCTAAATATACACAGAAGACTAATAATCTAGGACACAATATAAAATATAGATTGTGGTTTAGCAAATCAAACTTTTATTTCTATCCAAGTATGTATAAAGAAGTTTCAAAAGTAAGGATCATAATTTTCTGCTTATTTACAACTATTGATGCATTATACATGTTGTCAATGCCAATTATAATTCCAATTATGTTAATTCCCCAGTGTCTGGCCCATGTTCTTGGTTAAAAGCAGATGGTAAAGTATTTATGAAATTTTAGAGTTAGAAAAGTAATCTTTGACTGATATATTTGTTGTCCTGATGGATGCAGAAGGTCCTGCAACCTCAGTATGGCCACAGTCCCACCCTTGTTCTTTTGATACTCGTGAAGTCACAGACAAGGTATTTGCAGGCACCATCATACCCTGGGTGTGACAGGCTGGAAATGCTCCCATGCTCTCTCCTCTCGAAGCCCACTGCTCAAGGAGGGAGACTTTAGGTGTTCACTGAGGCTGTAGGAACAGAATACCACTAAAAACAGAGTTGAAGGAGCAGGGAGCACAGTCTTTGAGCTGCTTCTTGGGAAAAGCTGTCCTACTTTACAGCAGTTTTCTGCACAGCACTTGATTCTGTCTGATGTTATTACTTGTCTGGGTTTTTTTTCTTCGCCTATTCCCATTTATCTTCAATCTCCTTTTCTTCTTCAGATGCTGAAAGTGATGAAAGCATCCCCAGTTCCCAAGATGAATTTGACAAAGAATTAGGCTTTTAGTTGAAACCTAGTTCTAATTTTGACTAGAATTAGGCTAGTGCTGTTCTTTGCTCAGGAGCTGGTCCAGACTGAACAGTGTTACTGAAGGCAAGGTTATAGATAGACAAAATATATTTTATTATAACAAACACAGTGGAAAGAACAGACAACTGTCTAGCATGTGCAAACCTGACCCCAGGGAAACCAAATTCTCTTAGAGCTCCCTATAGAAGTATTGGAATAGAACAGACAGGATATCAACTTTCCTCATCCTATATAAAAGACCCACACAATAAATGACAATGGTATTGGAGCCAGGCTGTTCGGAACTGAGTGTTAGGCCTGCACTGGATTTGTGTTGAAGAGAGAAATGGATTTGTGATGAAAAGAGAAATGGATTTGTGATGAAGAGAGAAATGCTGTCACCAGAGCAAACCCGCTCTAAGAACCAGGGATTCAAGATGGCCCAATCAAAGAGGAAAAACAGGAACAAGCAGAGATTCAGCCAGCAGTCCAAGCCTGAGGTGAGGGTTAGTTTCTGAGCTACCTGGGAAATTCTCACCCACTGTCAAGAAACAGCATTTCAAGCATTTATAACTTTATCTGCAGACATATTAAACACTGGAAGATTGTAAGGAAAATTAAATGCATTTTTGTAGCTTATAGAAATTAAGATTTAAAAAACCTGAAGCTTCCACTCCCACATGGGCAATATGTGTTCTTTTTAATCTACTGAATTTGAAGTAAACCTAAGGAGGAGATATAATACATAATTTGTCTCATGCTGTGGACTGTCAAGTTCTTTCTTCCAGTTCTAGCAGATGAATCATCAGAAACAACATACACATTTATATTTGCTGAAAAGGCAGGGGAGGGGTGGAAATAGCTTCGATCCTTTCTTGGGCAGAAGTTACTGCTCAGTTCTGAGGCATTTACATCACAAAGGAAGGTCAGAGTAGCCACCACAGCAAAATCTATTTATACCAAAGGAAATTCAGTCTAAAGCAGGCAGCTCTTGCAAACTGATGAGAAGGCTGACAGACACATGCATTGATCTGATGGGAGTACAAAAGCAATAGTTTGAAGCATTCTAGATGTAAAACTGCCAAAGCAAGTCTGTGGTACTTTACACCACAGAGTGGTTAAAAGATCTCTAGGTGTTTCTCATCCATATCCCAGACAAAATGAGACAGTGCTGGAGGGACTGTCCTCAGCCATTCTTAGGACCTCCTCAGTAACCCTAAGGCACCTGGTGTAAGCTATACATGATTAAGGTGTAAACAGAAAATTTTCTCACACTGGTAATGTACAAATAAAACCCAGACTCCTTTTAAACTTACATTTAGTGATCCCTAATCCTTCAGCATAAAAATTGAGAAGATTGATGAGATTTTGCTCAGTTTATTTCTTTTCAGTGTAGTTTTAATACCATTTTTCAGCTCCAGGATGACCCAGTAAGTATCTGGTACCCTGAATGCCCAAGGAGGGTTTTATGTGCACAGGATTATCTCTAAGATTTTCCAGAAAAAAATGTTGGGATATTCAAGCTAATAAAATTCATAAGAATTGTCAAAGATGGAAGTTTCTAAAGTTGGAACTGTTTCTCTATTAAGGTTCCCTCAGAATGGATTTTAAAGCCAATGGATTTTAAAGCACTCTTTAACTGTAAATGCAAAATTGGCACCATGCCTTTAAATCTAAATTTATCTCACAGCATTTGAGTAGGTGATACCTTCTTTTCAAATCATCCTTGAGAAAAATGAAGCTTGCACTAAACAGAAAATAGGAAGTTATTCTTCCAGTTAGTATGACTATTTACATACTTAAATTCAAGATATTACCTAAGAATTGGTCCAATTGAAGCCCAAAGCCCACTTTGGGTTCCAAGAATGACCACTGACTTTTAAGAGAACTTTGGGTACACACATGCCATGGGTGAGATCCAGCACTTTATCTCAAAAGCCAATCATGGAAGAGAAAAAGAAAGATTCAAAAGTTAAAATAGATCATGGTCTAAAAGAAACATAAGGCTATCATAATTATGTACATTAAATTTATTTATTAGGTAATTTTTTCAGTGTCTTATATTTGGTAAGCTAAAGCATGGCAAGAATTGCATTATAACTTTAGAAATACATCTCAATCAGTCTTGGATCTGGATTCAGCTTAAAGTATTGCTAACTTACACTTTCTATTTCTTTGGGGGTTTTTTAGAAAAAGAAGGGGATTTTTTGGTTCCAAATACTTCCAGCCCATATTTTAATTGTGTCAACTCAGTAACAATAACTCCCCAGCTAAGTGCTATATCATAGCACAATATATATATTTTAACTTTTTGAAACAGCCACGGGAAGGAAATTTAAATTAAAAATTACAATGGCATGAAAAAAGAGGATATAAACTAGTTTAGTATAGACTCACATAAGTATGTGCTGGATTTCTTATATGTATAGTCATAAATTTATTGATGAATATATAATCCCCCAAAAAGAAGAAAAAAGCAGAGTCAAAGTATTGCCATTTTGAACAAGCTTTTAAAATTAACATTTTAGTAAAAATCTGCACTATTTCTGACTTAAAGCTTGGTCCACTTGTAAAAAATTGAGTGAGATTGCTTTCAATAAAAAGGAACTGGATTTAGTGATGAATAAAACCCCTTCTAATCCCTACATTTCCTTCACTGATAGGAGCCTTGAGTCAGAAAACCTGCAGGGTTTATTATGGTCAGAGGCATAAACTCTGCAGGAGTTCAGTGCTGTCAGGTAAAGGAAGCATAAGTCACATCATGAAGCTAGAATAGTTTCTCTTCCACATCTAGGCAGCATGAAGTGACTGAAAGCTCCTTTTGCCTCCATTCACCCTTAATGGGTCTTTCATGTCCCATTGGGAGCATCCAAAGCACTCCTCAAATCAAAACAAAGCAAAACTCACACCACATTGCAGCTTCAACTTGATTAGGAATAAAATGAAGGGTAATATTCAAGGATGTGCAGCTGCATCTGCAAGTCAAAGTTCACCTGCTGGGTAGATATGAATGAGGCCAGGTCATCTGTTCCCATGGCTGTTTGGGCTGATTCTTCAAATAGGTATTTATGGGTAAAATTCTGGAACTGCTGTCTGGGCCAATGTTGTTACAGAAGAACTAAAGAACTAAATCAATTAAAAAAAAAAAAAAGTGTCCTTTTCACCAGTCTATGTCTGGTTTTAGCTCAGAAATTAATGTTAGACTAAATCAGCCTCTGAAAGGAGTTCAGCTAGAGCAGATGGATGAAAAGAGTGAAAATTCATTACTTCTCCTTATGGTGTGCTCAATATTTAATTCCTGCTAATCACAATTCTCCTCAAAATCTCCTTTTCAGTCAGTTAAAAAGATTTACTCTAAGTAAATTTACCCTTTGAAGATTTTTCTCAACCGTGAACTCTTTTTTTTTTCTTTCATCCCTGAATTGTCTCCAAACTTTTAACCTACTTATTAAAATGCAGATACAAGAACTGAAAGCAGTATTCTAGGCTCAGTTTAAGCAACTCTATGAAGAGAGGTAAAAACACCTTATTTTATGTTCTTTCTTACAGACCATTTAATCATTACAGAGGAAAACAGCACACAGATTCAGAGGTGAAAAACATGATTACTTCCCAGAAGTAAATGGAATGTGCAGTTGAAGACACTTGTATCTGCTCCCATCTTCCTGCTGCCAGGGCTTGGCTGCAGGTAAAAGGCTGCCTTGTGGTTTTCATTGCCGTGTCCACTTACTTCCTTACAGAGACTAAAGCCAATTTTAGGGACATTTTAATCCAAATGCTATAGCAAGCATTTCCTTGACACAGAAAATAGTGGTTACCTCTGAACTTCACTCATACAAACCAGCAGCAATCTGTAATTTCTATTTTGAATCACTGCCCTGCAGATACAGCCCTGGTTCTGTAGAAAGGACCTCAGCCCCTTGTTCCTGGTGCATTCATGGGATTTTGACTGAATTCAAGCCTCTTTTGTTTTCTGCTTCCCAAATATTTCAGATTGCTCTGTATGATTAGCTCATCTTTGTAATTTACCACTCCTATTTCCAGTATTTGCCAGCATTTTTGTGTTATTTGCCAGTAGCATTAGCAGTGATTTATTCAACCAGAATAAATACATCCTTTAAAAAAATGTCATTACCATCTCTGTGGCGTTTTGTTAATTTTTCTTACTTTTTTTTCCTCACCTTTGGAAAGTTCCTGATGTACTAAGTACATAAAAAATTTTTCTTACTGGTTGCAAATGCTATGTTTGCCCATATGTAATAGGAGTTTGCCAAGATCATAGGTTGGTTCCATGGCAACACCATAAGGGGATTAAAAGAGTTATCTGAGAGTGAAGTCAATATTATTTGTGTTAGCAAATAACCATTAGAAGCTTTAATGCTGTTCTACCACTGGCTGAATTGTAGCACCAAATGTGTCTCTGAAACCCAAGTGTCACAAACAATTCTTCTGTTCTTCCAGAAGAGATGCTCTCTTCACTCTGTGCTTTCTTTTCAGTTTAGTTCCCACTCTTGAAGTGCCCACATGGTCCCATTTTAGATGACCCCAGGCCCTGCTGCCCTTTGGTTTGTTGTGTAGATGGCACCAGATTACATCTAGTGTATCTAGATTTACATCTGTGTAAATCTGCACAGAGCACGGGCTGCAGTCTGTCCCAGGCTTTCTCCACAGGCTTTGCTGATCACTCACCTTGTTACTTTACAGTGTTTCTCTGTCCTTTCAGAATATTCTCCTTTGATTTGTGGGCCAGTCAACAGCTTGCATTAGATATCTGAGTCTGCCAATCTACTATTGATTCTAAAAGATGTGATCATGCATTAGCTGTATTATAAATGACAAAATTGCAGATATCCACCCATATGATCAGTTCCTGACTACTTAACACGGCTGTAATCATCGTCCTTTAAAAAAAATTAAATCATTCATCTGCTGGGCCATCTGTGCTTACTCTGAACTGTCCTCAAGCTATTTTTTTTGTTAGTTACATCGTTTTGAGAAATGGAATTTTACCATTTTTGGAGAAGAGAGGTTGCACTGTGAAGTCCCTAAACAATAATAAAAAAACATTTTGTATTAGTTAAATAGTTTTATTTTTTTTCTCTAAATTCAGCATCTGACTCAACATGACTAAGATGCTTGTACTGTTAAATACCACATGGAAGGCATTTCAAAAATCTATCCAGTATTAACTACAACCGTTTTTCACTCTGGATGACAAAAATCACATCGTATAAATTTAGTCTTTGAAAGTAAGCCATGCACCTTTTATGAAGGACTTTTATCCAAAATGCTAGAAATTTTAAAGGAAATTAATCATCTTAATTTCTTAAATTAATAGGTGCAAGATTTATTCTTAAATCATGGATTCTCCTTTCTAATTAAATTCAAATGTGTTTAATGCATCTCAGGAGTGTTAAGATAATAAGTAGTCCTTTTCTGGAACTTAACATCCTCGATCCCTGTCAATAATTATATTGGGTGACTAATAAAATATGATGCCAGGCATTTTTTAAATCTTTATCTTCCTCCTCTGTCTCATTAGCAAAATGAATAGGTTTGCTCCACAGGCACCACCGAATCTGGAGAATTCAATGTTGTTCAAGGACACAGCAAATAAATTTCAGCAGGTATTCCTTCTGCAACAGGCATATATAAAATGCACTTTTACAGCATCTGCCAGGTGCTCATTGCTGTATAAGATTATTGCCATTGTAAAGGCCACCAAAGCCTGGAAAACCAAAAAGGTCTGTCAGGTGTGATCTCCTGACTAGGAGAATTTTATGCAGTTATCCCATCAAAGACCACACTCTTCATAGAGCTCCAGTGTCCAGTAATTGATCCACAGAAGACATGGCACTCATCCATTCCACCAGTGGTCTATCAGAAAATGTTGACATCAAGAGAGCAAGTTATTTTATAACATAAGACAATACTTATTTTCAGAAACTGGACTCAGCTCTAGCAGGCCTTTTAACAAAAATCATGCCATTAATGTGAAATTAGCTAATTTGTTCTTGAGAGTTTAATTTCCTTTCTCAAGTAGACATTACATTACCGTAATTACACCTGCAAGTAAGAAAAAAAAAAAAATGTCAGGATCCTGAATCCCTGGGATGATATATAGTCCTCTGGCCCTCATATAAAAGCAAAAGCCATCTCTAGTCACTTGGGTATATCTAAGTATTTGAATTGAGGACTCCAGAGATTTCATTTCATTTGACAGTGGGAGGACAGAACAAGGAATAGGTTGTGATTCATCCAGCTCTTTGAAATATTTTCATCTTTCTAATTTTAGGTCCTGTACGCCATACAGTGAACTCAAATGATACCCACCCTGCCAGTGATTGCAACTGCAGAGACACTGCATGCTGATACTCCATCTCTGTCTGTGCTACAAGGCACATATGTGATATTTGACCACATTTCACATGTGGTGTGTCACCCAGAATCCCAGAATCTTTTGAGTTGAAAGGCACCCATAAGGATTGTCAAGCCCAACTCCCTGCTCCTTGCAGGACTAACTGGGATTAAACCATGTGACTAAGAGCAATGTCCAGATATTCTCTGAATTCTGACAAGCTTAGTGCCATGACCACTTCTCTGGGAAGCCTGTTCCAGTGACCAACCACCCTGTCAGTGGAGAACCTTTTCTGAACTGAAGTCCAGTCTGAACTTCCCTGACACAGCCTCATTCCATTCCATAAGGCACCCCTTTAAAAATCACTATCACACTGTGCACCTTGATTTTTTTCCCATTTTATTGAGTTGTAGCCCTTGGCCTGAGCAAGAGGAAAGGTCAATCTACACAACATATAGAAAAGCATGTGATTTTGCATGTCTTAAAAAAATCTCTGAATCCAAGGTTTGTCTGAAGACTACTGTCCACATACTTCATCTTACTCTGTGAGTAATTACCTACTTAAACTGTAGAGACAGTACAAAGTCAACAAAGTTTCATAGGATGTATTCATACTGTTTTACATCATATGTGTTGATACCTGAAAACTTACTTGCTTTTACAGAAACAATATTTTTGGCATCATTTTTAATTTGCCAATAGTTAAACATGAATTAGAACAGTACATTAAAAGTCACAATAAGGCACATGGGAAAACCTGAATACAAAAGGGTCACTTCATTCTGAATATTAAAAACAACAAACCATGGGAAATAACTCTGCAGTTTGTCTGGTAAAGCATTGCAGAGGAAGTAGTTTTCACTGCAGTACCATTAATGCTTCATAGCATATGACAGCTTTGCTATTTATGCAGTCATGTCTGTTTCTGTAGTCTGACAGCCCATTTCCCTACCCTACACTCTGTCCTGTCATCACTGGGGGTATCCAAATGCCAGTACCCTGAGCACATGCTAACCTGACATCATCCCCAACTTTAAATCCTAGCCTGCAGCACTCTTTGGTCCATTGATAGTCACATGCCCCAAAATTAGCATAATTAGAATATACTTTCAGACCTATTTGCTGTCTCATTGTGTTTTAACACCTGAATATCATCAACAAAGTAAGAAAACAACCCATCTCTAAGTATAGTTAGTCTGGAATTCATTCAGGCTGCTAGCAAACCTGTTAGGGAATTAATTATTGAACATTGCTCTTGTCCTAAATAACACTATGGGCTATGACATACATTTGGTCTTTTTTTGTTGTAGTGACAGGGATAGCACACCAGTGAGCCCATCATCTTTCCAGGTTCACCCCACAGCCCTCAGTAAAACACCAGCAGCACCCTGGTGAGATGAAATTCCAGCCCTCTCCTTGCCTTCCTCTGTCTTGCAGCCCCACCACTGACTCCCATATTTAACACCATCACCACACAGCAGGATCTGCTGATGCATCCCTTCATATTTTCTTGATGCACCTTGAGTCATGCCAAGTTTGAGGTAACACTAGCTTCCCTGTCAAACATCTCTGCAGGAAGTCTCTGATTCCTTCTCTATGGCCCAAAGCACCTTATGAAATATCTGAATCAAAAACTATTTTGTTTATTCAAGTTCTAAAATTTTCACATAATTTGGCACTTGTGAATGAATCTTGCAGCAGACACTGTACAACTCCAAGTTCCCTACATCTAATTGATTTTTATATTACTGCAGGCTAATAATCTCCATAGAGGCTCTGAAAAACCCAAGTGAGGATTTCATTTGAGCACTCTGTAAAAGTACTCAAACAAGTACTTTTTGGGCTGTAGTGCTGACCCTGTCCAGCTCTGTTCTTGTTCAGTTTATTCCCACTACCCCTCAGCAGCACTGACACAGCTATACCTGGCTGGTCAGACCTGGGGAAAATAACTGAGCGAAAATAAAAAATTTAATCAGAATGAATTGTCTGAGCCAGTTTATTCTGCATTCACACAACAGAAGGAGTGATGTAAACTGAGCACAGAGAGCCACTCCAGCCATCCCTGTTGCAGAGAGAAATGCTTGTGAGCTACAGTGTACATGTAAAACAATCACAAATATGTTTTTCTGTTTGACCAATGCCATTTGTAGTACTGAGAGTAACAGAAAATGTGAGAAACTATATTGTCCTTTTGCTCTGTAATCACAATCCTCATAAAGGATTTATGAGACCAAATATATCTACAGACCTTAACTTTCAGAGAGTTCTTCCTGCCCTGGGCTATGGAATAAGAAATACATATGCAGAATGCCAGCAGGACAAGGTTATTGCATTTTTTAAGAGTTTGTTCAAAGATTCACTCATGCAGTAGATTTTAAAGTGTACATTTTCAAATAATTGAATTAATTTATATATTGAAAGCATATCTACACACAGTGTGGGTCTGTGTATTTATGTGCCTATGTGTGGTGTGTGTGCTTATTTTTATTTAAAATCCTCCAAAATATAAGTACTAAAATAAGTTTGTACAGAAGAGATCATTGGGTAGTGTCCTTTAGAGAATTTCTTTACAAGAGCCAAATGACATAATTTGTATGCTGAATTAACATCAAGAAAGGTATGAGGGTATGAGCTTTTTGGTTTTGTTACAAAATCATGGTCTAGCAACTTTTCTGAAAATGGTATTTTTGCCTTTACAATGAAGCAGCAGCTCATATTATTCTTTCATGTGAGTTTGTATGAGTATTTATATGAAAGAAAAATATAGGTTAATTACTGTTGGAGAGCCTCTTTAGCTTATCATTTTGTTATGCAGTGCCTCTGCAGCTTTATCACTTTATTCTGCAGTTTATATTTTATTTCCTTAAGAGGAGCATTGACATTTGTGCCCCGAATAAATTCTTTATTTAAAAATGGACAAAACATTTAAATGTCTGCATAATATAATACAAGAACTAATAAGCTAAAGCTATAAACTGAAAAAAATATTATATACAAATCTGAAATATACACAAACTAAAGCATTATCTTTGATATCTTCCCCTGTTAGATGCATCACTGCATGCACAAAGTCATGTAGCTCAAATCAATGTCTTCACTTAAACTATGCTCTGGGAAAAAATGGGAGTTTTGACTATATAGAAATATAATAAGAATTCCACAATGTGACCTATAGTTTTTACTGAAATAAATTAATGGATGGCATACAGATGCCAAGATTAAACAGAGTAATAACAAAACATTAGTAAGCACTTTTAGTGTAATTAAATTTTTGATGTATTACAATTTTTAGTGCATAATTATTTTTGAAGGAACTGGAGAGTAATACTGGATCACACCCTTATTCAATCTAGTTACTAAAGAATAAAGTGTGGTGATACTTTTAAATTCTATTGCAGAATAATGGTGTATTGTCCATCACAGATAATGATGGCAAGGTTTTTCTCATCTGATAATCACTCATAGTGATTACCTAATAAAAGGACAATCCTTGGTACTGCAAGAACCCCTGGTCAGTGCAGAATGTAAGCAAGCATTAAGATGTGCTATATAAAGCATCTCAGTTTGCAAGTGACCTTGAATCTGCTTCCTTATTGCTGGAGGTTGGGATTGTTCCATGGCTATGTTCCCAGTCTGCATCAAGAGGCTGCTGATAACATCAATCTTATACACGAGTCTCTAAAACTATTTTTGATGTTGGCCTTGAACAAGTATAATAATTTCACTTAATCACCTCTGTTTCTACACAAAAACTGGAATCTAAGCTGACTTCTAATTTTTCATTCTTGTGAAATTCGGCCACAGGTTTTCTGTCTGCCATCAAATATCTGGAATCATAATTAGCTAAAATATGTCAGATGCCCTGTGACTCCCAGCCATCTTTATTGCATAGAAGTTCACTTTCAGCTAAGAGTAGAATAAATTCTGTTTGACTGAGAGGTCAGTCCTTGGGAAGAAAAATGGGAAGAGTGTTCATTCGCATATTCAAACATGCAAATTGAATGCATCCAATTTGTGTTATTTGTCTCCTAATGAGAATGACCTTTCCTGCCGATGGGAAAAAGCAATTGGAATTAGGCATGTGAAAGGTATGGAAAACATGAAATTCCAGTCTTTAACAAAACAGGTAAACTGCTTGATCCTGTAAGTTAGAAAATAGTCAATGTCATATTGATCCCCAGATCTTGGTGCTTTCTCATCTTTAGGTTCAGTATCTGAATTTTGCTACTCACATGTATCTCTAATAACACTTCTTGCCTAGCACAACTTCCTCTTCACCATCCTGTATGAAGAACATCTAAACAGTTCTCCCACCACTAATGTGGCTCAGGTTAACACAACAACATCTTAATAATTAATTTGCATAACAAAATATGAAGCTGTAAAATTCAAAGATCAAGTGACCTGCCTGTCAAGGCTACAAAGAGGATGTTACTACATCAGGACTGAAACTCAGTTACATCTGGTCTTTGATCCTGTGTAGATCAAGTTTCTTTCAATACCCAAGTTGAAACAGAAAGAAGCCATGATCAATTTACCAAGAAAAGGAACATTAAGATCACATAGCTGGTGTTCTCCTGTGAGTGCCAGAGAAGAAAACAAGTCCTGCATATGGGCAGCTCATCCAGAGACAGATACCATCACTACTAGTGCCATGCATTAATATGCATTTACTATCTCCTCTACTAGGAAAAGAAAAAGGAAAAAAAAATTTGGTCAAATTGCTAATATGCTTCTCTTCTTTTCAAGCTTCCTCTTTCATCTGCAGAGCCCAAAACCAGGCAGAAGTGTCACCACAAAGGTAATACATCTTAGAACTGGAAGCACTCATGTGCAGGATTCAGGACTAATTAAAGAGCTCAGAAGTCAAACCAACACGTTGGCATGCCTTAGAAGCAAGGGCACAGTTATTTATTCTTGTTTTTGTTGTTTCTTCTTCATTATGGGGCTGCAGGAGTCCCACATCAGGGATGAGGGCCCCACATTTTGAGGATTTATTTAAACACTTAATGAAAATATCACACCTGCAGTTAAGAATTTACAACTGCAATTATAAGATGAAGAATAAAACTGTCTCTTCAGTTGATTTCTGTAATCATAAAATTCTAAATGATACTAACGTGCCTCATTTTAAGTGTGTGTTTTCCCATGATTACTTAGAGGAATAGGATGCAGTAAGCTTAACACTGCCATTCTGAAAGTGCATCCAGACAAATATGGGTTGTCCTAAAAATAGATTTCTTACCTTTGCCACCAGTAAACAAGGAGGAAATTTCAACTGAGAAAACAAAAATTCATGCTGTACAGACTCAGACAGCTCCCAAGGCACACACATACAGTTGTGTAGGTTTTATTCTTAACATTAACTTACTTGTTAGTGTGCTTTGCTTTTTAGAAGATTATTAAGGAGAAGAAAGAAGACAAAGTCTTTCATGACAATGTAATTAGACAAAAAAGAATTTTGTAATTGTTTTTGTTTTCACCTGTGTTTCAAAACCTGTTTCAGATTGGGCAACAGAAGGGCCAGCTGTAGCTGTTGAATAATGAATTCTCCCTTAATGCAGCATGGGAAATAACTCTGACACAGTAATTTCTGTAATCTGCTAATAGTGTAGTTTCATAACTGATTATGAGTGATCTTGCTCTGTGCTGCTACTGGAAGAAGTTCTCTTCCCTTTCCCACAGCTCTTTGTGTAGCTGCATCACAAAATTAAGCCAGTCCAATTTAAAAACTTTTTAGTTTCATTCTGATCAAATCTTGAATTTGGTGCATCATGCTGTGACTCCTGGTGTTAACATGGGGAAATGCATTACCTGGACAAATTCGTGGTCGAGGTTGACCTAAAGTAGCTGCAAAACTGCAGGTTTGAAAGACGGCAATCACTTAAAAGGGAAGTCGTCAAGTGAAGGAGTAGGTTAGGGGGGTATCTAGCTTTACATACTGCCAGACACAAACTGTGTAAACATGGGGTTACTTAAGGTCATGGGAGGATGGTTTTGTTTTGCTGCCATGACCTTTGCATGAGTCACCTAATGAGGTATCTGCAAGGCCATTGCCTGCAGCTAAGCCAGTCGTGGAAGGCAGCCTTTTCACCTTGGGTAAGGGAGTCTAAGGCACTGATCGTCTTGTCCTGATGCAGAAGCCTAAGATGAATTAGATAAGGGTTTTTTTTTTTCTCTAAAAGTCATTCTTTCACTCCATTTGACTATAAACAGAGAGCCAGGAGACTGGCTCAGCTGTAGGTGTCTGTCTAAACTGAGGGAGAAGATCTGTGTTGTCTGTCAGGCTTAGATCAGTGTGGCTATTTCAAAGTACTTTGAGAGAGGGGTCTGTAACTAGAGATGTGGCAGGCAGAGTCCACTGCTGCACTCTGCTTATGGTCATGTAAGCTTATGCTTATGGTCCAGGGCTCCTGATCAGGAACTGTACCTTAAATCTATACTATAGTATACATAATAACATCATGCTTTATAACAACTGGGATTAAAATACAGAATGGCTGCCAAAATGTATAAATTGATATCGTTTCAGTACAAGGTGCTGACACCCTGGAGAGACCTCCAAATGCTTCATTGCATTTGGCTCAGACACACATCATATTTTGCATGTTTAGCAAAGCCTCGGGAAAAATGCAGTAAGACTTTTGTTAATAGCTAGGAGCACCTCACTGAGCTGAAAAAGCTGCTGGAGATTGTTTCTGGAAACAAATCACCTTACACCATGTACCAGAGACACACCAGAGCACTGCACACTGCTGCTGCTGCCACTGCTTCTGTGTCAGTGGCATGGCACTGCTCTTGTCACTGTCTTCACTCTTATAAGTAAATAAACAAACAAACAGGTAAAAGGTGACTTTAAAAAAGTAACAGTACCTGTTAAGTTTAGGGAATTTGTTTGTTGAATTCAAGTCTTCCCAGGTATTTGTTCTGGAGTGTCACTCTTAAGTGTTCTTTTTCTAAAGTTGCCTCGTCAGAATTAAAGAAAAAGCTAATAAAGAATGATCTTCAGGGAACAGAATTCCAACTGGGATGTTAAAGCTAAGTAATTAACAACAAAGGAGAAAGAACAGAGGGAAAAGGATCCCTTGGTATGCATGTACAGGTTTTTGATGAAAACTGCCTTCTAAATGACAATACAAGTGTTCATTAGATAAGGCTGGTGTTTAGCACTAAGTCTCCCACAGAGACAATTCTTGGCACAGAAGCTTTGATTATATAAATTTTGTGTGAAAAATGCAAAGTGCCATAACATGGGACTTTGAGCAATGGTGCTATTCTGATTTACAAATGTTTTTTTAAACTATGATGGGCACAAAACACTAATTTAAAAGCTCATTTTAGAATGAGCTTTCATTGAAATTTACCTCTTTGCGAGCACAGCAAGAAAGTAATCTGATTGCATTTTTTTCAGTCATCCTTGTGCAACATATTAGATAATTTCCTTATAGTTTAAAACTAAAAATGCTAATGGATTGGGGAAATGGGTTTCTGCTTTCACTCAGCATATCTGTCTTTTTTATGCTTGTCTTTTGGACCATTTATCTAAATAATAACCTTTAGTACCCACTCCTTCCTTCCAATGAACTAAAGGATATTAATGATTAAAATCAGTGAATATGAGTCTTCTCCCTACTTGAGTTTTGCCAGCTGAGGTTTCCACTTTCATCTTCTGCTTTTTTGGAGGGGAGGAGGCAAGCTCCAGACATCCTAGTGTGAAATACTCATGGTTACTTTCTAATTTGTCTCAATCAAACAGCCTAAATGAGCTTAAAGTAATGGCAGATCTCTTTTAAGGAGTATCACCTGCGAGCACTGAATGAATATCAAATGACATTGATTTCAGGGACTAAAGACAGAAATCACATGAAAAACTCAGCAAACAGCTTTTGGTCAGCAAATCTGCTGGGGCAGTCCCAGAGACACAGGAATTATGCCTCAAGGTGCTGTGGGTGGAACTTCCTCAGCCGACAAACCTGGAGACACAGAAGGATACACTTGAGTGGCTTTAGTCTCAGAATGATGGAAGGAAGCTCATTTTATACAAGGCAGCAGAGGGAAGATAAATGACCAGCCCAAGGTCGGGTACAAAGATGATGGAAATGTGGGAGAAAGTGCCAGAACAGATATTTTTCCAGACTCTTTGTGTCTGGAAAAACTACTTTGTGTAGTCAGTTTTCAGTATTCCATGGCTAAGCTGTCTATAGACCAAGACTGCAGGAATTGCTTAGCACATACACCCTGGGAAAAAAACAAACTAAAAACAAAAAAAAAAAAAAAAAAAAAAAAAACCAAAAAAAAAAACAAAAAAAAAAAAACAAAAAAAAAAAAAAAAAAAAAAAAAAAAAAAAAAAAAAAAAACAAACACCAAGATTCTGAGCAACAGGGATGTATCTTTAAAGCACTACAGAAACCACTTTCTTCACCTACCAATACCTTCTGCAATAGATGGGACTGAAACACATCTGAAGAACCAGCAACTTTGTACTGCCTTGAGACTCTGGAAAATGTTTTCCAGAAGAAAAGTGTCCTTCCACAGACAATCCCAGCAGAGCAAATTTCAGTTCTGCTGATCCCAGTGGTGACAGTATGACATGGGGAGAGGCAGCAGATGGATGCTGTGCTGGGTACTCATAGCAGAGTCACTTGCACAGTTCAGAGGCTCTTGGTGCTTGGAATAAATTCCTTCTAGCCAGAAGCTTTTATTCTATAGAGTCAAAAAAGGCTTTGTATTTAAAGCCATGTTCTTACATTAATCAGGCTGTTTTCTCCATTGATGAGAACAAAGAGCCACCCTTATGAGCTCAGTCTAAAAGTCTTTCTGGTGCTGCTTTGATATTTCCTGTGGTGATAAATATTCTCAATAGCTGCAAATTACAAAAGAGCCAGAATCTACCTATGTGCATTATGTAGTCACTAAGGCACATTTTCATGGCATGTGGGAGGTGATCAGGAGACAATAGCAGACAGGCAGCTGAAGGAATTGTATTCTGCTCATTCTGCTGAGGGCTGGGAAATAATAATCCATTAATATAAAGTAATAGGGAAGGAAATCTGTTAACAAAGATTATCTCAGCAGGAAGCAACAATTCTATATGAACTTTCATTTCCAGTGAATCATGCCATTATGCTCAATTTCATTGCAAATGTGAAACCTGCCCTCGTGGCTTGCTCTCTGATGTGGGATCACTGTCAAAACAAAGAACAATTACAAAATGTTCCCTCAGTTCCAAATTCCTGCTTGGTAAGTGATTCTCACATGATGCAGAGATCTAAAAGTGAAAATTGTGAAGTGGAAACTGGATTTCCTCCCTTTTCTGGTATTTAGATAACACAGGAATGTTGGAAGAGTCCTTGGCAGGAGTTTCTAATTTATTCACATTTTAGACCTTAAGAAGACTATATTTACCAGGTACTCAAAGCCAAATTGGTAAATGTAAAATAATAAACCACAATATTCTGGGATAGGATCTGAAAAATTTGTTGTAATGTTTTTCTTTTGATCCAGCATCACTAGATATGAATGCTGGATTAGCAGCAGATAAGCAGATTGGTATTTCTTTAAATATTAAATTTTCTTGACTATGCTATTTATATTTTGTCTGAAATATTGTTTTAATTCTTTGAAAGTATTTTTACTTCAAAAACAGGTAATAATAATTCTATCCATACATTTCACAAAAGTAACATGCCTATTTCAACCCAAATTTGGGATTATGGGGTTTAGCAAAATACATGCTCTTCACATTTTGCTTTGTGACATGAATTATTGAAGAAGGCAAATAATGGCATTTTCTCTCTTTGAAGATACATTAAATTTCCCATTATTGGAAAGCTCTCTTTCCCTGACTAACAAATTACATGATTAGACACAAGGAAGATGCAAATCTTAGGGTTCTAAAAGCACCTAATATTTTCTCAAATTATATTCAGCTGTATTTATCTTGCATTCTGGCATGCTGCTGGATTACCGTTGTCAATAAATCTATAAATAGGATGCAAAATGCATGTGAGCTGTCTGTGCATGAATAAAGAGTGGCCTGGCAATAAATTACAACATAATATATAGTTTAAAATGTAGCAAAAGGAATGCCTTGACAAATCAATGCAACATATTTTGTCAGTGAGGATGAAAGATTCATTATGCATCAGCCTTGAGAAAGCTGAATTTCTGAGGCATGGGTCACCTAGGACATATGATGTAATCAGAGAATATGGAAACATGCATAGAAAGACAAAAATAATCTTCTGAGTAATAAAGCCATATTAAATTGTCAGGTAAAATGTAAGTCCTGTGCAGTACTTCATTGTCCAAAAGAGGTCAGGACTACCACGACAAACAAAATGAATCCTGACTTCCTCTGGATTTGGCCCCCACAGCAGGTTCAAGACCAACTCTTTTCTGGAAACTGGGTCATTTGTGCTGGCTTTCATTTGTGTTTTTCTTATGTCTGCTAAGGTCCAAGCTCATCTTGAGGCTCTTTGTGCAGCAAAGAAATTCTGTCCTCTGCCCAGTTTTCAATGAAACTTGGGAAAGTTCACTGTTTTGGGGAACTCCAGGCATCTGCCAGACATGACTGGCACACACTCAGCAGGCTCCATAAGTCTGGAGCACAGCAGAGACTAAAATAAGATCGACCAATTGGTTTTCCTGCTGACAGCAGCAAACTGCCATGGGACATTTAATTTCCCCTGATTACATGGATGACAGACAAGCTGTCACCAGCTGTGCAGAGCCAGGAGGATGCATGCCTGTTGCAGGGACACAGGCCCCAGCAGTGGCATCACCTTGTCCTGAACGCTGGTGAGGGTGGAAATGCCCCTAGAGAAGTTGGCACCAGTCACAGAATCTCAGAATGGGTCAGATTGGAAGGGACCACAATGTGTCACCTGGTCCAACCCCTGCTCAAGCAGGGTTGTCCCAGAGCACATGACACAGGATTGCATCCAGATGCTTCTGGGATTCCTGCAGTAAGGGAGACTCCACATCCTCTCTGGGCAATCTGTTCCAGTGCGTGGTCACCCACACAACAGCTCTTCATCATGTTTAGGTGGAGCTTCTGTGCATCAGTTCCTGCCCGTTGCCTCTTGTGCTATTGCTTGGTACCACAGAGAAGAGCCTGGTCCATCCTCTAGGCACCCTCCCATAGACATTTATATGCATTGATGAGGTCCCCTCTCAGTCATCTCTTTCAGAGGCTGAACAGGCCCTGCTCCCTCAGCCTTTTCTCATAAGAGAGATGCTCCAGCCCCTTAATCCTCTTTGTACCCTCCACTGCACTTACTCCAGGAGCTCTATGTCTCTCTTGCCCTGAGGAGCCCAGAACTGCACACAGCATTCCAGATGTGCCTCACAAGAGCTGAGCAGAGAGACAGCATCACCTCCTTGACCTGCTGACAATGATCTTCCAAATCAGTTTGAGGATCCCATGGCTTTCTTGGCCACAGGGAAACACTGGTGACTCATGAACAGCTCGTCATTGATCAGCACCCCCACATTCCTCTGCAGAAGACCATGGACATGGATGTTGGCTCTGGCACACTCAGGAAGAGACACCTGATCTTGGCAGTGTTGGAAGGGGCTTAAAATGTGGGTCTTAGCAGGTGGAGGAGTGGCCAGGGGCTGATGTCCCTCAGCTCCTCAAGAGGCATCAGTGAAATCCCCGTGCCCCTGGGAGCCTTGTGATCACAGCCAGGGCTGTGACGGACAAATCGAGTGTAACAGGGACAAGCCTTACATTTTCTTTCTGGAGCATGTCTAAAAACAGGCAACAAAGCTGGTGAAGGGTCTGTAGTATAAATCCTAAAAGCAGTGGCTGAGGGAGCTGGGGTTGTTTAGGCTGGAGGAAAGGAGGTTTAGGAGTGACCTTATCTCTCTCTACAAGCACCTGAAAGGAGGGTGCAGCCAGGTGGGGGTCGGGCTCTTCTCCCAGGTAACAAGTGATAGGAGGAGGGGACACAGCCTCAAACTGCACCAGAGGATGTTCAGGTTGGACGTTAGGAGAAATTTCTTCACAGAAAGGGTGACTGGAACGGACTGCCCAGGGACGGGGTGGAGTCCCGGTCCCTGGAGGTGTTTTCTTAAACACTGTACTTAACGCCACGGTCTAGTTGCCGTGATGGTGTTCGGTCATAGGTTGGACTCGATGATCTCTGAGGTCTTTTCTAACCTAATTTATTCTATGATTCTGTGATTCTTAAATCCATACTCACAAACGAGGGCATCTCTACCGACCGAGCGCCTTGGACGCGGCACTCCCGGGTCCCGTCCCCTCAGAGCCGCGGCCCCCCGCGTCCAGCAGGGGGCGCTGTGCCCGGCATGGCGGCCGCGCGGCGGAAGCGGCAGCCCGG
>WBNO01000753.1:32015-59381 GCA_013400575.1 Peucedramus taeniatus
CAAACCCGCTTCGGCCAAGCCCACTCCGGCCAAGCCGGCCCAGGCCAAGCCGGCTCCTGCCGCCCGCCCCGGAGCCCCGGCTTCGCCCGCCGCTGGGAAGCAGCGGCCCAGGCCGGTGTCGGCACCGACATCGACAGCCCTTGAGGCCCCCTCCGCCGCCGCAGCCACCTCGGCGCGGAAACGGGCCCTGCTGGAAGCCAACGAGGAGGAGGAGAAGGAGATCCGGCGGCTGGAGCGGCAGCTGGGGCTCGGGAAGCGGCGCAAGAAGCAGGAGGGGCCCGCGGCCGAGCGGCTGCCGCAGAGCTTCCTGCGGGACGGGCTGGGATACGTGCTGGGAGCGCTGGGCACACGGGCCGGGCTCAGCCAGCTCTGCGAGAGCAGCGACGAGGAGGAGCGGGAGGAGACCGCGCCGGGTAAACTAGAGCGCCCGCCGAGCAAGGCGGAGGATGGAGAGGACGAGGAGGATGGTGAGGACGAGGAGGATGGTGAGGACGAGGAGGCTCAGGAAGACGCCTCAGACCCCTCCGAGGCGGATGACATGGAAGGACATTGGGAAAGCGAGAGCTCGTCCCCTGAGGACGGCGGAGTGCCAGAGGCCAGCGAGCCCTCGAGCGAGGAGGAGGAGGAGGCAGAGGTAGGATGTTCGGCTCAGAAAGCACAGAGCTGCTTCCCAAAGCACATCCCACAACCTGAGCATAGAGCAGAGTTGCATCGCCTCTGTTACACACGGATGTTCGCTGTCCAGTCGGGCCACATGGACTGGTGTCCTTGTTCTAAACAGCCGGGCCCAGCGACACTGCTGACTTGCGGGGTCTGCCAGGTCCTGGAGAGTTCCCGAGTCAGGCTGGTGGCAGAGAATACCCTACAGCACAAGGCATGTGTGTGAAATCCGCAAATAAAAGGAGCTGCCGTGGCATTAGAGTGCAAGAATATGATCAGGCCCTTCTGCAGAAGGAGCTTGTGTTGAAATTAGCAGTGGTTACACACTGAAATGTTACTTTCTGAACGATCTTAGAGGTTCTGCCAGTATTAGGTCTTGTTGAATGGGTGGAGGAGAGGAGGTCACACAAATCATTTAGCCTTCATGGGCCTAAATAAAACTTGAGTAAAACCAAGACTTAAGATGCCAAGTTTTAATCACCATAACTTAAAAAAAGTTAGGGAAAAGGGCTTTGCTGTCATCAAAGGGTAATTTTTTGCCTGCTTCTTTTCTTCATGTTGTTCCTTTGGCATTGATGAATAGATGGTAAGATATATCCTTAACNCCTGCTTTTCTTCATGTTTCTTCATGTTCTTTTCTTCATGTTTATGCTTCTTTTCTTCGTGTTCATTAGCGTTGACTAATAGATGGTAAGATATATCCTTAACTAAAAGTTTGGCACTTTAATCTTAAATAGAAATGTATATTTGTGTTCACATGTTTAAGATACTGGTCTCATCTGATACCTTGCTTTCTTGTTTTTCTCCTAAGAGTGATAATCACAGTGCTACAAAATATGTTCCTCCTCAAATAAGGAAAGTGCAGGAGACACTAGATGACAAGAAAAGAGAAGAATTGGGAAGACTGAAGAAAATGGTGAATGGCCTCATTAATAGGTAGTGTAATGAGGAAAGCCATTAATCTTTCTGGATCAATGTGACAACGCTCATCATTCAAGCCCAGGTGGCAAGGATGTGACTTTTCTCTTCACAAACTGATTTTAAGTTGGCAATCATGTCTGCTATTGTTAAGAATAATTATCTTTATTGATATAAATTCTTCAAAGTTAGTCATTATAGATGTTGAAAAATCTAGAAAATAAATTTAAGATTGGGCTGGATTCCACACAGCAGTTCCCTGCAAGTGCTAGTATAATTCACTAAGTGTCAGTTGGAGTTTGCTTATTAAAAAAAAACTCAGAAGAAAACAGGTTTTGGGTTGTTTTGATAAATTCAATTTCTCCAACACTACAACTGAGGAGGAGCAACCCTTCCTAGGTTAAAGTACTGCAGAATAGAAAAAGTAATTAACATTCATTTCAGTTTTAGAGTATTTTTAAAATCAGAAATCTATTGGCAATTTTCATCTGTTACCTGTAAAACATAACCTAGAGTTTGTTCAGTCATTTGAAATTTGATATACCATATATGTCAAAGTATAAATTATTTTCATACTTAATTTCTTCAAATACTGTGATGTGCTTCAGTTAAAACTGCTAAAGCCAGTCTCTTTTTGTAATAAATCTGTTCAGTGTGACAGAAAGCAGATTGACAGTGCTTTCTAAATGCTATTGCTAACATGTTTTTACATGTAATTTTTTTAAACTACACTAGAATTAAATGTACTCTACTTTTTTAGTTCAGTAAACACAGAAAAATACAAAAGGTTCCTTCCAGTCATCTTATCAATCTTCAGTCTTTTCTTCTTAAGTCAAACTAGTTTCTCTAAAAAGAGTGGCTGTTTGTTGGGTAAATTGAAAACTGTGGAACCATGTAAGGAGAAGAAAGTCTGAACATTGGATTTTGTTTCTCCATAGGCTGAGTGAACCAAATTTGTCCTCCATCAGTGGACAGATGGAAGAGCTCTACATGGCCAACAGCAGAAAGGACATGAATGACACTCTGACAGACATTCTCATGAATGCCTGTGTCACTGCAGTTGCCATGCCTGCAAGACTCATGATGGAGCACGTCCTTCTGGTCAGCATCCTTCATCATAATGTAGGAATTGAGGTAATTCTTGTGCTTGACACAAATTTTGTATAATAATAGTATTGCAGAGTGTTTTCCTTGACATTTTGTTTGAATTGCCTTGTAATTTTTTACTATGTGGCACTAATAAGCATCTTTAGTTGAGTTTCATCAGTATTTGTGGCTTCCACAAGTGAAAGGGTCTAAGCATTCTTCTTATCTGTGTTTCTGCATTAATTCTTAGGACACAGTATTTGCAAGGCTTCCACAAGTGAAAGGGTCTGTTGCTTTATCTGATTTTATCTCCTCCATGAGTTACCACTAGTCAGTTATAAACCCAGCATTTTATCATCACAGTCTTTCTGCAATGAGTAATCAAGTTTCTAACCTTCAGCTTCTCTTCCCTTTAGTTATACTAGTCAGTTTCTGTTCTCATGGATACATGAGGGTATTGTTTTTGAGCTATGTATGTCCAGATAAGAAAAGTGTTGTAACTACAGGAATCCTTTTACAATGGTGGATAAACTTCTTTTCTAAGCAAATCATGCAAATCATCAGTGGAATTAGGTAGTTATAACATGGAATATTAAAAACTTCAAAAAGCATGGCAATTTTTGGAGGGGATTTTGTTTTGTGTTTTTAAGCCTGATGAGTGAGGTAAAATCCCTTTCTCCCAAGTTGATGCTGAAGCTCCTGATGTCAAAGGGAAGGTTATAGCTAATTTCAGTGAAATGTCTGTCAAGAAAAGGAGTTGTTTCAGCAGTATGTTCCTATTAGATTACCCTTTTTTTCTTCCCCCCACATCTCAGTGCAAAAGATGTACCAATGCAAGTTTTTCAGTTTGTCATACTGTGGCCTGAATGCTGGCTCTGAAACCATATTAAATATCAGATGAATGCAATTAAAGCAGTTTTCTCCATGTACACTTTGCATTAAACTTTTATTTTGTACCTCTTTGCTGCTTGAAAGGCAGTTCTAACTGCAAATAAAATGTTTCTGTTAAATAAATGTGCAATATGCATTACATGGAAGTGTGATAGTACAGCTGCACTGAAGATTAGGTTGAGCAATGCAGAAGTTGCCCTGTGTTTATAAATTTGTGCAGCCATTGACAGTAAACACCTAAGCTGGGTCAAGGCTTGTAATGCAAGTCAGTACTGCTGCTGGGACTTCTGGTTCTTTTAAGGTCAGCAGATTTTAAATGGGTGAAGGTCTTGCTTAGCAGCAATGTATTCATTACCTCCCTGTGTTTTAGAGCCTGAAGGCTTTCTAATCCCAGCCTTTAGCATCAGTTCTCTCTTCAGAAATAAATATATTCTAAAATTTCTTTTCCCAGCTCTACCACTGACAAACGTCTGCGAATTATCCCCACTTCAAAAGCTTCACCTTATGCTCAGCAGCTGTGAATACTTGGTATTTGGGGATTTTTTCACAATATTATTTTTTATCCTTTTGTTAAGGATTTTGTTCTGGAATGCCAAACTCAAGAATGTATTTGCTTTTTGACATGCAGTGTGACTAGCAGTAACAGCATGCTAGTCTGACAGCTGGAAAGATGCTAATATGTGTCCATGAATATTATGTAAATAAATGTTGATGTATGTGTATGGTAGGTTCATAATACTTGTTTTTCTTGCTCAGGCTTGAAAAGGCAACTGGATGTCAAATATGAGGTGTAAATAACACAGACTTCTACAGAAATGTCACACCACTTAGATATTTGTGTCTGTTAATGCAAAACATCCATGTTGGTTGAGAGGAGCAATAGTATTTCTTTAAAATTAATAGTGGCGGTGGCATAAAAATGAGTTTTACAGATGTCTGTAAAATCTACTTAGAGTTAACTTCTGGATTTTTTTTTCTCTTAATGGAATCATTGCCAGGTCGGTGCTCACTTTTTGGAAGCTGTGGTGAAGAAATTTGATGAACTCTGTAAAAGTGATGCTGAAGGGAAGGAATGTGAAAATCTGCTTGCCTTGATTGCTCATCTGTATAACTTCCATGTGGTTCATTGCCTGCTGATCTTTGATATTCTGAAAAAGCTTGTTAGCACTTTCACTGAAAAAGAGATTGAGCTGATTTTGTTTCTTCTGAAAAATGTGGGCTTTTCCTTAAGAAAAGATGATGCATTGGCTTTGAAAGAACTGATCACTGAAGCCCAGAGGAAAGCAAGCACAGCAGAGAAGAAATTCCAGGATCAGACAAGGGTATGTGTTTGATGGGTGAAGATTTCATATTCTCAACAGCTTGTAATAAATACTTGGGTACGTAGTTTAATTTACAGAAATTAAACTGTAGCATTTTCTGCTACATTCTGTTCAGGTTCTAAATTACCATTAGTGTGACATTCACTTATTTGCATTCTTCTTGTCTGTCTTTCTGCATTAGTTCTTATGACACAGATGCCAACATGCTCATGATGGGTGAGACAGGACTGGTTTGTGTCTTATGCAATGGACAATTTTTCTGTTTCATGATACTTTGTACGCTTCAAAAATGGTCAGGTGTTTAGCAGATAAAGCTTGTACACAAATTAATGTAATAGGGATTAAAATAAACGTTGTATTTAAATTTTGGTGTATATTGGCAGCTGAGCTGCTTATTGTCACAGAATAGTAATTTCAAAGTAAACTCTTCTGCTTTAGTTAATCAACCCACAGCTTAGAACTTACAGAACTATTTCTTTTCCCAATAGGTTCGTTTTATGCTGGAGACTATGCTGGCACTTAGGAACAACGACATGCGTAAGATTCCTGGCTATGATCCCGAACCAGTTGAAAGACTCCGCAAATTGCAGAGAGCACTGGTGAGAACTTTCTTTTGGTGTAGTCTTGTTATACTTAATCCAGGAGTAATTATTTGTATTCCTTGGGGAATACTTTTAAAAGCTTCCTTGGGGATATTTTGGGGTTTTTTTGTTTTTTTGTTTTTTTGTTTTTTTTTTTTTTTTATTTTTTGAAAGAATGGGCAGTTTGTCTAGAACAACCCAGTATAAAGGGGATGAAAGTAATTGATCAGTGCAGGATGTGCATATCAGGTTAAGAGGCCAGGGAAAAACAAGCTAGGTAACTTAGGTAGGATTTCCTCTCTTAAATTTATGCAGTCCTTCTGGTACACTTCTAGACTCTGTTGTTGAAAATTCTTATTTTGTTCAGAGTTTAAAATTTTTGTTATTTGAGCTGTACAATGCATAAGGCAGTTTGTTGTATCATTTTATGTAGTCACAAGTGTTCAAAAGGAAAATCATGGCCAGATTGTAGGATGCTGCAATGTCAGCATCCTCTGAATCCTAATCAAACTTTGTGATTGGAAGATGTCTGCTTTTTAGATTAATATCTCTTTTTTCAAATAAAAAACCCAAGAGCTTCTATGTGTAGATTTATGCAACTTTATGCATTTAAAAAATTACAGCGTATGGGAAACTTGTAAATGCTTTTCAGGTTGCTGATTGAAACAAAGTTTAGGGAGGAGACATAGGAGGACCTTTATGAAGATGTGAATTAATATGTTTAAGGTTTATGTTTAAAAATAATTTTAAGTAATTAAAGTATTTGTTGTTTTCTGTAAGAAGAGAGAAAAAAAGTTTCAAATAAAAGCTTTAGTGTTGGTTTTCATTTTTGTTTCGTTATTCAAGGTCCACAGCAGTGGTTCAGGAAAAGACACTCAGCTCCGCGTGTCCCTGGAGTCTCTCCTCAGTGCTGACCAGGTCGGTCGCTGGTGGATCGTGGGGTCATCCTGGAGTGGAGCACCAATGATCAGTGATACAAAAAGCCAGGCTCAGCAAAAGCTGCATGTAGGAAAGGTAAATTCAAATTAAAAGTCTAAGCGTTTGTGATCTCTTGAAGATTTTTCATGCATGTCAGTAAGTTCATTTCAGAGCCCACCAAAAAAACCTTCACATGCTCTTGTTAGACCAAGCTTTTGGACTGTAAATTCTGCTCTCTGTTTTTTTAAAACATTGTACTCATGTGCTTCATAAGAGCTGTTACTACAAATATGGTATAGCTTGTTTTTCTTATCCTGTGGAATTGCTAAGGTGAAAGAAGAGACTTGATTCAACAGTGGATTTGCTTATAGGAATTCTGACAGGTTGTGGTGTCTGTCTGTGGCATATATCCAAGCTGATTCCAAAAGTAATGTGATGAGATGGTCATGGTGAATTACTTATGTTAAAGAAGCAAGTCTTAAAATTAATTGGCACAATTAAAGGAGATTAAAATGTATTTCCATAGTTGAAAAAGCTCCTGATGATGCCTGTGCCTCTGGACAAAAGCTCAGGACCTTTGGATTGGTGATTCACGGTTTACTGGAGAGCTTCATTGATGGTGTTATTTAAGTCTAGGTTAGAAATATTTTTTTTTAAGGCAAACATGAATAAAATAGCATATAACTTTATTTTCAGGTGAGTTCAAAAATAATGGAGCTTGCTCGTAAGCTGAGAATGAACACTGATATCAGGAGAAGCATTTTTTGTGTCTTGATGACAAGTGAAGACTTCATGGATGCCTTTGAAAAACTTCTGAAGTAAGTACAGCCTAGTACAGAAATTAGCCCAGAACTAAAAATAGGTTGTAAAGGCAGCATTTCTGGTCTGGGCTTAAGAACATTCAGATGATAATGCAATTAAAAGAAGTGCATAGCTAGGGATCCACATAGGGTAAAAGGGTAGGAGAAGAGACCAGAACCCTGGTGTGAGGATTAATGGGGGCAGTTAGAGGAAAGGAATAGCCCCTGTTGTTGTCACTCCTGGCTGTAACTGTGATTTGCAGCATCTTTTGATGTAAGGAGCCTGGGTCTTTTTGCACTGGACCTGAGTATCCCAGTAGAGTGGATGGAAGGCTGCTGCAGGCTTGTTTCTTGCAGAGGCAGACCAGAACCCCTTGCAGAACATCTCTTGGGTTTTTTGCTGGATTGCTGTGATTTCTATACTGCTGCCACTTCTTTGACTTCTTGCCACCTTGTTAAGCCATCTCTGCCCCTACTTGCATGACCTGGTAGTGTTCTAGCACCTCCACTTCCCTCTTGCAGAATTCATTAGCTTTGGGTTGGTTTCACATGAAGACCAGTTCCCTTACCCCTTGACAAGCAGCTCTTGAGAAGAAGATGAGATCAGGGAAGAGCTCAGACTAAGCTATTCCTTGTGTTTGTCAGAATATTAATTGTAAGTCTGTAGGAACTGGGAGGGGAGAGATCAGGTCTGAGCTTTTCTGTCTCAGCCTTGTAACTCAAGGGTATTGTCTTACCAGGATGGCGTGCAATTATTTAATTTGCTTACTGAACCAAAACAGACTTTGTAATAAAGTCAACTAATATTTGATTAAATGCCACTTTTGCAAAACACAGCTTGGACTTGAGACTGTGATGGAGTCATTCCAATATCTTAATATGGCCTGTTCAATTAAAAGAAATTAGCTGCTGCTGCAGCTCTTGCCAAGACCTGGCAGCTCAATTTGCAAATTGGACTTGACTCTCATCTGTGCTATTTAAGCTAGTACACAAATCTGAATACATACAGGCTTGGCAGAAAATCTCTCTGCAGGCTGCCTGGTGTGTGTTGGTGCTGGTGTTTATACAGCAAACTCAAGGAGAGGAATTCTTAAATCTGCCCACATCTGGCAGAGTATAATGGAAAGTATACATAATTGTCAGTGAAGGAATTAACTTCAGTGTGAACATGTGTTCCAGAGTGTGTGGGAATTTGTATTTGTATGTTTGATGTCTCATGAGGAAGAGCATATAAAGAAATATTTTAACTCTCTTAAACTCTTATTTAACTCTCTGCTCTTGTTGATTCATCTGCTGCTAGTTCTGTGGCAGAGTTGAGGTGTGGTTAAAAGATAATTTAAACTATTTGAAATCCAGGCTGATATAGTTTTTCTAGTCCTTTCCTGTTTACTGCAAATGAAAGTATTAGTTTGAAGCCAGAACAGCTCCCTGAAGTGGCTCAGTGATTGCAGAGGTGTTAGTGGTGAGGGAGGGCTGGGAGCATCACTAGTGACAAAGAGGAGAGAGTGAGACTGGATGCTCTTCATCAGCTGGAAGGCCACACCTTCACAAACCACAGTTTCACTCAGGAGAGAGAATGAACGCTGCTTAAGTTTGATGAAAAGGCAATTTTTGAAGTTATTTTGTAGACATAAAGAATTTGAGAAACTTCACATCTCAGAAAATACTGAGCCACTTATGAAAGGCTCAGCTATCCTATTGGAGTGAGATGTGTAATTCAGGATAACTTTGTGTCAGCAAGTTTTTCCTTAGAAAATTATTCTCAATTTCTTGCTAAATACTCACTACCAAAGTGAGTATATCTACTAAAATAATTTGAACTGACTTTTAAAAGGGGATTTAAAGAGTTGCTATTTTTGATCTGAAGGCAATGATAGTCTTGGGCTTCAGCTGATGATAACTAACCTACTTGGAGGCAGAGTTCTGCTGGTGACAAATAACCTACTTCAGAAGCAGTTACCCCATTTACAGCAGGATCAAAATATACAAGTCCATGGGAATACTGTAACTCATGAATAATTGAATCAGTGAGGTGGTTTCACATTCTTTATCAAAGAATATTAGGCTTATGAAATCTACACGGGTTTATGGTGAAGCTTAGCAGTGAAAGACAGTCCAGACTCCTGAATTTTAGATGTTTAGGAGTTCTAGTTCTGTGAAGAAGTGAAGGTAGGAAGAAAATTGAATATCCAAGTGTTGTCACTTAGTTCTAACTCTGGCGACTTGAGTTTTTCCTAAATAAGCAAGTCATGATAGGAGTGATGATGAACAAGTAAAAGGAGAGTGTGCCAAACTAGTGATTTCAGTGTAACTTCCCAAGTCATCTATTAAATGCAAATCTGATGGCTGAAAACCTGTATACTTGTAAAAAAACCCTTTTGTTGCTCTGAAATCAGATGGAGCTTGGCTGGTGGGGGAGCAGGTGGGTTATGACACAGACACAGCACTTCCAGTACTGGCCCCTTTTGGAAGAGCAGACTTCTAAATTTTTACTACTCATTAGCCTAGAAATCATCCCAGATTTTCCTACTGTAAAACTTTAAATTCTAGGGAGTTTGGGCTCAACAGCAGTGATTTCCCTGTTAATCTGGGGTGTCTGTGATCACATGCAATGAAAATGTCTGGAGGTGTGTACAAAGGAGGGATACTGGCATCAAGTAATGACCAACTACCCTACAGGCAGTAAGGCAAGTTCCAGTGGAGTCAAACTTGGTTAGAAAGCACTCTTGAGTTGTACTAATGCCCTGTGAAACTTGGACTTGAAGAAATGAGAAGAACTTTTGTTTTATATTTTTCAGATTCTAATATGATGCATTTTTCATTTTAATTGGTCTTAATGCTGCCAAGCATTAGGAAGTTAAGTCATGTTATTCACAGACCAAGTGCCTTGTGAGTTAGTCACCATTCCATGCCAGGGTTGGAGAGCTTTCCAGAGCATTCCATGGAGAGCTGCAATCCCAGGGAGTGGGATACCTTTCCTTCCCTGGGCAATGATAATACTTTTATCATTCCACTTCTGTTTCTTGAGGTCTTATTTTTGCATATCCTCCTTTAACACTCATAATGCTTCAGCATTCCACAGTGCCATACCAGGATACTTGTTTAGACAACAAGTTGGAGTCCATTAGGAGTTTTAAAGACTTCATAGGTACTTTGTAACAAGTAAAATTTAATGTGATGTTTGGAGAAGTTTTAAAGTATTACTCTTAGATGTTGACCGTAGCTCGTACTTTGTGTCAGCAAGTTTTTCTTACAAAATTATTCTCAATTTCTTGCTAAATTTTAGGCTTGGCCTGAAAGATCAGCAGGAGAGAGAAATAGTTCATGTCATCCTTTACTGCTGCTTACAGGAGAAGACATTCAACCCCTTCTATGCATTTTTGGCTAGCAAGTTTTGTGGATATGAGAGACGATTTCAGGTAAAGACAAATCTGTTGCTTCATTGGTTTTGTGTCATGACTGTGGTTAGGAGGACAGTGAATACCTGAGGATGGATGCATGCCTGTTAGGATCTTGATCCCAAAGGAAAATTCTGCTGGTATGGCTAAGCATTCAGTAAGGCATACTCATAGTCAGATCTGAATAGGAAATAAAATGCTGAATGTTTTCTTTGTTCTGTTTTATGCATTTTAAAATAATTGGAACAGTCTGATCAAGCATTTCTGTTAATTAAAGAGGGCTTATAAAGAATATAAGGTCAAAAGGTTTGTTATGTTGTTACTCAATTAAACAGCCACTTGATTTGTAGGATTATTTTTTTACCTTTGACCCCTAGGTGACATTTCAGTTTAGTATTTGGGACAAAATCAGAGACTTAGAAAACCTGTCAGCTGCTGCCATCTCCAACTTGGTTTCACTGCTGGCTCACTTACTAAGGACAAAATCACTGCCACTTTCAGTTCTCAAGGTTGGTGTGTTTTCTTTGCAAATCCTTCTGTGTTTTCCCTGCATTTGTTAGTTCTATGGAAGGCATATTTTCTCTGTTACTTATCTGGTACTTTAGCTGATTATGCCAAGACAAACTTGTTTTAAAATTACCAAATTGTTCCAGTTGATTATGGTAATGCTGTCATCTGGGAAGGAAACCCGTGGTGACCCAGGCATAGAGAAAGTCTACATTTCTTTATCTAGAGCAGTTGTGAGATTATTTCCTTTAGTGTGTCCAGAGTTGGAACTGAGGCCCCTTCATTAGCAGGCTTTGCCAGTGGTTTTTGTGCTACAGTTTTTAGCTGATGTTGTTTTTATTAGACAAGAAAGTGCTGAGTAGATTTCTTGGATTTCAAAATGGGTAGTCCACAGAATTCTATTAGAAGAGTAACTGGAATGTATTAAACAGGCAATTAAATGGATTGTGCCAGGTACTTACAAAGTATTTATCTAATTGAGAAAGGACATCTGGTATTCTGGTACCAGTAGACTTCTATTCCTTAGAAGGTTCTTTGCTTTCATTATTGATTGGCTTTTGGAGGCAGCCTTCTCAGGTAATTATTCTGTGCTAAGCTCAAGGCTCAGTATATGCAGAGGCCAGTTGGTGTGCTAAACGTTCTTCATTTAGGAAAGAAGACCAGCTGCTTGAAATACTTGAATTAATCTAATTCTCCCTCTCTGTCTGCCAGGTCATTGAATTCAGTGAACTGGACAAACCCAAAGTCCGTTTCTTACGACAGGTATTAAACACACTGTTAACCAAAGCAGATGAGGAAGAAATTACTGACATTTTTATGAGGTAAGTGATCACTGGCATCTCCAGAGAACCCTTTTTGAGCAGTAATTTAAGAAGATAAGAAGTTTGCCTATTTTGTTTGGAATGGCAGTGTGCCTTTTCCACACATCAGCCCTCCATCCCTTAAAATGTGAGCTCTTCCTGGGTGTGTCATATGTGTGTTGGTAGAGGCTCAGATAGAGATGCAACTGTGTTATACAAAATAAGGCTTCCAGATATTCAATGTATCATTTTGGTCTTAGTATTTTCATGAGCAGACTGTAATTCCCTGTTTCCCTTATTGCTGTACCACCTGTGTGCAGTGGGATTCTCTCTGCCAGCTGTCATTGCTAGGATGTATCTTAAGAAGGAAAAAGGAAGTGATACTAATGAGGCAAGTGTTCAGGGTATTTTTTATGGGTTTTTTATCAGTGTTCTCTGAAAAATCTTAATTTTGATAGGGGACAGGGTTGCCTGGAGAGGCTGGGAAATTTCCATCCTTAGAGATGCTTAGGACTTGAGTGGATAAGACTTGCAATGTCACATAAAGTTTGAAAAAATTAGATAGTGATGTTTGAGTGTCATGTAGCATCACAAGGAAGCTTGAACAGTTTGCTTTGTTCTTTGCTGTAATGTAATTGTTTACATAAAGCAAGCCTGAGGCTGCAATATTCCATTTTATTGTTGAGGCCAGTTGTATGTCGAGTGTTTGGGCTGTTTGCCAAACCAAGGTAGACTTGGTAATTTGAAAGCTTCTTCAATAAAACTTCTTTTATAGGTTGGATTTTTTTTCTACAGCTCTATTTGAAGAAGATGATAAAATAAAGAAACTTCTGAAACAGGGGAATACTAAAGTATATTTTTGATCTATATCTTTACAGGGTATCTGACAACCCCAAACTGGGAATGCTGCGGGAAGGCTTGAAACTCTTCCTTACCCACTTCTTACTGAAACATGCACAAGCCCAAAAGAGTGCTGAGGAAGCTAGCATGTTAAAAGAGAGAGTGGAACTAGCAACCAAGGCTTTAGAGGCAAAAGAACCCAAATTGAAGCTATAGTTATATTTTTTCTGATAAAACATACAGGAAAACTGAGCTGGGGTCTTTCAGACCTAGGTAATTGAGAATGGGGAGAGCTGTGTTACTCTAAAGGATCCATTTTTTAAATGTAAACAGTTACTTCACTCTATGTGCTAGTTAGAGTTTTAATTGAAGGGGATACAAGGCCTTTTTGAAGGAAGGGAAAATGTATTTTTGTCATGTGTCTTTTTGGTACAAGTGCTTCTTGTTGACAGTTGGTATCTGGAGAAGAGGGTGAATTTCTCTTCTGTGATACTTTGTCGGCAGTGGTGTTCTGCATTGCATATTCTGGCCTTTCATTTAAAGTAAGAAAAGAAGCAGCCTTAACTAAAGGCTTTTAATAAGGAACCATGGTACTCACCTGAAGAAAGGGGCCACTAGATGGCACAAGCACTGGTGAGTAGGTTGGGGAAGAAATCAACTTTTTTCTTAAAGTGTTGGAAGTTATTCGCTAATTCTGTGAATTGATTCCCTGACTGTGGGTCAGGAAAAGATCTTCAGTTGGATTCAAAGCTGTAGCAAAGCAACTTGAAGATCTGTCTTTGCCCAATTATATTGGGTTTAGAGATCACAGCATAGTTTTATGGTTTTTTTAGCCTGTTTTTCACAGCTTTAGAATTGGAGTTGCCAAATCACTTGTGTTAATCAGGTTTTTCTAGACATAAACAATATCATCAATATGAGTCTTAAGAAGAGAATACCTCCTTTAAGAGTTTGCTCAGATTTTTCATGTGACTGGTTAAAAAAAAAGGCGCATTTCTTTCTGTGACACTCTGTAAATGGTTTGTTTCTTTTGTCACCTTACCACTACACATTAAACTGCCCTTTTTCTAAATGCTTTGGTGTTTGTGTTAGCTTTACTCTGGCTGGCCAGCCAGGAAGGGAATGACCTTAAATTGGGTGGAGAAGGGAAGTGCTTTCTTGTCTGGAATGTGCATCTGTGATCTACCTGTGTTGGAGCTGTCAGCCCTGTTTCTGTAGCCAGACTTGCCTCTGATGTCCAATGGGCCATTTACTTATGGTGCCTCCCAGTTTGCCTTTGATACCAGTTGATCTGTCCCTGTTGGGAAAATTTATTTTTTAATCAAATTGTTAAATGTATTCTGCTTACTCAGGTGTACTGTTTCCAGGTGGAGAAGTGCTTCCCCCAGCAGCCAGGAAGCTGTTTTTTCTCACCTTTCCTCTGAGAGGATAGGGCAAGCTTCAGGGAAAAAGGTATCCTGGGAGCAGAGAGACCTGCTTTCAAAATCCTGGGTTACACTAGCAAAGTAACAGCAGAAGAGGTTTTTATCAAAAGAACAAAGCAAGATGCTTTTTATTCAGCCTGTTTCATACCACTGGCAGCTTTTAAAAGTACAAAACTTAAAAATTAATTGTGATTAAATTAATTACAATGTTTTCTAGAATTCATACCAATGAACAAAGTGTTGGCAGCAGCAGAGTTGGTGCTATTTTGGTGTTTACAAAAGTCACAACTTTTAGGGGGTGTGTGTAAACATCTCCCCTTACAACCAACCATGCCAAACCCCCCACTTAAGGTTTGGAGTATGGACTCAGGAGAAAATCTGTGCCAGCCCCTAGAAGTAGCTGCTGTGGAACACATGGGACTCCCTGAGTAAAAACTGTTCCCCTTACACTGCAGCAGCCACTTAATTGCCCTTTTTGCAGGAGTTTAGGTAGATCCAGTGTGTTGATGTGTTGGTGGTTTAATAACACACAAATGGAAGCACATTGCTCTAGCAGGGAGGTTGAGGCAACTGTTCTGATGGAGTAAATTTTGAATTATCTTCCTCAGCACAAGGGTGCCAGGCTGCCTGTCCCTGCCTGGAGTGAGGGCTCTGCTTGGTGATGGGAGCTGACCAGCTTTGCTGCTGTGGCAGCACTGCCAAGTGTTTTATGGGTGTGAGCATTCACTTGCTGCAGCTGCCTGAGGTGGTGCAATGCAGGTGTTGCTGTGCAATTAGAGGAGATGGTTTTAACCTTACAGTTGAGAATTACAATTGCTTTTTTTTTTTCCCCACACTGAGACTTGCATGAATTATTCCTCCCAAAGAGCTTGTGTGTTTTGTTCAAAATTAGTGTTATCAGAGCCATTGTTTCGTTTCTGAAGAAAACAAATTTTACCTGCCTGGGATTTTGCATTCAGCAGAATAATGTATAAACATCATTAAAAAACAAACAAACAAAACAAAAAAAAAACTTTTCAAGGAAAGCAGCAGAAATACACTGCCAGCCCACAGTGCTGTAGTCACATCAGTGATGGATTTTGTGGGTGATTCTGAACAAGTCCCATCCTTTCACTGTGATTCAGTGAGGGAATAACTGACAGAAATTTGACAATTCCAAGATATATGTGAATTCCTGAGTCTTGGATCTTGTCATATTTAACAACTTTTTCCATGGTCCTACTGGCCAGACTGCCACAGCTTGACAGAGGTGGAAGGCCTGGCAGACTCTGCTGTTGATCTACATAAGCATCTGCAAGGTGTTGCTTCAGTGGTCCTTACATTCCAAGGATATAAAGCACGTGTGAAAAGGAAAGCAGAGAGGATTTTGTCCTCATTCATATGTGTATTTATATTAAAATTCATATGCATAATGTATTTTATAGGTATTCTACATGTATGCTTCCATGTCTAAATGTATATTTTACACAATGTATAATTTTTTGCATGTATCATACTTCTAACCCTGGAGAAAAAGCTTGTCCCAGCATAGCTGGCCCTGCCAGTCTCTCCTCCTTCTCCTTCTAGCAGGGCTGTAAGGTCTCTGTAAGAGCAGCAAGACCAAATGCTGGCAGTTGCCTTCCTGCAGGACTGCACACTAAGCACTGCCTGCCAGCAGAGGCTGCTGGGGAAGTTACACCTGGCTGGGACACATTTTGCTTTGTCTGCACAGAATAAGTGTTCAATAACATACACAAAATAAGCCCATTGAGGTTTCTTCCTGTTGAGTATTAGTCTGGCAGCCCATAACAAACCCTTGTGAGAAATGGTCCCTGATTGTTCCAGTAATGGAGATGCCACTTAAAATGTCCCAAATTCTTCCATACAGCAGGTTTGGGAGAGTTGCTGCTTAATGAGAAGAAAAGGGTTTTGGATTGGTAAAAGTACAATATGCTGGAAAGCCAAGCAGCTACAGTTGCAACACTAATCCTTACTCCCAGCAGACCCATGGATAACACAGTGAGATTTGCTTTAGATGCATTTAACAAAAAGCCGGATGTTTGATTTTTTAGCTGTGTAGCAGAAAATTTCAGTTCCCCCTTTAAACAGCACAATCCACTCACAGCTATTATGGCAGCTTCCATTTTTGTTTTCTTTTAAACTAGACAGCAATGTTTTAAACTTTCTCTGTTTTCTGTATCAAAATTAACAGGGCAGTAAAGTCTGGTTTTTAGCTTTGGCCGGAGTGTTATGCTGATAAATCACACACAAGTCCTTTTGGCAGGGTTTTAACACCACACCTGAACGAGCCAAGTATCTGCAGGGCTTTTTTTCACTTGACATTTTTCCATTGTCCTGCACGCAGGGGATGAGGGGCTGATGTCAGTGGTGCTCCCAGGGCTCAGACACAGCCGGGCTGCCCTGCCTGCTGCTAGCGAAGGTGTGCAACCCAATACTGTGCTCAGAGCACATCTGGGATCGTTTCATTCCCATTGTTCTGCGGGTGAACTTTGCACATGAAAAGCTGAAAAGCTACAGCCCGGCAGCTGCCGGTGCACGACAGTGATTTCAGCTTAATAAATATGTGAGTGGCAACTCTGATGCTCCAATTTTTGTTGCACTGATCGTAATTGCAGCTTAGTGCCCAGTTACATCCCGTGTGTGTGAGTCAATATGTGAGTTTTTTCCTGCAGTTGATGAAGCAATTTTGTTTTCAGGAGACAATTTGATCCTTAGGGTCGCTTTTAAAAGGCTGAGTGTATGTTTTCCCCAAGACTTTTTGGGTTGGACTAATTTCAGGGATTGAAGGTAGAGATATGACTCTTTTACTATATGACACTTTGTGATTTCATCTCCTGGAGGAACTTTCCTTCACCCTCCAGTAAAGCATAGTTTAGCATGAGGCTTGCAGGCATGGACAGCAAAGCTGCCTGTATGAAACAGCTGTGCTATCCCCAAATTCTGCTGTGACCTGCAGCCTTGCTTTAAAGCTAATTACAGTAGCCTTCCCCTAATTTAGATGCATGCACAATTCCAAACTGGATACCACGTGGTTTCCCTAATAACATTTTAAGGAAATGAATGAGCATCTATCAAGGAGAAGCTTAGGAAGAGCCAGCTGGCACCAAAAATTCTTTAAAACTTGTGTCCTAGGACAAAACTGTTAACACACCAAAACCAGCTCACCTTGTGTGAATTGAGTGGAATTCATTTCAAAGTGAATTAAAAATGACTGAGTAATGGAACTAGAATGAGAGGTACAGAGCAAAATTAAAACAGAGACCATTTTTGAATTGTTCCTTAATAGTCTTTTATCAGTTACAGTGAAATGGTTGTTTCATTTTCATAAGTGAAAGATTTCCAAGCATTACACATTTTTCATTAAAAACTCCATTATGGGCCTTTTATGGTTCAGATGATAAGAGTACCCTCAAATCTCTCCTGGGTGCACAGGCCCTCATGGCTCTGGTGTGGAATAGCAGGGAATATTGTTGGAGGCACTGAAGTTCACTGGGGAGCAGCCATTGGTTACAGCCAGGTGACAGAACAATGTGGTTTTCTTTTATGAAGACAATAACCCAAGATATGATTGGTGTCACCTTGAGGAAAAAGAAGTCACCTTGATTGCATTTTCTAGGCTTACATATTCAAAAAAATTATCTTTCTTCCTCAGCCAAAGCCTTAGATTCTGATGTTTTTTTTTCCTGACTCTGTAGTTCAAATAACCCTTAAAATATTGGCTAGATGGTATTTACTTTCCAAATCTCCCTACCTAAATGGTTTGAAACTGGTGTTGGTCCCTTGGGGATATTTATTTTGCCAGGGATTATGCAGGTAGTGTGTGTCAGGGATGAGGAAGCAATGCAGAAAGGCAGGGACAGCACCTGAGAATCCTGAACTGTTCCTGTGATGATAAAACTGTGGAGGGAGGCCCTGGGGAGCTCTTCACCAGCACTTCAGAGCTTGACCAGAAGGCAATAGATCAACTCAAAAGCTGCTGTGAGTTTTGAATCAGTTCAAATCTCTTATGTCTGATCTGAAACCTGAGTGAGAATCAGACCTGAAGAGACCCTAGACCCATCCATGCTTCTGGGCTGCCCAGTTCTTGGGAAGCCTCACACCAGGTGAGTTTAAGGAGCCTTCAGGCTGCTAAGAACTGGAGACTGCTAAAACTCCTGGCCAGGTTTTTGACACTCTCATGGAGGCTGAGTAACACTTTCCCTGAAATGGCCTCTTCCAGGGAGGAGCCAGGGCTACCCAGGGGTTGTGTGGAGCTGTCAGAGGCACAGGAGTAACAGGTTTTGCAGAGGAGCACATTTATGACTTTTCAACATTATCCCATTTTCATCTGCTACCAAAATCTACCCCCAAATCTAACCTGTAGATGTAATTATCAGTCCTAGAGATGAAGATTTGGAGGAATAAAGGAGTGGAGGGTTCAGGTATCTTGCCATCCATAGCTGATGAGAGATTTCTCCTCCCACCCCAAAGCCAGAGGAGCCCATGAGGTTTTGGGTTACTGCAGGAGTGGCACATTTCAGAGGCATAGACAGGGCATCACACCTCTGCTAAAACCTCCACCATGGGCTTTCCATCACCTGAAACCTGTGTTACACTGAGTGGAATCTGATCACAGGCTGAAGAGTGAAAATGTGGATAAAATCCACAGATTTTATTACAGCAAACCATACACTTTTATTTCAGCTTTTATTTCATCTCCTCCACTGTCATTTACTGAGGTTTCCAAGACACACAAAAAGGCAAAACAAGGTGTGAAGACCAACCATTTCATGAGGTGAAGGCTCAAGAAAGGTGAAGCAGCTTGCACACATTGTCTAAGTTACCTGCAGAATAGAGCTGAGTGCCCTGATGCTCTGAGCAGGAGTGTAGGGGCAGCAGATCACTGCCTCACATCACCCAAATCTGCTTCTCCCAGCACCCCAGCTCACCCTCACAATACCATGTGAAATGCTATTAAACAGCTTAAAAATCCTCAGGCTGTGGTGAACTGGGCCCTTCAGAAAAGCCAGGGAGGAATGAAGGGAGAGAAGAGATTCCTGAAGGAGGGTGAGAGCTGCAGCAGGAGCTGGGAGGGGAGAAGGAGACAGCACAGACAACGGGAACCACTGGCTGATGCTGCTGAAGTGTCATCTTAATTATCCCTGGCAAAAGAACAGTGATTAACATCGATGACTGTGGACAACCTTTATGTAATTACTCATTAACATTTCTAAAATTGCACCTAGCTGCTACAGCAATACATGCTTTATAGATCTATCATTTTGAAGTCCAGAAAGAATCATTAGATGGTCTAGGCAGGCCCCAGCACTCTGCCAGCCACCATTACACTGCAGAAATCAGCACCGCAGGCGGCTCGGCAGCTCCTGCCTGGCTTCCAGAAAGGCCATCCAGGGATACCAGGCAATGCACAATCTGCCCCATCCTTTGGGGTGTTCTAAACTGAGATCCCTCCCCTGCCTTACATCAAAATCCACGCTGGCTGCTCTTTTTTATTGTTATTATTTATGGAAATGGTACCCACGGCCAAGCGGGGCTGGATGGGGACAGGAATTCTCCGTCCCCATCTCCTCTGTGCGGGAAGAGAGGAGGCAGCTGAATCAGGAATGTCTGCATTGTGCATCCACACTCCCCCTTCAGACAGGAGTCCCACCTGCCAAAAGGTGCCAGTGGCCAAGAACATTAACAGAAGTCCTATGAATAATAATTTAAAATAGTGGATTAATTAGAGGAAATTGTGATCTGCTTGCAAATATCCTGCAGGTAGTAAAATGGAGCTAAGCCTTGCAGCTACAAAATTCATTGCAAGCCACTGCCTCTGCTGAGTTTTACTAGAGGAAAACAGCATTGTTCTTTACTCATTTTAGAGACCAGTCCCAGTCAGACTAACTCAGCAAAATGTGGGGGTTTTTCCAAAAAGAAGTAGAAAACCAAATTTTATAGTAGCTTGTGATCAGAGAAAAAACACTCTGATTTCCTACGTGTTGCAGGTGATCCCACTTCCATACAGGCACTTCCACTTCCCCCTAGGGCTTAGTTAAATTAAAGTTCTTCAGTCCTCAGAGTAGGGAGAATACAGTAAATACCTCCTGGATCCACTGACCTTGTAGAGAACTGTTTGGAAGAGACATTATACAACCCTCAAGGCAAGAAAAATGAAGCAAAAAGTCCCAGAAAAGACAAAACCACCTCTTTTTAATGTGGGACAACCTCAATCCACTGTTGCTGTGATTCTGTTTGCGTGAGTATTGGTGAAAAATAAAAAATCTCTGTCACAGTTGCTGAGTAATTCTCAGAGTAATGTTGGTGTTTAACTCAGGCCAGACCAGACCTGACCATTTCTGGGGGGCACCAGGATTGTAATTTGGTCACTACACAACACCCAAGGGAGACTAAGGAGCTTGGGGGCTTCATCTCTTCCACTATTTGTCCTGTGTGTTGTTCCTGGGATTCAAACAGCCGACCAAGAAGCTTCCTCCACATGACAGGAATGATGCATGGCTCAGGAATTAACAAATTATCTTCCTGCATGGCTCAGGAATTAAGAAATTCTCTTCCTGCTTTCACAGCTGAAGCACGGTGGGCTTATCTCGGCACCCACAGCGCTCAAGGGGGAATTTGGGAAAGGAAGAAGGGCATCTATGATAAGATTCCCTGTCCTGGGGCATCTTTGGTGTCACCTGGAAAGCCTTGGTGTAGCTCCCCGGCAGAGGAATCAGGGCTGGGAGGGGAACCAGGCTGGAAGGATCCAGGGGAGGGAGGTGGCTGCCGGCACTGCCGCGGGCACAGTGTCACCCCCCCAGGCGTGCCCAGCCCCAAGGGAAGCAGTGTGAGAGGAGGAGGAAGAACCGCTAGAGAAATCACGGAGAAATAGACCATCAATGTCTTAGTTTTGGATGGAGGTAACAGTTTGGACTCCCGGAATAATCAATAGTCTTTCTGCTAGTGGAGTATTTCATTCGCAGCATTTTCAAGGAGAGTTCGAGGGAGATTATATATTTATGGTTTCCCATTTGAAAGACTTTTAGCAGGTTTACCTCGAACATATGGATCCTGTTTTGGTTCTTTTGTTTTAGCACTTAATGCTTGTGAAATTGCCAGTTAATGACATCCATGCCTAAACCATGTTGCTTTTTAAAGTAAAATGTCTACCAAAGGTCCGTGCTCATACTTACCACTTCTCAAGTACAGCAATGAAAATGTTAAGAGGTTTGTTACCTACTGCGTCTGGGGAGGGAACCGACCGAATAATGAAATTACAAACAGGAGTTCAGATTAAAGCCCTGCCTGTGCTGGGTCTTGAGGCAACGCAACCCCACCAACACCAGCGGGGCACCCCGGGGCTGGGAGCAGGGGGCACCCTGGGGCTGGGAACGGGGGACACCCCGGGGCTGGGAGTGGGGGCACCCTGGAGCTGGGAACGGGGGGCACCCTGGGGCTGGGAGTGGGGGCACCCTGGGGCTGGGAGCGGGGACACCCTGGGGCTGGGAGTGGGGGGCACCCTGGGGCTGGGAGCGGGGACACCCTGGAAACCGAGCAGGGAGGGTCGGTGTGGGTGGGGGAGGCCGGGACCGTGCGGCTCCTGGGGCAGCTGAGGGTGCGGGGGGATGAGGCTGGATGCGGGGACACCCGGAGCTGCTGCGGGCTCAGCCAGAGAGCGAGTCCGCCCCGCCCCAGCCGCTGATAACGGGGCCCGTCCGTGATAACGGGGCCCGTCCGTGATAACGGGGTCTGTCCGTGATAACGGGGCCCGTCCGTGATAACGGGGTCTGTCCGTGATAACGGGGCCCCCCGGCAGAGCGGCTCGGAGCGGGTCGCACACGGTACCGGCCCCGCTCATCACCCCGAGCTTTGATTGCCCCGCATGTGGGGACGAAACTCCGCACTTCAAAAGAGCGTGGGAAATCCTGATTAAAAGGCTTTTCTCCCCCGTTGGGACCGACACCTTCTTTGAAGCCCTTCCAAGCGACAATGCAAACGCACCCAGCGCCGAAGGACCGTATCTGTATTTTAAGGGACTTTAATTTCTCTTCCCCCCTCTTGCTCTCTCTCCCCCTCCTCTCCTTTCAGTTTTGGAAACACCTGGTAAGTTGTAAAATGATTTACGAAGTGAAAGTGTTAAATGAGGCCACCAGCTGTAAGACTGACAGAGCTTTATGAGTTTTATTAGGTGCCCTATTATGGAAAATAAACTTTAATCCGTCCATAAAAACAGAATCTGAAAAACATATTTGCCCTTTTAGTCTGGAACACTGAAGGTATTCTTGTGAGACGCTGGGCTTTAAAGAGATTAATTTTATTGAGACAGACACAATACACCGGTAGGACTTTGATACCGGGTCCATGAATAGCTGCCCCTACCCGCAAGGCTGGTTTTGGTGGGGCTGAGACGAGTTTGGACACACACCTCTTGGGCATACAGGATATTTCTGGCCCGGTGGGGCACGTCTGCCAGCTTAATTAGTGGAAGTTTAATTGAAAATTAATGACTGAGGGTGACCCTTTATTGTTTGGGGGGTGTGATCTCAGGTAGCATTATTATTATTATTATTATTATTATCACTGTTGTTTTTATTCACGTTGTTATAAAAACTATACATTATATTTAATTTATTGATTTATTTTGAGATAATAAGGTGTCGTCCAGACTGATACAGTTCAGACATTTTAAGGTACAAGCAGGAGGTAAATCCTGCTGACAGTAACTCGGACGTGTCACCGGGATTAGGGCGGAGGAGCCACCGCGGCCCCACGCGGGTCTTGCGCGCTCCTGCCCGGCCACTCACCCACGAAGATGCAGCCTCAGCCAGCGTCGTGAAAAACCAGAGATACCAATGCCTTTATTTTTCTATCGCCTGGAAGTCTCCACAGCCTGTGACCAAAAGAAAATCGTTTACAAATTTCAATCAGAGCCTCCGACGCGATCGTTTCCGTGCAGGGGTTAGGTATCGGTCAAGCCCCAATCGAGATTATCCCGATCAAGTTTTTCGACATATGGCATCTGTTCCGATTTTTGATGCATCGTGTCGCCCCGGGGCACGGGCTGTGCGGGGCCGGTGAGCGGGTTAACCCGCGTTATGCCTGGATGCCACCTCCAGCCGAGCCACCTGAAGCTCTCCGTGAGGGATAACACTTTTCCTTCCTGAATCTCATCCCATAATCTCACTCCAACCTGTGTTTCACCGGGCGGATTTTTACAGAAGCCGATGAGGGGCCACGCTGTGGCCTCACAGGACAGGTCAACGCGATTTTGTAGAAAACATCTTTATTAAAATTATTATTATATTTTTTAAGTGCACGGGAGTGGGAAAGCTCTGTCTTTCAGAGCTCCTCATTCTCATCCTCGGGGGCTAGGAGGGGGAGCGGTGCCCCCCGAGCGGTGGGATGCGGGGGCCGGCTCCTTCCGCCCCCCTGCGCGGGAGCGGAGCGGAGCCGCCCCGTAATTCATTCACGGCGATGAATTGCCAGACGTGGCCCTGAGCTGGTGAGGATGAGCCAGTGATTATATTTAAATTCGCTATAATTGATTTGGGGAAGAGCCGCGGTGACAGGGATTAATTGATCTGCAAATTTATTGGCGAGATAAATCGCGCAGTTATCGAAAACCCCGCGCTCCAGCGCCGGCGGGGCGGGGATGGGGGTCCCATCCTCGGAACCGGGCAGCGCCTCTCTCCTGTGGAAGTCGAGCCGCCCCTGGAAAGCAGCGCTGCTCCCTCCTTTCCTAGGCCACATCCCCTTGAGAGGGGATGGTCCTCGCCAGCCCCCGAGCTCCCAAAATCATCGCGCGGCCAGGATCGCTCCCCGAAACGCGCCTGGGCAGCTCCCCCCTGTGCTGAGGCGCTTCTCTCGGAATATCCTCTCAATATCAGACATTGCACGGCAGTTGTGGCACCGGGCTAAATTCGGATTAGGAAGCGATTCCCGGCTCCCTCCCGAGCGCTTCGGCACCTCCCAAAGCACGGGGAGGCCCTGGCCCGGGAGCATCCTCCCCTCACACAGCGCTCGTACACCTCCAGTAAAAAAACGCCGTTTATTTTCCCCCCCATCGCACGGGTGGGAGGATCTGGGGAATAATTTAGCATGCATAAGTAGAGGTAATTTTTTTTTTATAAATACGATATACAAAAATAAAGACAGTATCGAGATTTCCAGCAGTTTTAACGTTCATGACATAAACAGATTTCCCGATATATAGTACGAACAAAACATTTCCAATACTCAGCGAAAGGAACGCGCTTCCAGGGGGCAGGGATGGGGGGTGAGGGAGCTCAAGTTTTGTCTGGTTTTTCAGTCAATAATAACACTGTATTCACGATAAATCCTCTTCCCCGCCCGGCATGCGCAGGATCCTCTTCTCCATCCCTCTCCAAGCAGGGAGAAATCAGAGCAAGGGGGGAGCGGGACCGGTGCCATCCAGGAGCGGCGGGACGGCTGGAGGAGCCGGACGCGCGGGGGTTCACTGGGGCTGCGCCGGGGCTCCGTGCCGGCCCCGCGGCTGCGTGTCCTCCTCGTCCGCCTCGGAACAGTCGGAGGAGTGGTACGGACAGCATCTCCCGCCCGCCGCCGCCTCCTCTTCCTCCTCCTCCTCTTCCTCGTCCTCAGGTTCGCTGTCGGGCAGCTCCCGCATCCTCCTGCCGGCGCTCTTCTCGGGGGCGGGCAGCAGCAGCTCCTCATCCCCCTTGTCCTCGCCGCCGCCCCCCTTCGGCTTCTCGGCCTCCTGGGCCGCCTGCTCCTTGGCCTTCTTGCTGCGCTTCCACTTCATGCGCCGGTTCTGGAACCAGATCTTCACCTGGGGGAGACGGGACACAAACACATCCCCTCATCCACCGCCCGCCAGGGCAGCCGCGCCCGCTCAGCCCTGGCGGGGCCGGGGCCACTCACCTGCGTCTCGGTCAGCATGAGCGACGTGGCCACCTCGAAGCGCTTGGGCCGGGAGAGGTACTTGTTGAGCTTGAACTGGTGCTCCAGCTCCAGCAGCTGCTGGCTGGTGAAGGCCGTGCGCGGTCGGCGGCACTTTCCCAGGAGGTTGGACTGCGCCTGGGCTGGGAAGGGAGAAGAGGGAGCGCGGAGGTGAGCGCGGAGCCGCCCTGCCGCGGCCGCGCATCCCCCGGGAGGGCGGAGAGGATCCGCGTGTGAGACTGAAGCAAGGCTGGACCATTATCCCATTATCCACCGGAGCGAGGACCGAGGCGGGGATCGCCTCCAGGCCCTCTGAGCCCGGGGTTTCTCAGCCTCCGCCGTGTCAGGGGATCGCCCATAGGGACCAAAAAAAAAAAAAAAAAGGAATTAAATTAAATCTTTTAAATAAAAGAAAATATGTCTCTTGATTTCCCAAGAGCCTAACAAACGCGAGACAATAAACCGAAGCCAGGGATCGCGGCGAAGGGGCACGGGGCTCTCCGGGGAGCGGCAATTTGCTCCATTTAATGTTTTAGTTAAACCTGCCGCACTCCCTGCCCGCCCGTATCCGTTTAATTAGCGGGATTGCCGGCCGGAATCAGGACCGGCACCGAGGCTGGGGCCCGCTCCGCGCCCTGCGAGCGCCGGGCACCGGCTGCCCCTCGGAGCGTAAATCATCAGCGAGGACTAGAAAACGCTATTGAAAACGGGGAGTAAAAAAAATAAAAATAGAAATAAAAGAAAAGGCGTGTTTTCCTTAGTTTTAATTATTTTGGAATGCGGATTTATTAGAGAGGGGGGTGGAAAAAAATACCCAAACAACAAAAAAAATATTCAGCCACGAGAAAGCGGGAACTGAGCTTCTTCGAAGGCCCCGACACCTCTGGGCGTGCGACCCGGCAGCGCTACTGCCCATTTCTCAAATTATTTTGAAGCTTTGGCTTATTTGGTTTAGAAAAATAAAAGAAATCTGGGAAAGGGCGGCTTCTGCTCCCCGGCCACGGCTGGAGACAGCTCGCTAAAGCGGCAGAAAGAATAGGACAGTGTCCGCTCCCGGCCGCAGTGCCCGGGAGGTTTTCTCACCGCGGTGCGATTTTCCGAGACTCGTTTTGCTTGGTTATTTATTCCCCTCTGCCCCTTGTTTGAGAGGCAGGACTCTAACAGCTCTCCTAATTATTTTTTCTTCTTGAATGTTCCAGTCTAAACAATCCCAATCCGAGAGAAAACAATGGACTTTTTTGTCTGCGAATGTGTGTGCAGAGTAGGAGAAAGGGGAAAAAAAAATCGCAATTCTTTTCCTGGCATGATTTTCGTAAAACTACACCTCCGGTATTGTTAAACCGGCCATTCCCACCGAGAGCTCACACCTCCGAAAATGATCTTTGCTTAAACCAGATGCACGCAAGTTCCCCATGGCCGTGAGGCCTAGAGCTCGGCACCGCGCTCTGCTGGGACTCCGGGGCTGCCCGGCTCCATCCAGCGCTCCCAGCCTTTCCTGGGCCCAAACCTAAACCCTTCCGACTGTACTTCCTTCCTATTCGTTACCTCCAGAACCCCAAGTTTCTGGCAGTTCCCAGATCCTCCCTACATCCCTTTGGCTAGGAGGCCTGACATTATTATACGTCCATTTCCAGCAGAGGAGAAATCAGATTAAGAACGGCGAGTGAGTGATGCGACCTGCCACCTCGCTTTTGGGGGATTGAGACTGGGGTTTTGGGGACACCATAAGGACTCCTGCCCCTGCCCTGGCCCCTGACCAACCCCCACCTCCCCTCCCTGGCGGCTTCTACCCTCCGGGAACGGCGGAAAAGGGCATTTGCAAAGGCAGGGAGCAATTTGTCACCTTCCCGTTTAACCCGCCGTGAGAGGCCAGGCTGTCCGGGGCTCCTCAAGGGCAGGGAATGGCGATGTGACCGCGCATCCCCGTTTCCCATTGCGGAGCGCTACTTCTTTCTTCTAACATAAATTTCGCTAAAAACAAAAGCGTCTCTTCCAGTTTAAGCCTGCAGCTTGTTTAGGCGGGGGCAGGAGTGGCTTCTCGGAAGGAGGCAGCTCCCGGTAGGCCCGTGCAGCGGGACAGGGATGGAGGGGACGCGGCGGCGGTGCGGAGGGAGGCAAATACTCACAGTTGAAGTCGGGCATCTTGGGCAGGATCATGCCCGCGGTGGAGGCCCGCAGCCACTGGTCCAGCTGGAAGGTGCCGGCGCTGAGCTTGATGGGGTCGGCGGCGGGGTGGGAGGGGTGCGCTCCCTGCACCTGCGAGTAGGGGTAGGAGAGCGCAGGGTGCTGCCCGCCCAGCGCCGAGTACCCGTACACCGGATGCCC
>WBNO01000753.1:59767-100784 GCA_013400575.1 Peucedramus taeniatus
CGCCGCCCACCCGTCACCGCCGAGTGCCCGCCCCCTCCGTGCGCCCCGCGCTGCGGGCGGCGGCACCGGGGGACAGCCCGGGACACCCAGGGGGACAGCCCGGGACACCCAGGGGGAAAACCGGGACACCCACGGGGAACCGGCTGCTCCCCGCGGAGAGAACTCTCCCAGCCGCGGCAGCGTGCGGCTCCCCGCCGGCCGCGCTGCTCCGCCGTGTGTCCAGGGACAGTTTTCCACCATTCCCGCACCCGGCAAATATTTGCCGTAAACGCGCCGCTGGCCGCTTTTTAACGAGTCGGAAAGAATAAACACCTACGGGTCAGGGAGTCACCCTGCCACCAAATCCCGGCTCTGTCAACAGCCTTATTACACCTGCTTATCTAAGGCAAACAGCCTCGGACAGAAAAGGGAAAGAGCGGGGCGAGGGGTCTCTCCTTACCAGGGTCCCGTTTCCCCGGGGGGGCCCCGGCCGTGTGAGCGAAAGGTCAGGCTGCGGCACGAAGCGCTGCCAAGGCAAACACGTTCTCCTTTCAAAAGTTGTCCCCCGTGGAGAAGGGTCTCGGCTGCGGGAAATGCCCAAATCGCGGCTCCACCGCCGTGAGCCCCCCGGGAGGGGCCGCTCCGCACCGGGGGGCGGCGGGACTGTGCCCAGGGGCGGCCGGGACCAGCAACAAGGGTGCGCTGTCCCTGCTGGCCCCTGCCCCGGGGATGGGAAAAGTAAAGGCAAGGAAAAGAGGAGAGGAAAGGGGGAAAAGAAGGGGAGAAAGGAAAAAATGGAGAAGAGAAACGGAGTCCAACACAACCAACAAAATATCTGACAACTTTGGCCCTGTCTCCTTGCCACTACTCCGTGGGAGGGAGGCGCGGAGCATCTCTGCGGGGTGTGCACACGGACAGACAACGAACCCTTTGCTCAGTGCCATGGTATTCCCCTTTTCCACTGCACTTTTCCGCCCTCCTTGACCTCACTAGAGCCTCCGGCCACAGTCGCACGGCAGACACACAGACACAAGCAGGACAGACATGCGGACATAATTCCCGCAGGCACACACACACCTGTGCATAGGCCTGGCACGATGCACACGCGTGGCACAGCAGGGCCCCGCAGAGCAGGCGCTCCCAAACAGCCGCTGCCGCCCGGGAGACCCCAACACGCCCCGAGCACAGCCCGCACTCCATCCCGCGGGGGCCGGGATCGAACCTCGCAGCCTCACCGGTGCTCCCCACTCCCTGATAAAGAGGGGGACACCGACTCGCAGGATCGGTTTAACGAGCCTCTTCTGTTTTGTCCGGGCGCCGAGGGGCTGAGGAGGCCCCAGGGAATGGACCCGGGATCGCGGCGATCTCCCCGGGCATCCCCACCGGCCCCACCTTTCCCACTGACTGTGGCCCCAGGCACGGGCAGCCCCAGAGCAGCGAGTGGCCGGAGCAGGGGCTTGTCCCTGTGACAGATTCCGGAGGAGGAGGAGGGTGGTGGACCCGCACCCGCCTCCTTCCCTGCGTCCTGGCCCCGGCAGGGATGAAGGGCACCCCCTCCAGTGTGTGGTGTCCGGCCCGCTGGACCCGGGGACGCGGCTGTCACCGGCCGGGTGCTCCGGGCAGATCCGGTGCCTGTTCCCGATGCCCGCCCGGGTCGGCGGAGCCGGGGCTGCGCGGGCGCGTAGCAGCCCCGGATTGTCCCGCACGCAGGGACACTGCTTTGGGTACAGCGTGCGGCCCCTTCTCGGGGCACTTTTGGGGACGAGGGACCGAGCTGCGGGGGAAACCATCCGGTGTCAGCGGGGAGCCATGGGCGCAGGGCTGCGCTCAGGGCACCCGTGGGACGCGTGTCCGCCGCCGGAGGGATGCGCGGCTGGCAGCGGCCGGCGGTGGGGGGTGGGCGGTGCCGTGAACGCTTCTCCAGGCGGCGATGGGGCAGAAGGTGCGGCCGACTGGTGGGGGACGAGGACCGGGGTCGCACAGTCCCCCAACCCCTGTCCATCACCCCCCGAGGGCGGGCTCAGGCCGTCCGCCCCGTCTGGACACCCCGCGCCTTCGGCCCGGGTGTCCCATCTTTTGGCTGACGGATATTTAGTGCTTGGAGAAGGATTTCGATTTTCAGACTTTAAAAAAAAAATCCTTTTTTCTTTTAAGAGTATTTTTTTTAAATTCCTTTCCTTTCCTTTCCTTTCCTTTCCTTTCCTTTCCTTTCCTTTCCTTTCCTTTCCTTTCCTTTCCTTCCCTTCCCTTCCCTTCCCTTCCCTTCCCTTTCCCTTCCTTTCCTTTCCCATTTTATCTTTTCCTTTTTTTTGTTGCAATTTTTAAAGCCTTGTTTTTCCTTCCCCCGCACCGTTCCGTCCCGTGTGTTTGTCCCCACAGGTGCCGCAGGGCACCCGGGCCTGCTGAACTCCCCGCGGCTCCCGCACCTGTGTTGATCCAGTGTATTGCCCGGGAGCCAACAATGCGCGGTTATCTCGGCGGAGATAGCGCAAGGAGCGCGCTCCCCCGACACCTCCGGGTGGTCCCTTTCAGCAGAGCCCCCGCTGCCCTGGCCGTGGGCAAACAGATGCCTATCTCGCCTTTTGAAAAGCCGGGGCGGTGCACGCCGGGGGCGGCGTGGGGCACTGGGGTAATCCCGGTGGGAACAGCGCAGCGCCCGGAGCCCTGCGATGGGGGTGCCTCTCGTTTTCCCGAATTAACTCCCCCGATATCCCCAAAGCCGCTGCTAACCGCGGGCGCGGGGCCAGCGTTATTGCCAAAAACACATATTACACTGCGACATTCTGTAAATGAGATAATGATACATAAACCTCCCTGATAAATGTGACATCCTCGGGATGTCTCCTCTAAATTAGCCGCTTGCATTGACTGCTAATAATGGTGAGTTTATGAAAGCAATTTCAGTGCAGAAAGCACAGGGTCTTCTCGGTCTAATCAGCTGCCTCTCCTAATGGATGAGGGGGTCAGGCGGAGAATTATTGACACTCTGCTGCCCTTAACCTGTTTCCCAATAAAGCTGATTAGTTTTTGTCAATTCATCAGCTAACCACTCTCGCCGGGACTGCATCAAAGCCTTATTTGCTCAGGGGAAATCAACAAGTCACAGATCAGATCCATTACGGAGCGGCCCCGGCTGCCGGCGGCTCCCGCGCTGTTCTGGGGGGAAAACGAGCCCTTCTGGGTGCTTGGGCTGGGACGAGCACCCTCAGGCACTTGGAAAACGCCTCTGCCTTATCAAACTTTTTTCTTTCGTCCGGCAAAGAAGTTGGGGTTGCCGGGAGGGCTCTGGGCAGGTCCCAAAGGCGGCCGGGTCTCCACCAGCACCTTGGGGGCGATCGCCTCCGCCCGTCCCTCCCGGAGAAAGGACATTTCATGCACTCCAAGATCTGCGAGCTGCAGAGAGGGGCCGGTCTGCCAAAACCCTGCCTTCAGCTCAGAGCCCACATCTGGAACAAACGCTGGCCATGCCTTAGGAGGCCGGGATACTTTTTCTAGATGTTTTTTGGTTGTTTTCTTTATTTCTTCCCTACAAGCTACTTTCCAAAGTTTTGCCTGGATTGATTTAGACTTACTCTTCAGATAACGTGAAAGAAAAATTTAAAATTTATTCCTGCTACCGCCGCAATTCCCGCATCAGTCGCGGTTTGTCTGGAATAACGGACGCTGGACAGTTTTTGTTCATCCACAAGAAAATAACAAAAAGCCCACCCAATGTGCGCTGCCCCTTTAAGCCCGACCGACAGCCTCTCAGTCCACCCCCCTTCAATTTAATTTCATTAAAACAGAGCATGAATATTTCTATTAAACCTAAAATGAAATATGAAGCCATTTAGACTCTGCCTGCACCAATCACCCAGATTTATGACTTTTATTCATCACATCAAGAGCTGGGAAAAATGAATTTTCTTCACCCAGGAAGGAAATAAAAACCCTGCCTTGGTCATTTCCAGAAAGCTGTTAATTTGCCCGTGTGGTAATTACTTTCACAATTAACTAAAATACAAATCAACCTGACAAATCGGGTTAGTTTATATATTAATTAGCCGGTTTAAATTTATTCATTATAAAAAGACAATTTAAGAGGACCTCGGGTGTCTGTTTTATCGCAATAAATTATTGTTAGGAAATGGGGGCTAATAAAACATCACCGCATTTGAGGGCACCGCGCGGGGCTTCCGCGGGCCGGGGCGCGGCTCTGCGCGGGGGCGGAGGCCCGGAGGAGACGGAGAGGGGCCGGGGCCGTTCCCCGCCTCCAGCTGTGCTGATTTAACACTCCGTCGATAGGATCATTCGATGCCTTTTAGCTTGTGATCTTTATAAATGTCCCGCTATTAAATTAGAAAATGATTCTCTCCTCGTTTAATTGTATTCTTTCGTTTCTTATTTCCAATTAATTAGTCCTATCGACGTTGCAATATTTTAAGTGACTGGAGTCCGTTTACAGTTTAAAATATATGGGTCAGCGCGTGCAATTTTAGATTAGGCAGAACTATATAATGTGGGTTTTAACTACTCTTCTCTCATACGTCTTAAACACCTGGCTAAACGCATCACTGGGAAACACCGCGCGTATTTTCCGCGCTGGGGAGCGGCTGCTCCGCGGCCCCTTCCGCGCTCCGCACCGGCCGCGGTGGCTGCGCACAAAAATCGCTTGAGCTGCTCCTTCCGCCGCCGCTGCGGGCAAACCGGGCTCTTTGGGGGAAAGCTGAGGGTTTGCTTTGTTTGGTTTTGTTTTCCAGCGCAGTTCCGGGGGTGCAAAACGCGTCCGGGGCTCCCCCCGTCCCTCCTCCGGCAGCGCCCGCAGTGCCGGCACCTGAGGGGCTGCGCAGGGACACCTCCCTCCCCTGCTGCCTGTCCCGGGCAGGAGCCTGGGGGCTAAAGAGGGAATTAAATGTGTATCAAATGTATGTAATGGGGTGTTAAATAAGCAGCCCTCCCCTGGCCGGGGTGATCTGCAGGGCCCTCCCGCAAAGCACTGCCCGAGGCTGGGCTGGGGATGCAGGGGGATGTGTGTCCCTCCTGCGGCAGAAGCAGCTGGGATGGGGCTGGTGCTCTTTCACCTTCTCTGCTCCCCTCTCCTGGGTAGGAAAGACCCCTAAGAGCTGCCCTAAAATACAGGTTGGGAAATATGGGTGATCTTGTTTAACTCTTTTCCAGGGTCATCCTACCCCCGGTGCAGCCCCCCTCCCTGAACAGCCACTGTGCAGTCCCACCCTCTCAGTGAGCTGGGATGGCTCTGTCCCCATGCTGTGACACTTGAGGGGACTCCACGAGCCCATGGGGGCACCTGAATATACACAAGGCCAACGGAGCAGCCCCCCAGGAGCAGGATGGAAGCAGGGAGTGATGTGCCAGGAACACTGTGTGGGCAGGTGAGCATGGCTGGGCTGTGACAGCGTGGGACTGTGGAGGACACGCTTTGTTTCCTGCTCCCCTGCCCCCCTGGGGCTCCCCCTCAGTGCACAGGGACAGGAACATCCCTGGTCTCCTACTGCTACATCCCTCAGCTGATGCCTCCTCTCTGGTCCAGCCCATCCCATCCCATCCTACTCTCCAGCACCCGAGGCCACTGTGGGCCTGAGTGTCTCCAAGACCTGCACACAGTGACTGGGACATCCTGGGGCTTTCTGGGTGGTCCTTCACTGATTTGTGCTTCAACACCATCACAGAGAAGTTGCCTCCCACCCACATCTAGGGTGATGTTGGATCTCTCCATGATAGTTTGGGCACAGAAGAGCTGTGCACAGAGTCCCTCCTGCAGCAGGCAGAGCTGTCACTGGTGTCACGGCCCTCTCCAAAAGGGAGTGTGCCAGGGTCCACTGATCTTGGAGGCTGCCTTGAACTTCCATATTCAGGTGGTTCCCATCTCCAGCCATGCCTTCATGGGAGCCTCCCTCCAACCAGGCAAAGCCTTTTGTAATTATTTTGGAGTAATTATTTGGAGAAATAAGAGATCCATGTGGATGGAGAGCGGGACACCTGCCACCTCTCCAGGATATGCATGAAGCCTCTCTTCACCTTCAGGCTGTTCAGCTCTGGGACTCTTTGGGCATCCAGTGTGCATGTCAGAGAAACAACATAAATGCCAGGAAGGATAAAAGATGAATCATAAGAGTAGATTAATAATGTGGCAAATACTATTGTTTCCTGGCCAGGGCTCCAAAGGTCCCTCCCATCCATGGTGGGCTCAAAAAAGCACCTAAAGTGGTAAAACCTAAACGTGAGCTGCTCTCACTATTGATGGCACCAAATGTCACTGTAGTAACATCAATCACAGCGAGTTCCTCCTGTGTTTCAGGAGATTGTAATATGTGATTCCATAAGACTCTCATTGTGATTTAGCATTGATTAATGTCTGTTCATAAAATGATATAAAACTTACTTCTCTTCCATTGGAGAGCCCCAAACCGCATCCCAGCCAATAATTCAAAACCTTGTTAATGTAACTGCTAATTTCAGAGGGTGATGGGGATGGTTATGGTGTACATGGGCTTGTGCTGAGGGGTCTGCAGTAGGGGCAGGAAGAGGTTAGAGGAATTATTTCCAAAGCAGAAAATTGCTGTCCGGTTTAAATTATTTTAGGTGTTTCACGGTCATTCTGCTGTGCCTTCAGATTCACATCAGAGCTCCTGAGGATTTAATCAGCACCTTGAAATGCCTGACTCTAAATGCTCAAAGAATCAAATTATTTTGGTGATAAACCCCACAATATTTTTACCTGTGGCTTCTTGATTTCTGCATAGCATTTGGCCACCTTCCCCTCCCAGTGAACTGGCTGCTCTGAAGATATTCATAGATACAGTTTGCTTTCACTGTTTTTTCTGGAGGTAGGAAGCTCTGCTTGGCACAGGGCCTAGTACAAAATAGCTCATGCTTTTTATTTCCTTTTCTCTTCTCTTTTTTAAGGCACATACCAGGGATTGCGATGTGCATGCATAATGGTATGTGAGCCAGGAACCATGCTCTTGCAAAAAAAAATCAAATTAGTGGAGTGGGGAGCAGACTGAGTGACTAGCAAAATGTTTAGAGAATTAAAAATAAAAAAGGCTGGAAATTGACATCTGGATGAAAAACAATGTGTAATAGGAAGTTGAACACTTGGTGCTTTAATATAAATAATTTTAATAGACAATAGAGAGTTCACAGGATTACTTGATGGGAAATATATTGATATTACAATTTTTTCTTTGCAAAATGTATGCAATGATTGCAGTTTTGGTTTAATAATAAATGTAACTTTGAAGAATCATTTGATTCAAACCTCTGCTTTTCTAATGGCATTCAGAATTATTAATATCTGTCTAGCCAGCTAAAGAGGTTTTTAAGAGAGTATGCTGTGTGTTCTGCAATTAGAGTAGCCATCTGCCCTTTATTAAAACTCCATTAACCTTTACATTAAAATACATTTAAAATGCAGACACACTGAGGACATCAGACACAAATAAAATAGATAAATCTAAGTGGTTTCTTTGCTTAAGTGGCTTATTTGTGCAGAACCTGTCAACTTGTGACACCTAAAATTTTCTGGGGACAGATAACCTAGAATAAATTTTCCCATGTTAAGGACAGGAAATAATTACAAGGAGGTAATGTAATTAAAAACATCTCTGATGAAATTTTCTAGAACATGATCTTGTTTATAGAAGACTAGAAAATCGTTTGAAGTTCATATTATTAACTTCAGAATAAAACGCTTAATTTTAAGAGCAGAATTAAATTGCTTTGCTTCTGCAGCTTACAGTGGAGCTATTTTTGTGGTAGAATGGCTGATACAAACAAAATGATTGACAGATTTCTGAAAATATTCGTATATATTGTCAATATAAAACCCAACAGAGCTCATGTAGATGCTGCTGCACTGTCCATTGAGCTGGTGACTCTCTTAGAGTGAGAACGATGCTGTATTTCCCCTGTCTGATTTATTATTACCATTAGCAGAGCTGCTGACTTTGTCTGTAAATAAATATGCCTAAAATACCCTTCCTAAGACCTGTTTTTACTTGTTTCCGTTTTCACACATTTGATCAGCGTGGACTGAAATTCCTGAATATCTGAAATATTTGCCTGCATTTTTTTTTCCCCAACCAAAATGGCTCAGCCATTTCAAAGACCCAGGTTAAGAAATAATCTCGTTTTTTCAGTTTAAAGTGTTTCAAGTGTTCCGGTGAGGGTGCTTGCACACCCGCTGAGCTCTGATTTACAGCCGGGGCTGGCCGGGATCAGCCCCCCGGCACAGGGCGCACCTCCTGTCGCTGATCCCAAACCCAGCCTTTGGCCAAACCATAAAACTTTCCCAAGGGGCTCCTCCGTGAGCTGCGCATCCCTCCCAGCTGCACCTCCCAGGGGCTGCCCTCGCTCTGCCCGGGCTCCGAGCAGGATTTCCCTGCCTGGCGCTGGATTTTCCGCCTCCCGTGGGCTGCAGCGGCCGGAGCGAGGGGACAGAGGGGACAGAGGGGACAACGGGGACAACGGGGATAGCGGGGACAACGGGGACAGCGGGGTCAGGGATGCTCCCGAGCCCTGCGGGGACCGCAGGCGGGGCTGGCAGGGAATTGAGAGCCGAGGGGACACAGAGACAGATGATGCTGGGGCTGGGGAAGGGACAGCGTGCGGCAGGGGAGAGGGGACAGGAGGGTGGCGGGGCAGGGAGAGAGCGCCTGTGGAGCAGCAGGAGAGAGGGAGAGGTCAGTGGTGGTCAGCGGTGGTCAGTGATGGTCAGTGATGGTTGGCAGTGGTCAGTGATGGTCAGCGGTGGTCAGTGGTGGTTGGCAGTGGTCAGTGATGGTCAGTGGTGGTCAGCAGTGGTCAGTGATGGTCAGCGGTGGTCAGTGGTGGTTGGCAGTGGTCAGTGGTGGTCAGTGGTGGTCAGCAGTGGTCAGTGATGGTCAGCGGTGGTCAGTGATGGTCGGTGGTAGTCAGTGATGGTCAGTGGTGGTCGGCACAGGTCAGTGATGGTTGGTGATGGTCAGTGACGGTCAGTGGTGGTCAGTGATGGTTAGCAGTGGTCAGTGATGGTCGGTGGTGGTCAGTGGTGGTCAGTGATGGTCAGTGGTAGTCAGTGACGGTCAGTGGTGGTCAGTGATGGTTAGCAGTGGTCAGTGATGGTCGGTGGTGGTCAGTGGTGGATGGCAGTGATCAGTGGTGGTCGGCACTGCTCAGTGGTGGTCAGTGATGGTCAGTGGTGGTCAGTGGTGGTTGGCACAGATGAGTGATGGTCAGTGATGGTCAGTGGTGGTCAGTGGTGGTCAGTGCTCTGTGCAATCAGCCACTGCTGTGCTCAGCAGCTGCTCACAGAGAAGTGAGTTCCTGACAGCCCTGGGATTAAATAATCTCATTTTCACTGCAGAACCAAATTTGCAAAAAATCTGACATGGCAAACCATTCCAATCCACACTGCAAGAAAATGCTTTTACTTGGCTTGGCAGAGTATTCTCAAAGCTCTGTTTTCTCAGAAAGCTGTACAAAATTTGCAGTTTATTTTTATTCAGAACAAACACAAATGCCAAAATTATAGAGCTTCCCAAGAACCACAAATGCTGCTTCCTTGAAGGCTCAGGTCTCAGTGATCCCTGGGTATCAGATGGTACAATTTAAGTTCAGATCTCAGTAATGGTCTTCTGATAACAAAACAGTTGAGGAATTAAATAATATATTTCCATGGACTACCATGCTATTTTATTAATGGTATTTTCAATAGCAGAATCCACATCTCTGTAGATTGAAGGATCATCTTGGAAAGAAAAGCTCAGCTCTCAAACAGTTTTCTTAGCTGGGTTTGTATATGGTCCTTATATTGACAGTAGTTTTTGATTAACATTGTGTGTAACATTCCTCAATGCATCAGTTGAATTAATTATGCAGAAACATTTGGCCACCTGGATGTTCTATTGATGAAATGACATTTTATTGACAAAATGACAATTTAATACTGAGCTCTCCTAAAGCTCTCTGCTGAATAGATTGTTTCAGCAAGAGGGGCTGTGGGCAACTTGGAAAATCCTTTTATTTCTCCCAAAGTTTCTCAGTGGGCTGTGAGCACCTCAGGATTGCTGCTGGAAGTTAGTACTGGGCTGCTTTGTGTCCTCAAGTCCAGCTTGGATGGGGTCCTGGGCAATCTGATCTATGGGTGGAATCCCTGCCAATGGCAGAGGGGGGGAACTGGATGATCTTCCAGGTCCCTTCCAACCCAAATCATTCAATGTCTCTGTGATTCCATGACCCTGACAATGGATAATACCCAGAGCAGTGGTTTCATCCACAGCTTCTGCTGGCTGAGCTCAGTGTAGTTTCCAAAAAGGTACCTCTGGGTCAGGGCTCCAACTTCTCCTTTTGGCAGGGGCCCTGCTCTGGCTTTTTTGACAGTTCAGATTATATTGGTAAATGAGTGGAACTGAGGCCAGGTGACAAACGTGGCTATTAAAAAGAAAAAAGAGCTGTCTCCACCTGCAAAGAGCCCAGGTTTGCTGCCCTATCCACACGTGAGAGAGAGGAGTGCTCAAAACTTCCCCCTCTCTGTGCACAGTATCATCTTGCTCTGTGATCTCAAAAAAGCTTTTGCCATGTCTTTGAATCCCAGACTCTAAAAATCAAGCTGCACTTCAAAATGATAGATTTAAACTGGGATTTTCAAGAGCTTACGAGTGACTTTGGAACAGGAGTCCTATGAAATTGCTGGGGTCTTCAATCATTTGGGCACCTTTTAAAAAATCATAGTCTTGATTGGGACCTTAGTTTAACTTTCTTAAAAAATTGGAGTGTAGAGGTGGTCCTGATGATGGAGAATAATATTGACTTTCTGTAGCTGATAGCAGAGATGTGAGTGGGCTGGGAGTTTTCCAACCAGATGTTTTTCTCTTGGAAAATGCTGATTTATTAAAACTGAAACTTTTCATGGGAACATATCAGTACTGATTAAATTTTGTTGAGAGAGATTGCTAGGGCCTGAGCCAGAATCTCTGACTGTAACAAAAAATTAAATCTTTGAATGGGGAATGGCCAGCAGGTCAGGGCAGCCATCTGGAGCCTGTCTGGGTCAGGTAGAGGAGCTGAAGGGCTGGGAGTCTCTCACATAACTGACAAAGCCCTTGGGCTATTCCTTAAGCCAAGGATCATCTACTGGTTTTTCATAAAGCAAACTTTAAAACCTTGCCAGTTTGTTGCTATATGCAACAAGTAGAGTATTTCTTGCCCAGGTTGTTGTGAGAATTAAACATCTGCAGTGTCTGAAAATCTGATCAGATTATTGGTTTTACATTATTAGTACTAATTTAGAGAGGAAAGTGCATTGCAGGGTACAATCATCAGGAACACTTTGAAGAGGATGGGTGAATGTCAAGTCCAAAGACTCAATCCTCTGGAAGCAAATTACTGGTAACTGCATTATGGTGAGTTAATATCAGTAAATGTTATTAGTGTGAGGATTTCTTCCTGTGTCAAAATGATGTTAATACAATATTAGTGATGCAGGTCTTTGGTGTCAACATAAGAATATCAAATGCAAGTGGAGGAAAATTGTATTGGATTGTGGAGATGATGGCAAATCAATGACACAGAAAATCTATGGAGAGCAGTTCACAGTGACACAAGAAAGCAGTGTCTGCATAAATCAGTGCAGGCCAGTGGACACCAAAAGGAAATTTCCATGCAAGATTAAGTGGACATAGTTATCATGTCAGGACTACATGAAATAAGTGCTGCAAAATGAGGATACTGTGATACTGACATTTAGTCCAACCAATGTCAACAGAAACTGCTCTCATGAAAAGAATCAAACAAAGCTCCTCCAGCACAAACTCTGACAGCAGCAGGAGCAGCTACTGGGCTCCATCAGGCCTGGGAGCTCCTGGGGTGGATCAATCCCTGCAGCATTGGATGCTGAGCAAACACAGACCTGCACAACCCCTCCTGGCTCAGAAAGCTGCCACAGATGGGGACAGAAGGTATCTGCAAGGGGGACACGGCAAGGACAGTGCAAAGGACAACATGGGCAACGTGGGGGCAGCAGCCTCTGCTTTGCTGAATTTTCTGTGTGCAAAAGAGAGAGGTGAAGGATGAGGAGGGTGATGCTCTGGGGACTCATGGTGTCACAGAGAAGAAGGGGAGGGGGCTGGAGAACAGGCGTGGGAGTTGAGAAGCTGATGCTGATGGGAAGGAAAAGCTGATGCTGGAGTCACCCAACACCTTTTCTAGCTAGGTGTGTGTTTAAGAAGGTAATCAATATGTTTAAGGGAGATGAGTTAATATGTCCCATCATCTTACCTCCTTGTAGTGTGAAATCTGGGGAATATTCAGGACTGTGTCCTGATCCACCTGTCTATCCAGCTCTGCAGCCCAGCTGAGCAGCTCTGTCACAAGCCCAGCCTCAAGCCCAGAAAGGCATCACAATATGTGGAACTGGGTGACAGAACTCACAGATATTTGTGAGGCAGCTCTCACCTGGCACAGGTACTGCAGGCACCCACCCTGGGAAGGAATTTGGGCAGGAATAAACCCTGCTCCAAATATTACACTTGTGTAAACTCCTCCTCCACGTCGCAGGCTCAGCCCAGCCCGTGCGTGGTCCCATCTCCCAGCAGGTTCCTTGTGTATCTTGGACTCAAGGTGGTCTCTGCTCTGGGTGGAAGTGAGTCTGCATTTTCCACATTTACTGTACATTTACTGTACATTTACTGTACATTTATTGCACATTTATAGCACATTTGTTTAGTTGAGGCCCAGTGAACCGGGTCTCAGGGAATTCAGTTTGACAGCGAATAGGACCAGGCCCTGTGTCTGCAGAGCAGTGTAAGTGTCCTAATGTGCTTAAAGTGTTTATAAAATTACTCAAGTCAGGCACATATTTCAGTCCAGCCCATTAGCCTTTCACATGTGTTTGTGCAGAGCACAGTGCCCAGGCAGACTGGCGGCTTGTAAATGTTAAATCAGCATAAATATCACAGCCTCCACGAGGCCCCTTCATGTGGCAACTCACAGCATGATTAACATAATGCAGGGAAAGAAAATATTGACATTTTATAAATCTGTATCTCCGTAATGCTGCATGAAAAGTGATATCTGTGATACTAATGGGCACCTAATTAATGTTATTACAATACTTAGAGCTCACTGAGAAGCTGATGAGAGAGCCTGTAAAAGAGATAAGATTAAAAGAGAGAAGAGTAATTTCAGCGATATTTCTGGCAGTGAGCTCTGGTGCAGCTCTTGTTTCAACTCCTGCTACAGTCACTGCTGGCATTTATGGCTCTGTGGCTTCAGGGGCTGCTCCTGCAAGGGTGTTGAGTGGTAGAAGGGAGCAGAGGGTGCTGAGCAAGAAGAGTCAGATTTGGGAATGAATCAGAGAGATTTTGTTGCCGGTGACATTAGTGGCTGCTGCTCAGAGCTGCCTTGACAAAGCAGAGGGAGATGGAGAGAACTCAGTGACAGCGACTGTGACAGCAATGATACAGGGAAATGCCTGAGGAGGAAAACACAGAGTCCCCTCCTGGCATGGTCTCTTGCAAATGTGAGGTTTTGTGGGGTCCAGTAAAGTTTCTGTTTTATTGTCTAGTTAAGTTTCATAGCTGGCTTCCCAGACCTTGCCATTAATGAGCAAATTTGGTTCAATCGCAGTGGTGACAAGCAACATTGGCTCAGTCTTGTGCTGATCTGGGTGAGGAGCTGCTGAGCAGCACCTGAGGAAGCATTCCTGTAATTTGGAATTGTGTTACTCCCTGCCATCCTCTGGGCTGAGCAGGGGCATCTTGGTGGGCAGGAAGGCTCCAGCTGTGCCAGCCTGGGCTCCAGGCAGGCAGGGAGGAGCAGGGCCTGGCACACCCCATCCACAGCAGGAACACTGGGGACTTACCAGCATTGCAGGACATTGTGGTGGGGTGGGTGGGAAAATGAAAAAACAACATTGAAAGCCACCCTTGGGCTAAAACACTGGCAGTGGTCAGGAAGTGAAAGCTCAGGTTGATGCTTTTCTCTAACAGAGCTGCAGCATTGGTAGTGACATTGATTTTCTCTGGGACATAAAGACTTGCCTTCTTTTCTCTCTGCTGTTTGAAGGATGCAAATATTTCCTGGAAGTGTAGCAGGTACACTGACATTGACTGTATTCCAAAGAGGGTCTCCTTCCTCCAGCCTCTGGAGGTGTGGGGCACTGGTTGGAGTGCTGACCTTGCTGGAAAGCTCTGTCCTCCTGCAGTGAGGCTCCCACTGCATTTTCCTGCCTGCACTCACCAGTGCCACTGTCACACAGGACTCTGCCAGGCTGTTGCAGGGGAATACAAATAACACACAGCAATGCCAGGACTGCACCGTGCCATTAAAGGCAAACCCTCAAGTGAAATTACTGAGTGCAGCAGGAATTCTTAGTACCTAAGGACTGATGTGTGATTTGCAGACACCTGCAGACACTAATCCTCTTCTGCTTGCTTGTCTCCAGCTCCAGGGGTGTTGATTTTGCTTCCACCACACTTGAGCAATTAGTTTTAATGGCTAGGACATCATTCGTATGTTGAATAGCCCAAACTCTTTAATACAAGACTGTTTGCCCCCAGAGGGGTTTAGAATTTTCCTGAAAGATGGCAAAGAGCCACTATGCTATCTTGAATCACAGTCTAGTTCCAGAACAATCAACTCTAAGTTGTTTAAGAAGGCTGGGTACATTAAAGTGGCTGTAAATCAGCATAATGAAAACAACAGTACATGCAGAAATTCATTACATATCTGATACACTGGGGTGTTATTTTTTTATTTGGTTCATTTTGCTTTATGATTGTTTTGCAGCATAAAATTCAGCTGATGGATGTGAAGTTACAAACTGCTTCCACCTCTCTCACAGTAAACAGAAAGCATTTAAAAAAATAAATAAATAAAATAAACACCTAAATGTTTTATTATAATAAAGTTACTTGAGGCCAAGAGTTCAATAAGGAGAATTTATAAACATATCATTTCAGATCTTGGAAGGATTTCAACATAATTTGCTTGTGGTATGGTAAGTGAGGTGAAATCCATCTACAAGTCTCTCTGGAGCAATAAATACATGGAAGTGTCTTTTTATATTTGCTGTGAATTTACTGTAGCACAAAAATGCCCTAGACTATCCAAATCAAATATGCATGACTTTTGGTCAAGGAAGAAATTCTTGATGCACTCTACTCTTATATAAGTTAAATTCTATTTTTCCACAAAACACAAACCTTATTCTCTCTTAACTATTTTGACTCCAGTGGTGCTACTCAGAGGGTAAAGTTCTGAAGAATCAGGCCCCAAGGCCCCAGCTTTCAGCAATATTTTTGAATATGTTGTCATCTAAGCTGACAGTGTAAATAAATTATAATAATTGAGACTCCATTTTATGTCCATTTGTAAATGAACATAGATTTTTCAGTTTATCTAAGTAATTAACCTTTATCAGCACTGCTGGCTGTAATGCAATGACCATTTCATACACAAATAGACACAGGTATTTTGGGCTTGGTAACCAAGCTACTTTTGAGCAAATTCTCTGTTGTGCAGGTGGGTATGGCTGAAGAGTCACCTACTGCAAAACTCCCCATCACTGTTGGCAGCTGCCTCTGCAGGGCAGTGAGAGATGGGGCTGCTGAAGGGAACAACTCCCCTAGAGCAGGACAGTTTTTTATTTAGTGGCACTGCTGAGATTTTCACCTTTGCTGCCATTCACCACTGGAATTGAATGAACCTTTATTTAACTAAACACAGGACTTTTAAACCTTGCACAAGGAGTAGGGAAAAAAAAAAAAGGATGGCCATTCAAAGCTTCTGGTGCAGTTTTATTTAGGGGTAGTCAGTAGATGTTATATGTCCCTTGTCCCACTCCAACAGAAATACTGCCTCCTGTCCAAATACCTGGTTTTAGGCTCATTTCCTAGGGCCTCATTGTTCACTCCAAACACATCTCCTCACTTGGGACAGAGAGCCAATGCCTCCACAGTCTCTGCTGTCATCTCTTTCTATCCCACCCATATGAAAAAAGGGTCAAGAAAGGTAGCAATGACCAAGGCCAGCCCTTTTCTTATACCTGTAGTCAGAACTTTTGGAGGTGACTTCTGGGAATGGGATCTGCTTGCAGACATCCAGGCTGGGAGCAAAACAAGCCCCACTTTCCATCTGCAGTTTTGCAATGATCTGGAGGCTTACCCAGGAGTTCAGATATTTTGTTTTTGAAAAGGTTATTGATTTGTTGCCTGTTGATCTTTCAGATTCAACAAAACTATCTGTTCTGATTTTAAAAAAAGTTTGAAAAAAGTTTAAATAATATTTAAGAGTAGCTCTAGTCTTTATACATTCAGAACCCTCCAGTACCAATACTGAACCATAGGGGAAAGACAATTACATAGCATCAAATAAACATATTTCTGGGACTTACACTTTTATTGAATGAAACCAAAGTCTTAAGAATGAATCTTCTACACCAGGTATACAGTAAAGTTGGAACTGAAGGTGATGGACAGATTCAAACTCTGATTGAGCTGTATAAGGAAGGTCAGTTCTCCTGCATGAGCAGCCTGTAAAGCATGAAGGGATATATCCAGAAGCAGGAGGGGCTTGAAGTCTAATCAAGTAAAATACTTTTTAGTAGATCTGGCTAACAAAAGTTCAATCAGAAATTACGTAGATATTTTTGATCACACCCTGGGGGCTGAATCAAGGGCTTCTCAAGGTCTTTGACAATCCTATTTTCTAAGATCTGAGAGCTGTTCCAGGCTGAACTGCTGAAAATCTCCTATGTAATATAATTGATTTTAAAATGAGCTATGAGTTATTCTGGCCAATCCAAGAGAGAGAAAATGTCCCTTCTGCCCTCCTGGCTTACAAATCATAAGCTAGATAATAAAATACAGATAATGATAGAATTGCTTTTCCCTCTGTTTTGGAAATGAATGACTTTAAAACATTGGCAATCTCCTCTTGCCTACAAACTCCCAAACCCATGTTTAAGCACATTAGGTTCTTTCCATTGTGAGAGGCAAGGTAAGCATTTAAATGTTTTGGGTTTTGGCAAGCAGGGAAAAAGAATCATCAAACCCTACTATTATTAAACTCTTGAGAAAGCAAGCAACACAGTCAGCAGAAAGTTGCAGTGAAAAGGAGCCACCCCTCAAGAGGAGAAGCTGTGGCAGAGGAGGATCACTGAACTTTGGGACCACAGGGATCAAGATGGTGTCTCTGTGCCAAACCCTTAAAAAGTGAAGAAGGTCAGATGTCCATCAGGTCTAGAAATGGGAAAGGTGGAAAGAAAAAGGAAAAGTTGGCAATGACTGAAAGTATGCATGAAAGAAAAAAACTGCAGAAGCATTGAAATCAAATCCCTGGAGAAGGATGGTTGCACAGCCTTGTTTACCAAGTCCAAAGGATGAAGTGAAAAAGCTCCAGTTTGGTGTGATTAACAGTGGAAGTTGCTGCTGTCAATGAGGAAGAGGAACCAGGGTACCTTTTTCTGGATCTCTGATCTCAACAACCTAAACTTTTAATTTGCTCTTTGGGGACAGGATGGTGTGTGGATTGTGTCTGTGGAGGAAGTGGGATTTCTGCCCTTGTTCTGTCACCACACAATGGTCAACTTTTGCCAGTGGGACACCTCATTTTCTTTACCAAAACTGGCCTTTCCTGCAGATCATTACATTTGTCCTGCTCAAAGTTTCACTTTGCCTATCTATCAGCCATGTGGCACATGTCAGAGAGAGTAAATATTCCATGAAAAATAACTTTATAATTTGTGAACATGAGCTGAAACTGCTGACCTAACTACACAGGGACAGCTCCCAGGTAATTTCTGAATGATCTTGCAGAAGAGTAAAACAGAAAGTTAAATTTATTCAGCAAAAGACTGCCTACAAATCCTTAATCTTCTGCAGAAGTACCCTCTGTAAGCACAGTGGATGTTACCTGTGACTGTGGCAGGCAAATCTCATGGCTGCTCCTCATCTCACTTGCCTTATCTGTGGATCAACAGCAACTTCATAATTTGAAGTGACTTGAATTAACTTTCCTATATTTCAATGGGTTTGGATGGAATCCCATGAACTTAACATGCCTGATGGTCCTCATGCTGCCTCAGGTGACATTGCAATTGCTTTACCAGTGATTTATGCACAGCACTTGCCTCAGATATAAGCACCAGGTCTTCTCCACAGCCCTTGTTAACCAAACCTGGCAGCCTTGCTTGGGTGAGAGACCTGGACCCTTTCCCCTTGTGGCAGGTGGGTCCTGAAATAAATCTTTTTTGTTCCTCTTGCTGGCCAAAACTTCCAATCAGAAGTGAGGAAACATTTTCTTTTAAACTGATGTGTTTCTGCCAAGTACTTTGCTAACTGGAAAGGATTTAATTGAAAAGTTCCTGTTCAGTTCTGGTGCATCCTGACACCAAACTCAGCAAGAATTGGGGCATGCACAGACCCAAACCAGAAAGTTACAAACTGCAGTCCCAATGAATATAATCAATTCCCTTATGTATTATATCAGTTTAGTTAGATAGTTAAATTCAGTTAACTGAGTATAGCTTAATCAGTCATTGAGCAAAAGCAGCAACATAACCTGTGCAAGAGTCAGGGGTTGTTCTTTTGTTCTGCTCACACTGCCTGGGGTAAAGCAGCCCTTTAGTCTTCCTGACAGTGTTAGAAATTAATATAAAGTGAAGACATATGGATTCATTCTCCTCCCAACTATTGTCAAGCAACCTGGGAGCAATTCCACTAAAATCAGTTGTTATGGTCTAAAGGTCAAAAGCTCAGGATTTTTATAAAATTTGGTCTGACAAAGAAAGTATTTCTTTTGTCCCTGGCTGCTTCTGATTTGCTGGGTTGTCTGTGGTGCCTACTCCAGTATCAGTGAATGGGTTTCTTTCTAGACATTTTCTCCATAAATTTCAGAATATCTCTACTGGTTTATGTTTTTAATGTGAGCTGGATGTTTGGTAGCTGGAAAAAAAAATCTCTGCTGCAGAAGAACTGTGAACAATTGCAATGGGAACATAAAATGGCCAGCTTGTGATTAAGGAAGTACCTGTGTTCAACACTGGGAAATCTCTGACTCTCACTGAGTTTTAATAAAAATCAGTGCTTCAAAAATGGTGACATCTGTATGTGATCAGAGACTCCCACATCCCTGATGTAGTCAAGTCCATGACCTTTCTCTAGTGAGGAAATGGGGGTAACCATTGGACTTGGAAGTGTATTTGTGGATCTTAAAAGTTATGGAGAGGAGTGGTGGCTGCTGCTTCTGAAGAGAAGTTATCCAAACCCTCCTGCATGAAGGACTTGACTCAAAGCCCAATGAGTTGGACTGGGAATGTTTCTGTAGACTTCCCTGGACTTGGCCCAGAGCTCAGAGCAGGCAGGATGTGCCCTTCCTTGGGCTCTGTTTCTGAAGTGCCCACCACACATGGAAACTTCTTGGCACAGGACTGGAATGGGCCTTTCCAAATGTTACCTGAGCCTCTGCCTTGCTCCAGGCCCTGTGCTCCTCATGGGCATTCTTGCACAGCAGCCTTCTGCTGGCTTTGGGGAAAGTGGGAGAGCTGGAAGAGAGACCTCCATGAATGTTCCTGGTGTGAGCACCAGCCCTTGCTCCCCATGTTTCACCTGGAGATCCATTTACCTGCTCTTATAGCTGTGTATGAGCAGGGACACTCCTGGCTGCTTCCCCTGTCCTGGTGAAGTTCTCAGAGGGTTTCTGGAAAAGCTGTTGACCTTCAGTAGCCAACACTGAGAGCAAATGTTTGCACTGGCCATGGTTTGTTCTTGTTTGTTCAAAACTGAGCCCAGCACTCCCTGCAGGGGAGGGAGCAAGCTTGCTTGGTGCCTCAGTGTTGGCCTGGCCATTCAGGTAGGAAGAGTAAAAAATGTCACAGCCCACCTGGGCAGCATCAACCCAGGCTTGATTCTGTGAGAATTCAGTAAAGACAGTTACTAAGCCCAAGCCCAGGTGGATAGAAATATATCTTCATGCTCTCAGACCTGGTCTTTACTTCAGGATACAGACACAGCTCTACTCCTGGGGACACCTTTCTGTGGGGTCTGGTTCAGTCCTGACATTAGGATACCAAAAATGACACCCATGAGGCTTGCCCTCACCCTTCCAGTGGGATTTAAAGAAGTCAGGTGAAACTTATTTCCACCTTGTTCTTGGGTTCTAAGTGGTTGTTTCATTTAGGACATTTGACTAAAAGCCCTTTTCATGGAACCAGCTTCTGCAGGAAAGATGCCAGCAATTAATGAAAGATGATAAAATAATAAAAGAAGTAATACATTAGCTATATTATCCTTGCACATTTGGGCAGTCTTTTTCATTATATCCTCTTTATGGTCATCCTCCAGCAACAATTGAAGAGTTTCTTTATTGCTGTTCTGTGACTGTTTTGGTTTCTAGACCAAAACATTAATTAACAATTAACATAATTAACAATTAACAATTAACATAATTAACAAGTTATTTAAATGCAAAAGTTCTCTCTTGCTCATCCATTTCCTACTGGTAGATTTGATTCAAATAACAAAAAAACCCTGCAATATGTTGTATTTATACATTTTCTGTGCATGTAGGAATACTCATATCAAAAGGAATTTGGATCTTTGACTTCTTTTTCTCTCCCCTTTCTGCAAGCATGAATAGATGCAAACATTCCTTATATGCAGGTGTATACTCTTCTGGCTGGGTAGCACAGTACTCTGTAGCTCGTTGTTCTGATTACTGAGACAGGATTTTCTGACAAGAGAAACCAGAGGGGGGCCAGCAGCCCACAGGGAAGTGATTTCTCAGCACCTTGGAAACTGCAACCTCTGTCCCTCCTGGGCTAGGGGGGAATCACACTGGCACTTAAGGGCAGATTCCTCTCACACAAATTCCAAGGCCCACTAACTCCTTTGGTGCTATTTCTTCTAACACCAACACAAACACCACTTTGGAGGCACCATTCCAAGCTTGACTCTGCTAATGTGCAGAACAGAAACAGCTCTCCAGGCAATTCTGACTGCTGCATCAGAACAGGACATCTGGTGGGAATGGCTGGTTTTGGAGCCCAGATTTAACAGGCAGGCTGGATTATCTGGAAACAAAAAAGGTAGGTATGGCCAAATCCAAAAAGAAAGCTGAAGGGGGATTGCCTGGTACATTATTAATTCATTCCACTTCCCCCAAATGCCTTCTGACAAGTGCTTAGGAAAGGCAAGAGCAGAACCAGGTCTGGCAGGAGGTGATTCCTAGGCTGCCTATGAGCCACAGCTCTGTTTGCTGCAGAGTATGTTCATGTCCTCCACAAAAATCAAATGCTGCATCTGATTTTTCATTCTGCAATAACCCTGTGGCTACAGAGGTTGATGAAAACTGCAAAGGTTCTCAATGTTATTTTTATTGAGCCTATTTTAATCTACCTGCGCTTCTTCCAAAGGACTTGTTCCAGATCCATATATATGTATTTTAAATTCTCAACTATCAAACAGTAGTTTGCCATTTTGGAAAAAGAATGTCAATGAATTGTCAATTCTTTATGTTGAGTAATTGATTAATTGGCACATTTATCTCTAAATCAGCAGCAATAAATTCTATCATTTTTAATCTTGACCTAAAAGTACTAAACCACTTCTAATTGCCACTGTTGCTGCTGTAAAATGACTGATTAACCTGCATTCATATCATAATCTTTGTTGCTTCTGAAAAGTCTAATTGAAGTTACATCAGTGACTCAGTGCCAAGAAAGGAAAGGACCTTGCTTTTGCTTTCTCTCAGGAGTTATCTGGATGGGAAAACCTGATATTTCCCCCTGTCTGTACTGGACACTGGCCTCTGATTTTAATTATTGCAATGCTATTTATTGTCTGTGCTGAGTCCCAAGGTGTTGGGTGTTTCACAAACCCAAGACAAGACAGTTTTAAGCCCAAAACTTGAAGGAGAAGATGGAGAAGTAGGCAAGCACAAAATTATGATGAAGAACCACAACAAATACCAGTTCCAGAGTATTAGAACTCTCACAAAGTTTTCACCAGACATCGAAGCAAATGGGGGTTGTGAGGAGACAATTTTATTTTGCAATTTATGCAATTATTTTCTATCAATTCAACATCACAAAGACCCTGGAAGTCAGCTTTAGCCTGACCTTTGTATACATTCCTAGGAAAAGGGATAGAGCCCAAAATCCCAGTGTTATGGTGACTCATAAATCCTGGGGGCTACAGGCAGCTGGGATTAATGAACAGTTGAGTGCCCAAGGATCAGGATGAGTGTGTCCAGCTCTCCTTTGTTCTCCTGCCTTCTCCAGGCTGAACACAGCTCAGCCTGACTGGCTAATCCAGCTCTCTTGTACTATCATCATGTACAACAGGATCTGTGAACTGGTACTTTAACCTTGTGAAAAACAGAGTTTTCTGACAAAGAAGCAGAGCAGACCATTGGGATCCTGACAGGCCTTCTTTGAAGCTGGGGGAGCTGGGGATGTTTTCTGACACACAAAATACCTCCACCCTTCCTGTGTGAGTTATGCTGAGAGACTTGAGTGGCAGCTTCAAGTTGTAAAAGCCTAAAAAAAAACCCCAAAACCCCTAAAAAGAAGTAAAAATAATAAAGGACCCAAATCCTGCTGGATTAAGCTGAGGCCCAACTTCTAAACTTTTGGGAACTAAGTCGGCATAAAACCCATCTAACAAAGTTACAATGCTTTCCATCCCAGGTTCTTGGATTCTTGTTCTGGTTTATTCATTATCAGCCCAAGTTCTGTAGCTGCAGCTTTGTTATCATTCTAATTCCACATATAGTTTGCAGCTGAAAAAAATTTTGAAACTGTACCAGATGTGATCTGAAAGAAACAGAAAAAAAGAAGCCCAGACCACCATAATTCTGTAACCATGAATTTAGATTTTGTAAACTTTAACCTGCTTATTGCATTTGACACTGTTATGTTGTAAGGGGCTCTATTGCCTCAAAAAGAGTCTCCAAACCTGAGAAGCTTTGTTTAAATTGATTAAAGGAATCCAAAACAACTACAAAACCAGCAAACTTGTCAAGATCCAGCATGAGCAACACGAACATTCCTTTTGCCTCCTTCTTACAGCTTCCCATGACCCCAAGGACAACACAGAGAGCAGCTGAGTTCTGTAGGATTTTGGAGACAGGTCCTGGCAAGGCAGAATGAAATAGGGAGAGGAAAGGCACAGCTCTCAGCATGGGTTTCTCTCAGGAAATGCAGGGCAAATGCCTGTGGGTGCAGATTAGCCATAGGTGTTTTTCAATACAGGGGAGTGAGAATACAGGGGATGGGAACCTGAAGGACAGGGGGATCTCATCTCATGGACATCTGAGGTCTGAAAGGACAGAACACCTCTTCCCCATGCTGGGAAAAGCCCCACATTTTGCTGCTTCATGGTGTGGGTACTGAGTGGAACACAAGTGCACTGGTGCAGTGTAATTCTGCTCCTGGGGGTCAGCACCAGACTGGCAGAGGGCTGTGGGTGAGTGCTGACATTCACTGCTGGGTTTTGATGTTTTTGAATCAGTGAGGAATATAGTTAAAGCTTTTAAAAAGTATTTTAGGTGTTGGGGTTTTTCTCAGGGAAGGGTCTTGGGGGGTTTCTCCTGTGCCATCTTTGGATAATTTGCAGGGAATTTCCCAGCTATAGCAGTAGCAAAGGGTGGGCAGTGACTGAGTGAATGGGGCAATGAGTGAATGGAGCTCAAGAGGAAATAGGGCTGTGAAGCCAGCCAATTTAATCTCCTCCATGTAAAATCTTGTAGATGAGAAGGAAACTCCAGCTGATGGCCATCTTTCATCAGACATTTCTGTCATCTGAAGTTTCCTCTACGAGGATTAGAAAGCATAAAAGTATGGAGTATTAATCAGAACTAATTTGATTGTTAAAATGACCTCTATAATTTCTGTAGGGTTTTCTCTGCTTTCAGAACAACCAATTATTCCATCTTGGGCTTTAAAAGCAACGTGAAAATTATTCTTAAGAACAGCTAAAGAGCACGGAGAGAATTTGTCTTGTTTCTTTAATAAAAGGTTTCTTCTACTTCATTATTGCCTCAAAATTAGCCAAGATCTTTGGTCATTTCTGTTTTTCCTAAATGGGGTTGGGTAATTTGGAAGGTGTGTATTGTGATTTCTCTGATCACAGGTGCCAGGGTGGGAGTAGTGTGTCTGCAAGAGAGAGTTGATGTCTTGTACACCAAACACCTGCAACTGCAATGAAACAATTCTGAAAATCAAACCCACCAAGGGTCCCTGGAGCCACCTGGCAGATCATCTCCACAGCTGGCAGCCTCTTGCCTCTGGGGATGCCCTGACTCACCAGCTGCAAGGCACCACAGAGTGCTGACCCAGCCAGGAGCTGGCTGAAGTAGTCTGAAAAAAAGAAATATTAGCATACCCTAAAAAAATTCTTGTGAAGATCAGACTGCATAAATGCCTCAGATTTCCTTCCTTGTCATGAAAAAGCAAGGAAAAAAAAAAAAAAGAAGGATGCAAGCTCAGTTTAAAAGAGAAAATTTCAGGAAATCTTTGTCTAAAGGATAATTCCTGGCCCTTACTGAGGCTGTTTCATCCCATTTCCTCCTTTTTTCTCTCCATGTGTGCCAGGTAGTACATGATGTAATGCTCACATCCACAGAGTGATTTGTACAATAGTCAGATATCAAATACAGCTAAAATAGCTTAACTGGAAGGAGCCACAACAGGACTTTTTTCATTATGTGAATTTTTGGCACCAGCCCCTCTGCATCATGGAGTCATTGTTCATGGAAAGGAGTGGGATTGCTGGTGGATTTCCTTGGGTTTATTTCAATGGTGTCAAATCCATTTCTCATGGTGCTTTTGCCTTCAAACCTGTGGCTGAGCATCTTCACCATGGCCCTGGAGCTGCTACATGAGGTTGCAGCATTGGAGTAGCAATGATGGGCTCAAATCCCTGTGGGAGGATCCCCCCCATGGAAATAGAGGAAGATGTTTCTCTGAGTCACTCAGAAAGATCTCTTGAAAGACCTTGCATGGTTTAAAAATTCTAATAAAATCCAAAAATTGTTGAGAACTTCTTATTGCTAGAAAATGATCATCCTTGGCTGATTTCAATTTCAAGTTTTCTCTAGTGCTGTGGGAGCTGTAATTTTGAAAGATGGGAATCACTCAGAGCCACTCACTCTAGGACAGGGCAGGGAGACAGAAAAAGGGCAAGTCTGGAGCTCAGACTGCAGTGATGGGGCTGTACCAGAGGGGCTTCTTTGGCCAAGAGTTTAAAACTCAATGAAATGCTGAATCACTCAACTGGCAAAGCTCAAGTTACTCCTCTGATAAAATCTGTTATCTCTGGTGTTCTCTGTGTGGCTTGTCCTGGAAGAATACAGTTCATAGCTTATTCTTCATAAGTAATGAATACAAAAGCAATTTTGTGATGCAGTATTTGACATGAAAAAACTTTATTACAAACTAATTTTGAAAGCAATTTTTAGCAGATCCATTTTGGGAAGACTGTTATATAGCAAGCTCTGGAATGTGAAACTGTAGTGACTCTATGAAAGCCAAAATTTACACATTAGTAAACCTTAAAATAGTCCCTGTCCTAGACATTAGAATAATCTACAAATGGATCATTTTTCAACCTACAGACTTCAGAAACTACCTTTAGACAGATCCAAAGAAGAATTTTATTTGCCAGTAAAATTTTCCAAAGGAGCTGTTTCAAAATGGGTTAGAACATAATGTAATGGCTTCATCTAACATTTTCATCTAATGGTTTTAGTTTCCTATGACTAAGAGTTTGGGACAGTGACATCTTATTATTCATGTATTAGAAAACAATTTCATTCCTATTTTAAAAACAAATGTCCATCTAAACCCAAGTACTGGGCTGCCTTTTAAATATTTGTCATCAAATCCATTAATCCTCTAAACCCTGGGTCCATTTGTGATTAATCTGTCACATTAGACAGCATCCTTTCTAAAATAGTAATCAGTGGAACATTAAGTGACAACACCCACATGATGACCTGCAGATTGCAGAGGCAAGGCCTAGAAAGACATTAGTGAATGAATTTTCAGCCTTTCTCCAAATTTATAAGATTTTTAAACTGCCAAAATTTAAAAATAGCATACTGCCATTGCCATGAACATAATTAAAAAGGAACAATAAATCCAAGGAATTAGAGATGTTACATTAGCAGATTCACACAAACAGAATGTACCTTCAGTCTTTGTTTTGCCACAGTCCAGTAGCCAGATTTCACAGCAGTAAATCTCTGAAATGTATTTTTGTACCTTTAGCAGTCCTTTTCTTATAGATGCTTCAGTACAGGGTAAACATGACCAAACCCTCATAATTTAAAAATATTTTTATGGACAAAATAATGTAATAATAAAAAGAAAAATAACAAAACCCCCAGAAGAAAATTTTGATTTTCTTATACTATACAAGCTGCCAGACAAATGCATTTGTAAACTTTCAGCAAACTCACTGTAGTCAGCTGCAGCTTTCTGTAGCACAAAAATAACTAAATTCTTGTTTTAAGGGCATATCTCAATTCAACTGTCAATGGAGAAACATCTTGGTGGTTTCACATTAAATGCTGCCTCTAAAACTCCATTTGCAATCTTGTCATAGAAATCAATTGCACAAGGCAAATAATATGAAAAGTCTTTGATTTTTTTCAGCACAAAAGACTGTTAACTCTAAAGGAATGAAATTTGAATAGCTAAATGAATGAATCCAGTTTTAATGTTAAATATTGAAGACAAACATTGTACTTCTTTTGGATGATGAAAAGTTGCATCATTTGCCAGCTATGGTCTGATACTAGGAGGGGTCAGTGTTCATAACATCTAAGAATTAAATTTATATTAGTACTGTCATCACTACAGAGACAACAGAGTTTATTTTTTTTTCTGTAGTTTTTTTTTTTAGTTAGCTTCACTTGAGTTATTCTGTGAACTAACATTTAAATTGTGTCCATATTGTTCTGCATTCATTCATTTGTCCAACCAAGACAAGTTTTATATTTCACGGCACTCGTAAAAGTTGATCTGTTGAGCAGCTTCATTCCTAGTGAACATGGAAGTAGTTTGGACTCCTGGAGGATTTGTAAGAAGACCCTGGCTGAACAGAGCTGGTCTGGGCTCACATCACCTTGTGACTGTGTAAGAACTGAGTGTGGACTGGGCTACTTTGCCCTTTACCCCAGTGGCCTAATCAACTCGAGTTCAAGACATTATCCCTCTAAATTAAAAGTTTCTCTGGATTTGACTATGACTAGAAACAACATTTCAATGATGACATCACCTAGCTTTGCTGTAAATACCAGCCACCTGTCTATTTTCTTTTAATTCCAAAAGTATTTGTCACTTGGTTGCCTAGACACCAATAATCAGAGCTTTTTTTGAAACTTTTTTTTCCTTGGAAAATGAAACACAAATTTCAAGAAGCCTCTAGATGATCTACCACCATCAAAATAACTTGAATTCTTGACATTTCTCCCTCTTGCCTTGTTTTTCCTTACCTGTCACTTGGTATGTTTTTACAGCCACACTTTTTGTTTCCATCTGGCAGCATTTGATCCTGCTCATTGTGGCACTGCTGGTTATCAGTGAGCATTTCCTGATCACCCTTTGCTACAGTGATCTGCTCATCATATTTCATTACCAAATGCCAGGTAAAATACATTATATAGGCATTGTAGGCAGAAGACTTGCAAGGTTAATGCAAGTACAGCAATAATTGCTCTTTGATTATAATTATGCTTTCTTTGTATTCACTCAGCTATTTTCTTTTCCTAGAGACCACGGTTATGCTATGGAAAATGTTACTCTCCATCAGGCCTTGTTATTGGTCTTCTTGAGATTAATGTTCTTAAAATCAAAATACAATCTATAGAAGATGTCATGTCTTGGAAAATTGTTGCCATAGATACTTTATTTAGTAAATTAGCAATCAGCAGTGACACATTTCTGTAGCGTATCAAGTACAGCATAAGACTGCTCTGCAAAACTGTCATTTGAGCAGGAGCAGTCTGAAACTAAGTAAAGAGTTTTTCTTGAGTTCAAAAGTTAAACATATCCATACAATTTGGGTCCCCTTGTCAGTTTTGCCTACTAGTTAGATAGTGTACAGTGCAGGGCCAACAAATGCATATCAAAGGCTGTATAATTTTTTGCATCCCAGGGTGTTTTGTTTGCTGGCTCCCAAGGGCAGGAGATTTACCCAGGAATGATGGCAGTTTGGTGCAGACTCAGGAAGAAAAATCATCATGGCAGTTTCTAAAAATAGCTTAATTACATCTAACAGCTAGCTAATATTCAAGATCTCATTATTCTATCTCTATAGTCAGGTAAGTAATTATCTGAAGATTATCTGTGGTGTAGTACCTGATGACTCCCAACCATGTTAAACACACCATGTCATTGTGATTTAAGAATAAATAAAGTGGAGGCAGGGGAATTAGCTGGCTGCCAAATAAATACCAAATAGCATACTCACCTGAAAATTATTAACACCAATTCTAAGCAATAAGGAGATCAGCTGCATGGGCCAGTCTCCTTTTGAAACGAATTCATGACCTTCTATTCACTGGAAGTTAACTTTTAAATATACTTTTTCCAGGAAGCCTTCCAAAGGCAATCTCCCCGGGAAACAAACCTGATTTAAAAAAGCTTCACACACAAAAAAAAATTGAAAACAGCAAGAGCAGTACAGTGACTGCACTTAACCTGTATATTTTTACTTTTTTTTTTTCTTTTTTTTTTTAATTTTCCTCCTCTTCAGGCTTTATGCTATTTTGGATGGTGGGGAAAAAAGTCAAGGTCAAGTTGTCTGACATAATCTGTCTGCTTTGCAACATTGCATTTTCCTTAAGATTACTGTAATCAGAGTTTAGTGAAGAAAAACTTCAGTCAAGCAGAAATTGTCTAAGCTGAGGGGTCACCAGAGATATTCTCTAGTGCCTGTCCAGCCTGGGGCTTATCTGGTATAATTTTTCTTTCAATGACCGTGACACACACATCAGGAATTTGCCAAAAGTAAAAAGTTGAGAGACCCCGTTAATACTGAAAGGAATCTGAATATCCAGGACAAAGAAAGAACTGAATAACCAAAAGTGCTGGAATCAAGAACTGGCTCCAAATTTCATTGTGCAGAAGTGTCCTGCTTTAGGGGAGCCATCAGAGGGACTTCTGCTGTAAATTGAACTCACCAGCTGAGAATACTCAAGGAAAAGGAAGATCAGGATGTACCAGTGAATACCAGGACTATTAGCAGACAACAATGTTATGCAGAAATGAGAAAATTGAATGGAAATGCACTCACAGAAGTACTTCAAAGAGCACAAGGAAAGTTTTATTTTGATGAGGGAGACCTGTTCTACAACTTGTCACCCAGCTCTGGCCAGATATCCTGACAAAAAGTGTGAAGAAGGGTTAATGAGATGATGCTGGGAGTGGGGAGCTGATCTTACAGGACACAATGGTTCCTAACAATGGCCTGAACAAACCCAGTTTTGACCACTTGTCAAACTGATCCTGCCCCCTAAATCAGCAGAAAACTCTTTGTATTTTCTACTGGGTTATTTTATTGATTTAATCACCTATTTTCCTTATATTGATTTAATCACCCACATTGAATAGTCAGACAAGAGCCAGAACCAGTTGCACAGGAAATATACACATGGATAGGAGAGAGAAGAGGAGGAAGAGAAGAAGAAGGAGGAGAAGAAAATCAGGGATAATCCCTTTCAGTGGCAGGAAGCTGATAGATTGACTCAGCCTGATCCTGGGAACCTCACCTAACTCTGCAGAGCAAGGCTTGCTCAGCCTAGAAATACTTGACAGGGCAGAAAGGAGATTTTGTCTACCAACATTCAATCAGACAAGACAGAAGCCAGTGCTGTTGCAAGAACAAATGGACGTAAACTGGCCATGAACAGAGCTGGACTGCAAGTTAGAAGAGTGGTTTTAGGTTCCATACCAGCCAGATTCTGCAGCTTCCAGTGGGATTAGTCAGGAAAATGGGAAAGACATAAACACTGAGGAACACCCAGTAAACACTCTAATAAAAAATTTAGAACAGAGGGCATTACTTTTTCACCCACAGAGCATTTATAAGCATGCAGCAACAGGATTCTGCTGTTGGAGGATGTCACAGAGGCCACAAGGATAAATGGGCTCAAATGGGAATGGCCAAACTCCTGAAGGGGAAACAAATCAGTCTCTGCTTCAAACAATCTAAGTGTTCCTAGGATGGAGCTCCATAAATCTGTGCAAAGGATTATATGGAAGGAATGTGAGGCAGCAGGGGACCAGAGTGCATGGTGCAGGATGCCTTTTCAAGTCCTAGATCCAAAATGTATGGGTCACTGCAGAGGCAAATGAACCAAATTCCATGTGCTGTATTCCACTAGAGACCAAATAAGCATTCTTATCTGACCAAAATATTTCCTTGTTTAAGACTAGAGTATCAGATAGTGCAAAACAAGCACAGCTTGTGGGCAACTTTTCCATTTCTCAGTTAAAAATATTTCACTTTTATTCTCCACCATCCATCACTTTGCTGTTATTGATTTCAAATGCTGTAGAGACTAATTGGGAAGCATAGAAAATTGAAGTGATGAAAGTGAATATTTAATTAATACAAATCCAGTTGTGTAGATCTTATAGATATTATTTGATTTAAATAATTTAATTTTCATATCACAGGTTTGTGTTCCAGAGATGCATAATACACAAGATCTAGCAAATGGTTGTACCTCTGTTACAGAGTTCCACAAAATACTATATTGCCAAGCCAAAATATTCAAAAATCGTGAATGAGATCTCAATAATCAGGACACATTCTTAAAAACATATTTCAAAAGGAATCAAGAAAATTCTGACTACATTAAAGTCAATGACAAACCTTTTGTAAAGTCAATGATGAAATCCATGAGGGATTAGTTTTAATTGCCTTTTGTTTTTTATGAGCCTTCAGGACTTGCCTACTTGCCATTTCCATTCTCTGTAATCAAAAAATTAATTTTCCTCCTTAACTGACTGATGGAGTTTTCCTACAGTCTAATAAGTCCAGGAGTTGAAGCAATAAGAGAAGGACAAGTTATCATAAGGTTTGTGCTCCAATTAAATTTCTACAGTCAATTGGAGAACAAATTCTTCTTTTAAACTCATCCTGCAGGAAAAGGGTAGTGTCTCACAGGGGGATTTGATGAATTGGACAGGAGTGCCCTGGAATTAAGGGCTGGGAGTGTGGTTCAGACAACCCTGAGAAGGTGGAAGGACCAAGCTGGGAGGGAGAGTGGGGTGCAGATCCCAGCTGAGCTATCCTTGCCATTGTGCCCCAGGGGAGAGGTGGGTGGAAGCAATGATGTCTGCTCTTGGGACTGTCCTTGGGACCTCCTTCCTTGCTGCTGCCACCTTTTCTACCCTGCAGAGGCAGGAGCTGCTGGTCCTGTTCTGCAGATGGCACAGGCAGGGGTGCAGTGGGAGCAGAGCTCTCAGATTGGGACTTCTGTGCCTGGTGTCACCCCTGCTTGCTGGGATGCATGTGGGATGAAGGGAAGCAGAGGATTACTCTTGGAAAATGTTTAATTTGAGGCCACTTATGTTCAGTTCAAGCTTGACACCTCAAACAATGGCCGTGGATCGATGCAATTTAAAGAAGATGGATTTATCTTCTGCTGATGTTCACTGACTTTATCTTTTAGACTTGACTGACTTCATTCCAGGGAGCTGCTTCATACAGGAATGGTGATAGTGCAGCAGTAAGGACCTCTTTTGAGGCTGGAAAAAACCCATGGAAAATAGCTGGAAATATCTGCTAAAACTAAGAAGGGAAAAAAACCCCAAATCTGCAAGAAACAAGAATGACAGGAGGGGGCCAAGAGGGACAGAAACATTTTAAACTAAAAATAAACCTCAATTCTGAAACTTAAATATATAAAGCTGTCTATTAAATGATAGTACCAGATTACATCTCTACAGAGCCAAATAATTAATAACTTTTAATAGCCCTAATAAATTTGGATTTCATCAAAATCTTGTTGCATATCACTGACTGTTTCAAGCAAGGACTATGAGTTCTTAAGGGAAACCAGCACCTCTGTTAAAATGTACACTGCTGACATCTTTCCCAGGTACATCAATTATAATTAGAGTGTAATAAGAATGCCAGGATGGACTTCTCAGGCACTTTCATGCTGGAGCCCTAGCATTTAAAATTAAATCCATTAATTGTAACCACTGTACGTTTGTGATCTCTCAGATAGCGTACAAACTAATTCATTGCTTTTGCAGCCATGCCAATCTTTGTTAATTAAGGTTTGTGATTTATTTAATTTGAGCAGGGATGTATCAGAGTGCCCCATACTGGCCTGATAAAAGTTCATTAGTTTGTACTGTTTAAGACAATTTGGAATCTGATAATGAAAAATGTTTCTAGGCGCCTGACGAAAATTGATTAGCAAAATGGTCTCTAATTGTTTAAAGGAAAGCTCCATATTTTCTTCAACCCACCCATCTGAAAGTTCATATGTTAAGAAGCTCTTCTCACTCTGAAGTGGCTCTGAAATACATTTGAAGATAAAAGGCTAATTTTAAATTATTATTGGCATTGCTTAGGGGAGGAGGGAGCCACTGTGCTGTCATCATCTGCAAGGCCTTATTTCTTTCTTCTCTTTTCATACACAGCAGCCAACACCACAGTCTCTGAGTGAGAATCAAATATTAACAAGTGTTCCTCCAGAAAAGTATTAATGTAGGAGCTTCTCTGCTTTGCAAGTGTGAAAGAGAGCTGAAGAGTGTGGGACTGATATGACCAAGTTGTGGCTTAGAGGAGACACCCCTTTGTCATCAGAAATATCTCAGCAATAGAGCAACAATCCTGACCACACACTGTGAGTCTCATCGTGAGTTTGGCACGGGAAGAGTCACAACAGTGACTCTCAAAAGGAACCCAGAGCAACCAGATGAGATGCAAACAACCACACACTCATTAGTTTGGTGAACTGAGTCACAGAGTCAGAGAAGAGCTGAGGCTGGAAGGGACCTGTGGACAAAGGAGGACAACAGATTGCTCAGCACACTGTGCAGTGTAGGTTTGAATGTCCCCAAGCATGGAGGTTTCACAAGATATTTCTCTGGGTCCCATTCAGAGTGTTTCACCACCACTAGTAGGAGAAGTGTCTTCCTAATATCTAGCTGAAAATAATCTAACTTCCCTTGTTGCAACTTGTCCATTGCAACTTGTGTCGTCAAGATGAGCTTGGTTCCACTTTCACTATGCACTCTGATTAATCAAATGCAGGGAGGTCTTTCCTTCAGCTTCTGGTCTCAAGGCTGAACAAACCAAATCCTTTCAGCCTCTCTTTGTATCATACAGTCCAGTCCCTCATCGTGCTGTTGGTCTTCTGATGATTTCCTCCAGCGTTCCAAAATCTTCCTTGTCCTGAGGAGCCCAGAATTGCATGGAGCTCTCCAGGTGCACTGTCAGAGAGAAGAGTGTGCCAAGAGCACAGAGAGAAGTTCCATCAAGCTGCTGGCTATGCTCTGGTTAATATAATCTGCTGCACAGCTGGTTTTCTCTGCTGCAAGGGTACACTGGCCACTCATGTTCAACTTCTTGCCTAGCTGGAGCCCTGGCCCTTCTGTGCACAGGTGTTTTCCAGCTGGCTCACTTGGTATGATTATACAGCAGGTCAGTGGAAGTGCTCAGCATTTAAACTACATCTCCTGAATCCTGTGGCTCCTTCATCTCTTCCTAATGGCACTATGAAAATCCAAATTTACTGGAAGAGATCAAAAGAAAAATGTAATTTCTGTGACTTTTTCTAGAGTAGATGTTAACTACAGTTTTTAGAATTGGTAAAATGGGAATTATTCAGCAGTCTCTGACCCTCTTCACAACATCCTTCTGTGACATAAATAATAATCCTGAATAATTTTATTACCCATTTGTCATTTAGGTCTTAAAATCTGTTTAGAAGTGCCTCAGCATCATTGCTCCTACTTTAAGGATAAAGGATAATTTTTTTCTTTATTGTTTTATTTTCTTTATTTCTTTATTTTTTTATTGGCTTGTTTTCAGTTGCATGGAAAGTGAACTGACTCCAGCTAACTTCAGCCTTGCACATGGCAAGTGCCCAATCTCATAATGAGTCAATCACCACATTCAGTGACCTGAACCCCTTGTAAGGGAGGAGTTTAGAAGAGGAAGGAAGCGACTCCCTGTGTGGAGAGGTCTAGATGAAGAGGTTAGACCAGATGCCTAATATTTAGACAGCTAAAATTAGATTACACTGATGTCACTTATAAAGAAACATAAGAGTAGGTAGGAGTAAAATTTGGGAACTCTATTCTAAGGCAGCATACACTGTCTTTACTCCTACTGAATTCTGTGTACCCATGCTCATTTTTATCAATGGCAAACCTGAACAAATGGATCTGAGCCATGCAAAATCTAAACTTAGAGAAGAACCTATACAGCTCATATAGGACTAACCTAAAACACCCATGCAGAAAATTAATCTGAATAACTTGAATGATACACAGATGTAAATCAGAACAATTGTTCAGGATCCCACAGCTAGCTGTAGTAAATTCTCCAGAGTAATTTTAAATATCAGAACACTGTTGTTTCCCCTTAGTTATCTAAACTGATGTCTGTGGCTTTTTTTTTTTTCTTTTTTCTTTCATGTAATTATTTTCCACCAGATCATATTTGTGTCCCTTAAATACTTTCTGAACAAGTCTTCAGAACATGAATTTACTGGCTGCCTTTAATTTCAAGCTGCTTCCAAATGAAGGCCACTTTCACCTCATAAGAACTGGTCAGGGAAAATTTATTTTCTGAGTGGAGATGGTATTGACAGGTGTTTTCATTTCTTTTTCACTGGTACAGGAGCCCAGGCCTTGTGCAACAAACAAACCATCTGAGTGTTCATAATGAACAGAGGTTGGGGTGTACTGGGATCTTCTTCAGACATGCAAAACTGTTAACATTTGTAATTATGAGTAATTTGTTATGAAGGACCTCTTTAAATTATTTTGTGAATTCCTGCATGAAAACACATCCATAAATCCTTGTATCAATACATGCACATGTAAGTATGCACATGTGTCTGTGCTTTTCTGGATCACAGGGAAGCTCAGGTGGCCTAATTTAAAGAAATAATCTTGTCTGTTTTTTCTCAAACCACATGAAAGATTTGACTTCGACAAAGTTTTTGTTTACATGGGCACCAAGGGAGGGTGAAAATTCTCCAACCAATTTAAATAGGAAATTAAATGGAACACGTTTTAACAACAGCTAGATGTGTACTCACTCATAGCACACGTTTCTCTCAAGATAAAATCAACATGTTGGAATTGCATGGAATGCCAATTTTTTTAATGCTTATGTTGAGGGAAAGCTTCCAGGTGTATCAAAGATGAGCCAAAAATAGTAAGGTAAATGTGAAGTTATGTTTGTGTTCGCTTGAGGGTAATTATTCTTTAAAATTGGACTTTCAATGACATGTAAGAATCCTGAATACTCCCTTCCTATTAAAATAAATAGTTCAGTGTTTAGGCACTGAAAAAGATGATCCTAATCTTTACTATTTAGCTGAACATCTTTGCAGCAATAGCATTTGAATTAAATATGTTTATATTTTTAAACCCTAGAAAACAAACCAGAATTTATGGTTAACTAACATTTGCCAAATAACATCATAATGTCTTACAACTATAGCTCTAATACTAGAAAAAGCCCTTACCCCTAGTGCTCCTCAAAAGACTAGATTCTGAAAATAAAGATCTTGCTCATCATAAGCTGTGAATGAAGTGTAGGGGCACTTCTGGGGGAGGGCAATTTGTGAAGCAGCTGTTATAAAGGAACTGACACTATAGGCTAATAACTTTTTAATTTTAGAAACTGTGGATATAAGGTTCCTCATCTCTTCAGCTCAACATGCCTTTAGAGGAGTAAGGTGTCAGTATTGAGAAAGTACCATTTGACTTTTTTACATCCTTGAGAGCAGAGACAGCAGGCAACCAAGAGATATCTGTAGATTTCTAATGGAAACCCCCAAAATCTCACTGAACCAAGCCAACAAAACATGGAGTGATGGGCCCAGACTGGAATCCAATGCATCACTGTAGTTTGCTGATGTGATTAGCTCTGTAGCACAGGATGGAGCCTGTCCATTTTTCAAAACTGGGCCAAAGCCTGGAACAGTTGTTTTGGTAATGTAGATGAGCCTTTAGGTCTTAATAGTTCCTACAATTACTGCTGAATCTGGCCTTGGCTCAGGAATAAACTCCTTGTATTGAAAAGATTTACTATCCTAACTATATCTGTATCTCAATTTAATGAAAATGTTAAGGATAATTTGATGGTCTCTTGCCAGTGTAATTTTAAATAAAATGTCTTCATTCCTTGGCAGTGTCTATTGGCACTCAGGTTTAACTAAAGGAAGTGCTTAAGTGAAGTGCTTTTTGCATTACAGTCTTGCCAGTATCTTCTTTGATAGAATAGATTTAATTTTCAGTGTTTTACCTAGAGTAAATAAATTAAAAAAAAAAAATTACCTCCCATCGTCAATCCATATGGTAGCAAACCTTACTAAAAGCATTACTAAAAATCAGATATTGGCCTATCACAGCATTTGGACTCAATCTCAAACCTCATCTCCTGTAAATTAAAGCATTTCTAACTTATTTACTGTTCATTTTTTATGCACTCTCATAAAAAATCCTTCTGTACCTTGGGAAATAATGTAGCACATAATGAGGCGCTGTCAGTGCATCTTAGATTTTCATCTGAGTTCAGCAAGTCAGCAAAAAAGTTTAGGACACTTTATTATAATTGCAGAGGGAATGGAATGTAATGGTGAGGTGGTGACAATTTGGCCATCATACCCTACAGAACTGAGCAATTGCCAAATGCAGTCTTGATTGTTTACCCTGTCTAAATCAGGAATGTGTGTACAGAATGAGGCCAGAAGGACAATGCATCAGAACTTAAATTGTTTGGGGATAGTCTGAGAATAGAAAAAAGATTGTAGATATAAAACAGTGCTCATTAAAAGGGTAAAACATGTGTAATGTGTAATATTTATTTTCCTTCTAAAATTTAAGTGCCATTGATTTGTTTTAATATGCAGAAAGAGTATTTACAAAAATAAAAAAATCTCCCTGGCAGAAGCAGAGCGTGCTGCTACTTACATTAAGGTACCAGGAGCTCATAATTTTAAAAGTTTGTAAGTCACCTCATAATGTTATCTTTGGCACCCAGCTCAACAACTCAAGATCTTTGTCACTGTTGGGAAGGAGTAATTTTTCTTGTTATTATTGCTACCCACCAAATCTTCATTCCTCTTTCTCTTCTGTTTAACAAGAGACATTCAGAAGTGTCAACAAGAGACTTTTAGAAGATGGCTTTGCTCCGAGCCACTCTCAGTGAAGAAGGAAGATCTTACAGCCATATGGGCACCACAGATTTTTTCTGTCTCTTGGTACCTAGAAGAAGGCCCTGGAGACACCCTATAGATAATCCACATTTCTCTGTAGTGTGGATTGAAACACAATTTACCCATGTTTTCTACAACTGTGACTACCTTTGTGTTTCTGTTTTAATTTCTGTGGTGTGCATTTACAAGAAAAAGATGGTATTTGCACACACTTGGGAAACTTGATTTCAGGGAGAGAAGAAAATGTTGAGGAATGACATCTTTTTAATAGACTGCATCTGACAAACAACTGGACCAAGCCACCTGTATGGGGAGCAGTGTGTACACATGTGTGCAGAGGCAAAACAGGGCAGAGAACTGTGACTAGGAGAACACAAAAAGTCTTGTGGAATGTGCAATAAAAAGATGTGAAAGACGGGAGAGATTGCAGCAGCTGAGGCAGGCGGGTAAACACAGCACACATAGAAGAGCAGTATTCCTACATCCTTGAGTATGTGTTTGTCAGGATTGCCCTGAACAGCCACATCTGGGCCCCCACTCGCTCACCCCACTGCTCAATGGTCCATCTAGGCTCAGGTGTACCTGTCTCCAGCCCTTCCTCCTGGATGCACCTTGGACTACATCATAGCACTGTTTGGCCTCAGGACTTGCCCACTCATCCTGCCTGGGGCTGAATCCTGTGTCACCACTGCCAGGCTCTGCTGTCTCTCTCTGGATCCTGTGGAATTACATTCTGACTGGGAAGGCATGGCCTATGCTGAGGTCATGCTGGGGGCATTCACTTTGCTTCCTTCATGGGACAAGGTGTTCTTGCAGCTCCCTGAGGATATTAAACCAGTCATGGCCTTGAGGGGCATATGCAAATAATAGAATCACAGAATGGCTTGGGTTGGAAGAGGCCTTAAAGAACATCCAGTTCCAATTTCCCTGCCATGGATAGGGACACCTCCCACCAGGCCAAATTGCTCGGAGTCCCATCCAACCTGTCCCTGAGCACTTCCAGGGATGGGACATCCACAACTTCTCTTGGCAGTCTGTTCAAGTGCCTCACTGTAGGTTCCCAGTTTGTGGTGATTGGGAGTGGGGCTGTGGCTGAGCCTCATCCCCAGTGGGTACAGCTGTGCAGGAAGGTGAGCAGCACTGACAGCAATGAGCCATGGAGTGCCCAGGGCACTGACCAACCACCAAAGGGAACAGAGGGCACACAGCTGCAATGCATGAACCATGAGGGGTATAAAAGATTGAGCTAGAGAACAAGAAGGGCAGACACTTGTACCCTTCTGATGTGATTTGATGATGTTCTGTATGGGTTGAAGCTTTGTGAGGTTGTATGGTGACACAATACACAATCTGTGTATTGTGGCTATCCTGACTGCAACACCTCACCACTCTCAGTGTAAAGAATTCTTTTCTAATATCTAATCTGAAGCTACTCTTTTTTGGTTTAAAGCTGTTCCCCCTTGTCCTGTCACTACGTTCTATGGTAAAAACTTTCTTTCCATCTTTTTTTCAGGCTCCCTTCAGGTACTGGAATGCCACAATGAGTTCACTTCTCCAGGCTCAACAACTCAAATGTTCCCATAGGAACATATGTTTCCTCATAGGAGAGCTGCTCCATCCCTCTAATCTTCTTGGTGGCCTCCTCTGGACTCAATCCAGATGGATTGAGTTGATGACATCATCCAGTGTTGATGTCCTTCCTGTGCTGGGGACACCAGAAATCACCAGGACTTCTCAGACACCCATCAGTTGGGCCTGTGTCATTTACCAGCCACTTCTGCAGAAGGTGATAGCCAGGGTCAGCAGGGGATCTTGTGTCCTTCTGACACTGAAGCTGGAACATGTCAAATGTGTATCAGTGAAAATCCTACCTCACAGAAACTCTGCTCTCTGTAATTTCATGTTTCTTTTGCTTCTTACATAAGGAGAGATTGCATCCCTAAGCTGTCTTTGCTACTGATAAAGATGGCACAAACTCATGACCTAGCAGATTGCTTCTGTGCTAATGAAAATTAATTAATTAACTGCTAGGGACCCCTAGACTTGTCCCTTTTTTTTTTTTTTTTTTTTTTTTGTATGAAACTTGTAAAGTTTATCAAGGCCAAAGTCAAATTGAAAATAATCTTGTCATGTTTGGAAAAAACACTTACTATCATTTTGATACAGAGTGGTGGGATGTTTCATCAGTGATACAATGTGTTGAAACTATGAACAACCATTTTGGCATGGTATTTCACAATACCCTAAGCCCCATCTGCATTTGTAAACAGTATTTAGGGAAGCCAGGCTTGCCTATACTGAGATGATGTTATCTGGGGAAATGCTAGGCTAATGCTTACTCTTGCCAAGCCCTCGTTCCTTTATGAAAAGTCTGAAATTTTAGAACTTAGACTCTTCCAAATCATCCAAATCCTATGAAACCTGAACAAATATTTCATTTTCCAGTCAGCTTGACAACAGTTAAAAGAGCATTGTGCTCTTGGTATGAACAGCTGCAAAGCCCATACATCCTCTCCTGACGTGGGTGCTTGCCATTTGTTTGTTGTGATATGCCGATGTGAGAATTCACAAGTTAGAGCTCGTGAAATCAAATTTCCACTGAAGGGAATGAAAGCTGGATTTGGCCACCTATATTTATTTACCACCTTGATTTGTGGACTGAGTAACTGCTTTTTGTTACTGTTGTTGTCTGTGCCACCTCTGTATCCTGAGAGATGCAGTCACCAGGCTGAAAAAGTGGAGAATGGGCTAAGAAATGTAAAGCAGCCCTGGGTGTAGTTTCACTGTTTGGGTCTGCTGCTTTTACATGACAGCCTTTTTCTCTTTGCTGCTTTTACATTACAGCCTTTTTCTCTTTCTATTCCTCATCAGCTGAGGTCCCATTCCTGAGCCCACCTCTATCATGGACTTTCCCAAGCGTGTTTTCTTGGCCTGTATTGGGGTGTTCAGTTTTCACCCTGATCATGAGATCTTTGCAATGGGGTCATGTCCATCTCTTCCTGCAGAACAGGAGCTCGGGAATGACCTTATCTCTCCCTACAACTCCCCATAGGGAAGGTGTAGCCAGGTAGGGGTCGGTGTCTTCTCCCAGCACAGGACGAGAGGAACTGGCCTCAACTTACACCAGGGCATGCTCAGGTCGGGCATAAGAGGATTTTTTTCACAGAAAAGGGCGACTAAACATCGGAATGGGCTGTCCCGGGAGGTGGAGTCACCGTCCCTGGAGTTAAGAACTGGATGTGGCACTTGGTTGATGGAGGTGTTTGGTCAAAAGTTCGACTTTATGATCTCAGAAGTCTTTTACAACCTTATTTATTCTGTGATATGCTCATGCTACTAAAAGTACAAATTATATGCGTGTGTGTTTGTGTTCCTATAGCCACACGACGCTGAGGAGGGCAGCCCTATGCCAAAGCCCGGCTGGACCCTCAGCTCGCTTCTCGCCCTCAGCGCGGCCCGTCTGGGCAGGATGCGGCACCACAGCGCAGTCCAGCTGCAGCTGCCCCTGCACACCCGCAGGCCGGTCCGGCGGAGCCTGGAGCGGGGAAGTTTCCCGTGGAACACCGACAACCGGGACAGGCGGGACGGCCGGGACAGGCGGGACGGCCGGGACAGGCGGCGCGGGCCG
>WBNO01000753.1:100832-180254 GCA_013400575.1 Peucedramus taeniatus
CGGGGTTCGTGCGGCCCCTCCGCTCGCCCTGCCGGCCGGCCGGGCCCCGCTCCCCATGGGATAAGCTGTAAACATGTTCAGCTTTGAAGGGGATTTCAAAACAAGGCCCAAGGTGTCCCTCGGAGGAGCGAGCAGGAAGGTAAGGAGCGGCTCCCGGCCGTGCCCGTGTCTGTGTCGGTTCTGTCGCCCCCCGCCCTGTTATCGCTGCTTTTACTGTCGGGCCTTCAGAAATGGGAGCAGCGATGACTAAGGTTTAGTAGAGTGGAAAAACCCTCCCCTCCTGATGATGTGTTTATCTCTGATCTCCCTGCCTCACTGTTATTATTATTTTCTGTATAATCAGGCCACACCATCCCAGGCTTGTAGTGTAGTAAGAATTGTGGGAAGCGAGGAAATGTCTCCTTGGCTCGTTCCCCCCGCAGGCGATCGATCGATCCCGGGTGTCGCGGCCGGTGGCACCTCCCCAGTCCAGGTCTTCCAGAGGGAAAGAACTCGGAGACCTCCTGTCATTTCCCTCCAGAGGGAATGTCTGGCGTGGACCTGCCTCGCCGGGGGAATGTGGGACACACACAGCCTCACACAACCCGAATTGCCGGGGGAGGTTCATCCACGTGAGCCGGGGCTGCCGGGTTGGTCTCTGTCAAGTTTAGGTTCAGTCAATTTATCGTGTGCAGGGTTAGTAGCAATTAATTGTCAGCTGTACCAGACTGTTTGATCTCCGTGTGTGTGTCGATGGGAAAGAAACAGAATGATTTATTCAGATCTTGCTGATTGGACAGGGTAAGCAAATGTTTAGTCGAGCACTGAAGGGCACAGGACTTCGGAAGAGCGACAGAAAGGACAAAGTGTTTTTAGAAGTGGCCTGATCTGTAGGGGTCACTTGAATTCACTGTGAAAATACCGAGTCTCCCCGTTGTCATTGGAGATGACTGTGGGAAGCTAATGAGTGTCTCCAGTAGTATTTTTGAATTTTAATTGGGTAAAAAAAAAATCTTAAGTTTTTATTACTGTGTACTAAAAGCAAGTTTGATTCTTGGAAACTTTTTAGGTTTGGCAGTACAGTGAGGAAATGAGCAAAAATACTGCAATGGGTGATATTAAAATCACAGTGAAGTTTGCATTTTGGTATATTGACTTGATACGAAGAGATTGTATGCAGAACTGTATTTAGATTAAACAGAAGATGAATCAGAGGACAAGCTGTATATCTTAAGACGTGTCTGTTCATTAGGCCACGTAAACTGGCATTGCATGAGTCAAAATGCCATAAATACTCCCCAGCTTAAGTAGGAGTTGGCAGAACATGCCCTGGTCCTCAGCTGTACACTTCAGGTACTTTGCAACTTTTGACCCTGACTTGCTCATAGTGTTTCTTGCTGAACATGTTGCCTCCTACAGAAGTAAACAACTGCCATAACATCTTCTTTTACACTTAGCAATTAATGGAAATGCATCAGAATGATGTCTGTTTTAATTATATGGGACAAATTATTAATGTTATGCAGGTATAAATTTCCAAGGGCAAATATTAGCATGTAAAGGACTGGAAACTGAAACTGATGCATAACCTTCACTGTGTGCAGTAGAGGTTGTGATTCATGATGAGATTGATACTGACTGGTGCACAGATTTCATGATTTTACATCGGTTCACCGAAGTGCTTGTGCTGCATCAGTGCAAATCAGTTACACGCAGCTTTGGGCATCATGGTTACACAGGCATCCTAGAGTGTCCTTGAAAGAGCTGCTGATTTTCAGAAGCTGTGTACAGCTTGTACTAATGAAAGAATTTATTTAAACAGTACTAAGAACTACTTTTAAATTCAGTTTGCCTGAACTTCTGTGAAAACGTATTACAACAGAGACTGCTGTGGGAAATGTTTGTGGGTTCGGTATGATGCCTTAAGATTTTAACTTTTATATTTTTTAGATGTTATACTGCATTTGTGCATAGCTCTAAACTCCATATAAAGTGTAGTTAACTGTCTTCACATTTTGGTCAGACAAAACAATCACTCTGGGCCTGTTATCTAAGGACACCTCACAGCCTCAGGCCCCGAAAAGTATAAACAAAAGTGATTTGAGGGGGAGCAAACTGGGGGAATATGACTTCATTACCTGAAGCTGTAATTGGAGGATTAACCCCTGATATGTAAATGGACCAAACTTATATCTGTCTGAAAAACTCGTGACCATCATCCACTTTGGGTGCAGCCCCTTGAGCAGGCTTCTTCTGCCCTTAGTGTATCTGAAGGCCCTTCTCTAAATATATCTGCTTTTATCTTTTAACTTTGTCTGGTCTCTGTTTCTAGGTAAGCCTGAATTAGGCATCATGTGAGTTTCTCATTATTTCACATCATAGGCTTGTTGGGATCATGTTTCTCATACATATTGGCTTCATTTTTACAGAAATTATTACCTTTCAGCTTTTGGTACACATACTAAAAAACCTCATTTTTTTGACAAATGCTGTTGCCCTCCCAGATTGTGTATAACTTTAGAAGGATCAATGCTGTGCCTCTGCCATGCTTTTGGTAGCTAGCTGCATACTTAGTGCTGCCTATTGTAATTCCTCTGGTGGAGGAAGGCACCATTCAGAAACACTGGGGCCGTGCTGGCTGCTCAATGCTGAGAATAACTCTGTACCCAGTTTGGGGAAGCTTCCCAAACGTGGTTGCACCTCTGCAGAACAATGTCAAAACCTCCCAGTGTGGACATGGGACGCCTATTTGAGGAGCCAGTCAGTGCTGAAGGTGCCAGGGGAGCCTGATGTGAATACAGCTACACCAAAATAGTGATCAGCAACGCTATTACAAGTGTGGTTTTGCTGATGGAGCTGCAGCTGCAAGCAGTGACTGTGTTGGTCACAGCTCACATGTGCTGACACCTGTCTGGCACCACCATGTGTGTCTGTAGTGTTCCCTTAGGCCTCACAGGGGGCTGACTTCAGTAAGTTCTGGCAGTAGGAGCACAGTGATGGAAGTAAAATTGGAGACTTGTGTAATTGTGGCAGTTAGGTACTGAATCTAGTGTGCCTTCCCATCACTAGCTTCTATTTTTGAATTACAAAAACAAGAGAGCTTTGGGTCTGTTTTTGTGCTGTTTGCATCTTATATTCATGTGTGTTATGGTCTGAATTGTGCATGCTCTTGAGAGGCACTTCAGTACACCCATATCAAGCATCACTTGTTTTTGTTCTAGTCATGGGCTGCAAATTAATGTTCTCAAAATCATTAACTCAGTGACTGATCCTTTCAGAATATTACTGTAGCATTATAATAATTCATTGTACGAAAGTGTAAAAATGTAGGTGGTATTGTCAGTGCTGGAACTTTCCTTCCATACCTACTTTCTAGCATCTGCTGATTCATCTGGACTGTTGTCCCTGTTGAATGTGTTTGAGTGTGTAGATACAGGATTTTATTTACGATAAGCTAATTTTGGAGGGTTTTATTTATTTATTTTTATTTTTGGGGTAGTTTATCATCACCTTTAAAACATGGTTCTTTGCTTTGAGGCTCTTCAAAAGAAATTTTCAAATTTAGTTTAATTGTAACTGGCAAACCGTATTTTTGTGCTTAAGTAAAGTAGCCTCAAAAAATGAGTGCTGCTATTGGAGTTCAGTATGGGAATGTCTTGAATTACTCCTGGACATTTTGTGCAGGACAGTAATTGTTGCCTGGAAGGCTGTGGCTGCGGAGGGACTGTGGTGTGTTAGGCAGGAAGTGCAGAGCTGTGCATGAAGATTTGGCTTGGGGTGCAGCTCAGGTTGGCCTCACCCAACCCAACTGTGCAGGGGACTGGAGCAGATGGTGCCTTCACCTGGCTGCTTCCCAGCCCATCCCCTGTGTCCCATGGAGATATTTCTGCTAACTGAGTGTCACCAGGGCTTTTGGGGACAGCTGTCAGCTTTCAATGATTTTAGCATGAGGTTGAACACGGCACAGAATTGTTTTAATCACGTCAGCCTGACTTGGGGACAGTCAGGCCTAGTGCTACTTCATTAATTTCAGTAGTATTAAGGAAAATCTGAGGTAGCAATGCTTTAGTGCATCCCTGCAGGGGATCCCCAGGCCAATGCTGAGATGTACAAGGGGCTCTGTAGCTCCACACTGTTTGATTATGTTGTGAAATGTATGAATGACACCTTGGAAGTCTAACAGGAAAAATGGGTAAAATAATATTAAGTCAAATGTACAGTATCACTTGAGCTATCTAAACCACGCTTTTACAAATCCCAAGACTGTTTAAAATAGAGTATTTTAAAATTATAATGCATTATGAGATGATTTAAAAAATCCCTGCTTTTTCAGAATCTGTAATAAAGAAGAGTTAGCATGGTCATGAAAGTGAAAGTGAAAACAACCTCATTGAGTTTGGGGTTCTTTTTGATCTTTGGCTTTTTTGGTGGAAGACATAGAAGCTTACTTATGAGCAAATATTGATGACTCCATCTGTATTTTAAAATGTCTCAGTAATTTCTTTTAATATGGACATTTTTACTAAGCAGAGATCTTCAGTTTACAAAGTTTGTTTATATTTTAATTTAGTGGTTACTGATTGACTTTCTTAAATTAGTAGCATGACATTAAACATTAGATTCTTGTTTATACATTTCCCCCTTCTTTCAGCTGAAGTGCAGAGGTAGAACTCCAGAATCACCTTGTTTGCTCTTTGTTATTTGTATTCTACACATGAAATAACTTCTTGTGGAATTAAAATTAAAATTTTACAAACAGTAGGCTGTAAAATTGCCAGTGCATGGAGGGATCTGCCCATGTTGGGATTGCTTGTTGTGGTAGGTGCCTATAGGATATAAGCATTGATGGGACAGTTAAAAACTAGTTGTTTCTCTCTTACTGATTATTGAGGGAAATAGTTAATAACTTTAGGAAGGAATAATTTCTATTTTATTATAACTTATTTGACCTTACACCATACCACAGTGGAATGAAATGATGGTAAGGATTTATAATAGGGGAATTCTAGATTAGAATTACAAATGGAGTGTTTATTTTTGAATGGTGGGAACGAATGGCAATGCTTTGCTCTCTTAAGACCTTTGTCCCTTCAGGTACATGTTGTAGCTCTGTGTGCAGGTACATACCTCACCCTGAGTCAGCTTGAATCTTGCAGTGTCACAGCCTAAGTCTTGAAATACTCTTGGAATTTCAGATCTGTGCTGTGGAAGTATGAGGAGACTGTAATGTTGTAAAATAATGACTGCCTGTCACTAGGAAAATACACAGTTAATGCATTCTTGATTCTTAGGCATTTTTTTCTCTCTGTAACATTTGAAATTCTCCTAATTTGAAAGCAAGCTGCAAAAAAAAGAGCTGTAGTTAGCTGACAGCAGTGATTACACTGTTATTTTCAGTTATGTGCTGTTTTTTCAGACTCAAATAAAAAATTTCTGCTTTTATAAATACATTTTCCCCCCTTATTCCTGAGAAAATGATGAGTCACAGAGTGGTTTTGGTTGGAAGGGACCTTAAAGATTACCCAGTTCCAACCCCCTTGCCTTGGGCAGGGACATCTTCCTCTGGAAATGGCTCACCTACAGCTCTGTGTACAGTATGCATCTTAAAAATAGGGACAAACTGAGCATAAATGTAAAAGCAACTTTCTTGCATTTCAGTTGGCCTCTAGAGCCTCCAGTCAAATTCTGGTTCCCCCATGTGTGGTTCTGTGGCTACCATGATAGAAGAGGTTCCAGATCCTCCCTACATCCCAGAGGATTATTTTCAGCTAAAATGCTGAGGTGTTTCCTAGCCAGCACTGTGACATTGACTTCAGTGAGGCCAGGCTTTGCTGGGCCAAATGTCTCCTCCTGGGCATAGTTCAAACTCCCTGCTTCTGCAGGATTGTCTGCTCCACATACAAACATATCTGATTATTTACATCATTATTAAGAAGAATCACAGACTGGTTAAAAGCAGAATATTTCAAGCTGCTGAACATACTCATACATGTTCAATGGAATTTAAATCATTGAGGTTCAGTTCAAGACATTGTAAGCTTTTTAAAACAAAAATTTCTTTTATTCATCAGATTTAAAAAAACCCACTTGGCGTTCATCTTGTTTAAAATAATGTTGGGAAATAGAAACATTGTTGAGAAGGTGGGGGATATTTCCCAGTGGCCACATTTGTTCTGTAAAAGTAAATGTTAAAAAAATTTCAATTTATTGGCTGGAGTTACTGAATGCTTGTGTTGAAAGGAATTTTATTCTATAAATTGCTTAGGTCACTTCATTTGTTTTGGGAGTTGTTACTGATTTTTATGTGGCTCAAGTTAAATTCAGCTGTTATGTTCCTCATTTTAAGGAAAGAAAGATTCAAGTTCCTGGATTTTGTACAGGAAAGCCACACAAGTTTTTGTAATTGTCCACAAAATTAAATAAAGGTCAAGTGTTTATTTGTTTTTTAAAGAAAATTTCATAAAAAGTCATGCCTTGTACTTTGCATGACCTCTTGTAATGTGAAATCCAAAGCATTCTCAGCTACTAACAAAAACAAACCCTCTTCATTTATAAAGAAGCATTTATTAATAATATTAAATTTTGGCTTCAGTGTGTTAATATTAATTTTTTTTAAATCAGTGTTTAGCTAGTACCTGAAAATAATTACTCAGTTTTGTCTTTGCATCTGGGCATATTTAGATTTTAAATTTATTTGCTATAAGATAGCAAGTAAATTGCTGTCCAGGAGTGTTCAATTTCAGATTTTAGGAGTCAACAAATACTAGAAGTGTTGAAGAGGATTTAATTATGTGTACATTTTATTTTTCTGAATCTGGATTTTGAGCCAAGAGGACTGAAAGTTTATTTCTCTCAAGACAAAGTGTTTAAATGCAGAAGGAAAAGAGTAATAGTTTCTATATTTGTGTACCTTATTCAGTCTTTGGCTGAGATATGTGAAAGCTAAGAGTTCTGCAAACATACTTTTGCAACCAAAAAGTGTATTTCAGCAAAACAAGGATAAGAAAACAACTTTAATTCAACTTTCTTTTTTTATTATGGATTGAACTGCTGATTTTGAAGCACTGTCATTGACATTGTTCCACCAGATGTGGCTGTTCCCAACTGCTGCCTTAGAGCATTTCTGCCACCAGGAACTTTGCTGTGATGAGTAGCAGAGTACATGGAAGTACATGTTATCCCCATGTACAAATTAACATTTTAAATGTTACTCTGCATTCTTTGGTGGCAGTCACACATTTTCCTTTCTCTGTACTGTCCTCCACCTGCTTCCTGTTCTCACCTCTTTCTTCCTTCTGTCTTACCCTTGGAATCATCATCTGTAATGTCACACTGTGTTTTGCTGTCACATACACTTTCTCTGCTTTCTTGTTTCTTCATGCTGTGCCCCACAGAAAACTTCTCCAGTTGGGTTTTTCATGGTGCTGGAGCTCAGCTGCCAGAGCAGGAGGTTGGTTGTCTTTTCTCTGCGGGAGAAAGCATCAGGCAGGAAAGGGACAGCCAGATGTGCCCTACATTGTGTGAAAACTCAGAGACAGTCTGTTCCCTGGTCTGCACTTGGGAGGGCAAGCCCGGAAGGAAGAAGACCACATCATAAAAAGCCAGGATTGTGATTCAGGGAATGGCTTTTCACTCCGTTTGAGCTGGGGGTGACAGTCAGGACAAGCTCATGCTTCGTTCCCCCTGCCTTGCCTGCCTGCCTACCTTGAGAGGAAGAGTCAACACCTGGCGTGTGCCTGTGTGGCAGGTGAAGAAAGAGGGTGGCCTGAGCAGCGCAGGATCAGGGCAAGGTGCGGAGTAGAGTGAGCCAGGTGTGATCTTTGGGAGTTCCTGTCGGGCGTCTCCTGCTGTGAGGAGCTCTGGCTGTCGGCAGCAGGAGAGGTGCTGGAGCTGTGGCTGTCGCTGGCAGCAGTCGGGAGGCTCTGGGTGGGAGTTGTCAAAGCGGTGTCACTGCAGTAACGCTGTTGTCCCTCACAACCAGCCACACAGAACAACAACAGCTACTGAGTTTGGCTCCTTTTCACAGTGCTGGTTGTCAAGGGCCAATTCAGGGAGGATTTCAGAGATGGCTGTTACCTCTTTAAGAAATGATTTTGATAGAATGCCCTTTGTGTTGGAAGAAGATTATTTCATGGTTCTTTTCATCTCTTTCCTGCTGCAAGGTTTGTTTTCTTTTGCACGTGCGTGGTTACTTTTTTATTTTTGAAGAGACAGTGTATTCCAGCTTGGTTTAATAACTCTATGAGGGGATATATTTTTCTTGAATTTAATTTAAATATGTTCTTTAGTCAGTTATGATCTGTGTATATCTTGTGAGCATGAGTAACAGTATTATTTTACCCATAATAATTCGTTAAAGGTGGGATGTACTTTTATACCTGAATATTTTATTTTCTTAGGACAGTTCTTTTATTTTAATGTCTAACAAGTTGGCATTTTTCTTTACAAGTACTCAAAGCAAGTATGTGGCTGACTAAAAACTTTTGTTAGTTTAAGAGTGGATTGGATTAAAGACTGATTGCTACAAAGACACCCAGTTTTTCATCAGTGAAAAGCTGTGGTGCACTAAGGATGCGCTGCCCTTTTATATCTCCCTCCCTTTCAAATGATTTAAAATTGTTTGTTTCTGATAAACCCTCTGTCCTTTGTCTACTAATAATTTGTTTTTTCTGTCTTTGCTTGTATTTTTTTCATTTCATTCTTTCCTCTATTCATGCATAGCAGTTTGTTTTCCTTTTCCTGTATTTTGTTCTGCTTTTTCTTTCAATTCTCTCTGAAGTGCAAGGACAAATTACAAAACATTGTTTCTAAGCAGAAATGCACTTTACAGGGTGCTTTCTGCAGGACAGTCACTTCTGAACTGGGACATTTCACCGTGTTCTTTAATGCATCAGGTTTCAGCTGTTGAAAAAGTCCTGAAACTTTAAGCCATTTGTTGGTTATTAATTTAGTACTTCATTTTTTCTTTGTGTGTGCCTTTCTGTACTGCTTGACTTGAGATACATCATCCTTATATATGGCTTTCCTTACGTTTGTTTGTCCTGTGTTTAACACATGGAGCAAAGCCTGTCTTTAGAGGCCAGCAGTTGTAGTTAGTGGTGTCTTTGGCCATAAATACTGTCTTTAGAGGAAAGATGGTTAACCTTCTTGTGGGATTTTTTTCTTTTTCACTCTCTTGGTGGTCTGTGTTGGAGTATTTTCTATCCTGAAGAAACCAAGAGAATCATGACTTTGCTTCCTCTGTATCATCAAAAAATAAATGCAGAAGAGTTTTGCTCTCATTTTTTGTATCTGCTGATAGACACTGAAAGTATTCGAGCACATTTGTTTCAGCTGTACTTAAATATTTTATAAACATTTGTTTGCCAACTTCAGATTGATTTTTTTTTCTTTATTAAGATACAGTACATTTTCAGCTTGAGTGTTTTTAAATTTCTTAACTTCTCTAGGCTAATACGGACATACAGAGAAAAAATAAGTTGTCATTTGTGTTGGAGTGTCAAAACATGAAAATAGTTTCTTTAAATCTGCTGTGTGTTTTAGACTGGATTTGGGAAGGTGCCAGGGTGCTTTCATCTCCTGTTTTCTGCAGTGGAAACTGAATACTGTGCATCAAAATTGAGTTATTTAGTATATTTCCTTGGAAATTACCCAGAACCATCCAGTAAGGGACTCTTGCAAATAAAGCTTTGTTTATATATTGTAATCTATGAGTACTCTTATAAGATTGTGGCTTAAAAGCTAATGCATGGTTTTTCTGTTGTAATAATACTGGGGTTTGGGGCCTCATGAACACTTTAGTATTCTTGTCTTTTTCTCTTTTGGTGTGATCACTGTCCTGAAAGTTCTGATGCGTAGCCTTAATATGGGTGAAGAGTTCAAAATATTAAAAGAAAAAATTCCTGCCATTTATGCTGTGTCTCTCTTGACACCTTTTCTGGACAAGCTTTGAGAAAAAGGATAAGTAAATATAAGAGCTTCATGCTTTTTTGCAGGTTAGACAAAAGCAGGGGGCTTTGGAACAGGATGTGACTGCTCTGAATGTGCCACAGCTTGCTGTGTGTACGTGGGCCAGGGATTTATGTACTCTCCAGGCAAGGAAAACACTCAGACTTCTGGTATGATCTGGTGGGACTGGGACCTTATTGTACTCCAGCTCTGCCGTTTGTAAATGGGTGGTGTTTGCCAGGGTAATTGGGAGGCTGGGAGCACAAATGTGGACAGGGATCAGTACAGTTTGCTGCTCTTTGCTGGTCTCTTTTCGTAGGGACATAACTTCCCTCCATCACTGTTCTTCTGGGAGGGCTGCATGCCATGTATTTATGAGTTCAGAAAATGATTAACACCTACTTTTCTCTGTTTTATGTGTTATGCATTTTGAGCAATCCCTGAAGTGAAGTCTGCATTAAATATCCTGAACACAGTTGAAGTGTGTTTGAATGAAAATGCAGTAGTATCTTCGTTTGTGTCTTATAGGAAGAAAAGGCTTCTCTCCTTCATCGTACTCAGGAAGAAAGGAGAAAACGAGAGGTAAAGTAGCCTGTAAGCGTTTGCCTGCCTGCTGGGTTTTTCTTTGGTGTTACATTTACAGTGCAAAGTACTTCATACTTAGTTCAACAGTGTTTTCTTTCAGTTTGCAAGTTCTGTATAATCTTGAAGTATGCTTTAATTGGCAAAACGATTTGAGTGGTTTAAGATGTTCCTTAGAAGTGCTTTTCAACTCAGAAGATAAGCATGCACTGGGTGCAATGGGGAATTTCCCTTTTATTTTGGTGTTTATTGGATCTAGTCTTTTTTGAGAAAATATAAAGATTTGGCTAGTAAATTGCAAATGTTACCTTGTCCATAATCTGTTACTATGGGTTGGTCTCAGCAAACTTTCTTCTTCTCCTGGTTCTGCTATGCTTTCTTGGCTGACCTTTTGTACTTCACTTCCCCAGTGTGTGCCTCAGTTCTGTGAAGGTAAAATCAGAACAGTGATTGTTGAATTCTTTGAAAAGTGCTCAAGTGCTTTGAAATCACCTGATAATGAAGGACCAGTGAGAAGCTGATCTGTGAGGCTTTAAGCAGTCTTAATACTGGTTTATGATGGAAGCTTGCTACTCTGGAAAATTCAGTCTGGAATAATGCAAAAGAGGAATAGCCACTGAAGTGAAGAACCCAAAACGTAGTAGTATGGAATTTGAGTCAATATGTTAATTTTTTTCATTTTTTCCCTCACCCCTCCCATGTAAGTTGAAAAAATTTTGGTGTTAAATAGTGATTTAAAAATGTAACTATGCAGATTTAATGCTCATGAAGAAAACAGCTCTTTGGCCCTTAAAGGTGTGCTTGACCCATGCTAGATTAAGCACAAGTTCTGTAGTGGTTCCCCAGTTTCTGGGGACAGTTAGTGCTTTTTTTTCTCTCCAGCATGGATTATGGACTAAGTTCAAGTATGAAAGTACCAGGATTTCACTTGTTAGTTCAGAATTCCATGTTATGAATAAGCTTTATGATCAATGAGACCGTAGCAACATATGTAAAAATTCTTCTTTGTGGTCCATAAACCCATTCAGTTGCTTGGCTCTGTCCTTTGCAAAGCCAGTGCAGAGCCACACACTCATCCCAGTGCAGGTACACATGTGCACTCAGTGATTTGCTGTGGCATGGAGCACATTTTCACAAAATGAATGATCCCTCTGAGGATAAAATCAGCTATGGCTTTTAAAAACTGCCTGTAGCAGAATCTTAGCAGTGACCTCAGACTTAAAACCTTTGCAGTTAGGAGTCTCTAATTGACAATTATGTGTTCTGAGATAAAACCAGTGCCTAAAGAGGAGGAGAAGTTATCTGTGTTCTAGTTGAGCCTTACATTATGATTATGAAGAGACACTGCCTCTCTGAAACTCTCTCCTGATTGCACTTTTACTGTCAGTATTTTGGAGAGAGAAATACCCTTTAGCCTCTCAAAATTTTGATTTTGGTCCATGTTTTAGAGGCAGTTAGAGTCTTCAAGAATCTATTTATTCAGATAAATTGCTTTAAGAACCAGAGTTTTCCAAGAAAAATAAAATAAGCCTTGAATAGCAATTTTGTCTGGTGTTCTTTCTGGTCAGTTCAGGTCGTGCTTTTAAGTTGGATGTGTCTTTATAGGACAGTAAATTGGAAGACAAGGTTTTGGGAGTTGAAAGTTTATGTGAACTTTCCAGAAATATTTTAATGAAATTTATAAGACATTTTGGTGTTTTGTTTTGCCTGGTGACCCTCAGAATTACAGGTTCAATATAGTTTAAGGATGGATTAGGTTAAAATTATTCTTTTTAAAGCAGGCTTCTTGATCCTTGTACTTTTTATTCAACCACTACTTTGTAGCTCTAGGTTCATGAACAACTCTTTACTTCCCTTCTTTTATTCCCTAAGAAACCATATGGACATTGTTAGAAGCATATTTACAGTAGCCACTTCCCATAGATATTTATTGTAATGGGATATGCCCAGGGTGTTGTCACGTTACCCTTGAAGATCTCTTTCCATCTCATCTCAACCAAACTGGCTTTCAGTTCCTCAGAACCATTGTCAAGGGGTGATTTTTGCTACTCTTCCCACCTTCTGAGGAAGATGTCATGAAAGGATTCACTAGATATGTCTGGTTTGGAAAAGAGACTCAGAATGTTTATTAATTTCTTTATTTTGCTTCTGGGCCACAATGAGCTTTAAGCCTCATTTTCCTTTTGACAGAGGTACTGTCTCCAAATAACTGATTTTTTTGGATTGTTTTCCCCACATCTAAACTGTGCCAGCATCATAATGCTTTTACCTTATTTGAATGAAAACAAATAAGTGGGTTGTCAGTGTTAGCTGCTCTGTGCAGCAAGAGGAATGATGTAATTGAATTTGGTGGATCCTTCAAGATTTTTCAACATGGTTGGTATTAAGACTTTGTCTGATAATATGCATTAACAATAAAGTGATGCAAAGTAATAAAATATTTGTTGATTTCTCTAGTATTATATACTTACTGAGTATTAAAGATTCTTTTGCAACATTTAATGGTAAATTTGCATTCAAAAACATAAAAAGCATTCTCACTGATTCATATATATTAGGTACAAACACTAAAATAATTAATTTGACTAAGGATTACTGTGTAATTTTCATTTAAAGGCCATATTAAATCCAAATATATTTGATTAAATGGTAGAAATTAGAGTCAGTCCTGTGGTGTTGATTTCAGTTTTCTTGCTTTGTTTTACAGGAAGAAAGGCGGAGGCTGAAAAATGCAATAATAATCCAGTCATTTGTAAGAGGGTACAGAGACAGAAAACATCAAGTCAGTACCTGGTTATTTAATTAGAAAGATGCTAAATAGTTTTGCTGAAAATGAGGCTTTCTTGTAATAAATAATTTCATTGAAAAAACGTTTTGAGTATTTGAGGAAGTGGAAGTTGTTTTTTCCCTCTTGGCATTTTCATTTCAAACTCAATATTTTAGTAAACAGATGTATATTCTACAAAGCGTGGATGTGACTGGACTGAGTGGGATACTGCAGTGGTTTTTTTAGCTGATGAATTGGATAAAAACCATTAGGTATTAAGAACTTCCACACACCAGTGGAGCTTTTAATTTTTTTTTTTACAGTATGGCTGAAGTGTTAGTTTGAGTCAAAACGTTGTTCTAGATTCTCCTAAGAAAGTGTTTTGTTTAAATTCATTAATTTGAGTAAATTGGACTAAAATGTTTGATGTGATAATGCATGATATGTAACAGATTTGTTGCAACTGTACTTTCTGAGTTACAGAATGGAGTTATGGCTTCAGCTATGATATTGTGTATGTTTTGATCTCTTAACAAATACATGTAGTATCTGTTTTACTACTTTGCAACCTCACTGGATGGGGTAGTTGAAATTTTGCTCTGTTTTAAATCATAATCATTACTGATGCATTGATGCATGTTCTGTTTTTAAGTACTCTATCCAAAGAAGTGAATTTGATCGCTGTGCTAATCTGGCTCAGTCTGGAGGAACCTTTTCCACTGCTAATGGAGCCAATTTGACTCTTCTAGTTCGCCAGTTACTCTTTTTCTACAGACAGAACGAGGATTCAAAGCGTTTGGTGAGTACTGTCACATACTTTGATCTGCAGTACTTGCACTTAATGCACTTTTAGTCTTTCACTTGAAAGTGCACTTTTCACTGCACTCCGCTGTTTTTTATTTAGTCATAATAACTTAAAATTAGATTTTACAAGTGTGTGCATCCACACACATACATAGTATGTGAAATGAAGCCTTGAAAAATCCTATGTGTATTATCACAGTAAATTTTTAAAAACACTGTACTTCTGTTAGGATTTTAGGTTTTAGACTGTATTTCTATTTAGCCCCTTGGTCATTCCCAAGGTGTTTGGGTGGTATTTTTTTTCTCACTGTTCAGTATTGCTGGCATATCAGTTGCAAAGTCAACTGCCAGCTTCCCAAATGTATGACTAAATGTGATTTTTAGTGGCTGTTAATAATGGACATTAAAGAATTAGGGCTTTTTATAAACAAAAAATTACCAGATGGTGTAACTCAGTCTTAACTTTGAAATTTTAATACTAGTGGTCATGGAGTTTATAATGAGTAACAATTTTTTTTTTCTGAACTGAACATGATTCAGTCTGAGTTTGTAAGTCCTCCAAAGGTATCCATGACAACATTGAAATATTACTGTCTGAGTTGTCATAGATTATAGAATTTGTCATTATAAACTGTAAACTTGTGCATATCTTGTTGCAGGTATGGATGTGTCAGAATTTAATTAAACAGAGTTCTCAGTTCGTTAAGCAATTGGATGGTCCAGACAGACTTACTTGCTTATTCCAAATAAAAAGACTGTTGGGACTGTGTTGCAGGTAATTTCTTTTTTTCTATGTGCTACTATGTAATTAGTGTTCAGAAATTATGTTGGGCACTTGTTTGTTTCTTTTTTTTTAGCAAGTGAAGTATTAAATGTGCATTAATTTTATGTAGAGGACTGTTTATATTATATATGTGTTGGCCATGGTATAGGATACCTGTTCCTTGGTAGAACAATCAAATATTCTTAAGCTTTATTGACTTAAAAGTTCAACTGGTGCTTCAGGGATGCTCTCCAAGGATAGGCCTGAGTATGTTCTTAACTGGTTTTGTATAGTGATATCATTGACAATAGTTGTGGAAACCAGGTTTTCTTGGGAATTGATAGTGTTGAGATGTTATTATCTGAAGTGTACTAATGTTCCAAGAATATGCTTTGGATAAATGTTACTTCAAAACAAATATAGTTTAATATGGCTTTCCTCACACTTTGTTTTGTACTGAAGACATATTAAGCAGTTACTTTATTGGCTTCAGCATTAAATTTATTATCTGTAGTGCAAGGATCACGGGAAGGTAAATCTGTTAAGGTGACTTGAATATCTGGCAGCTATTGTTATTCTATTATTAGAAAACAATATATTTGTTCTTATCAGTAATAGGGACTAGCTACACTCTGCAGAGCTTTAAAATACCTATTTTTAGAAAATTGTTTCATTTAAGTCATTAAAGCTTGTGTTATTAAGTCTGTAAACCTTATGTATGATAAACAGTGACACCAGATACTAAAGAAGACTTGGGTGGTGGGCTTCAAAGTCCATGTGCAGTGGGACACGTGGTGTCACTGCATAGAATTGTACATTTTCACTACAGTAGAAATTTTGTTTTTTTAAATGCAGCTCTTAATATGGATGGGGAAGAAAGCACATTGTTAGGATAAGTCAGTCCTGTACATCTCACACTAAAAAATACTTTGAATTCTAAATAGGCTCTTAATCATCATAATTTCTTTGGTTACTGGTAGCTGTTACATAAGCAGCTTGTTAAAAGGGTGGGAATGATTGTATTTTTAATATTTCAGACTGTAATCAAAGACATATTGTGTTAATTATGCACATGATGTTCCCTAACACCTGTTCCCAGCCTGTGTTGCTCTGGGGCTTTCATGGCTTCGTTTGTAATACGGTTAGTGGTACATGTTGGTAAAGCAGGTATTATTCTTTGCTTCTCTTCCAGTTTATGCAGTAGACCTCCAAATTTTCAAATCACTCAGAGCAAGAATTTAGTAGGATTTAAAGGTAGAATGCCATATTTGTAGGTACCTGAAAATCAGGAGTTTTTATTATAAAGATGCCATTAAAAAGATGTAGCTAAATCGCTGAGAGCACCTGGAAACCTAATAGATAGAAATGAGTTACTCTAAGGTGAATGTGTGGTGAAATATGAGAAATATCTTCTTAAATAATTTTAATTTCATTTATAGGCTACTGCAAAATTGCAATGATGACAGTCTGAATGTTGCACTTCCTATGAGAATGCTTGAGGTATTTTCATCTGAGAATACATATTTGCCTGTTTTACAAGATGTCAGCTATGTGACATCATTAATTGAACAAATTTTGCACTACATGGTTCAAAAAGGTGAGTAGCTAGGAACTAGAAATTCTGGGAAATAATAAAAAATCTAACACCTGAAGCCCATGTTGTTTAATCAAATTGTTGTCTTTACCCACAGACATGATGAATAATGTGCTGCATACACTAACCTATGCATTAGGTGGATATTGTCCTTGTAATGAGGTCATGGCTTGAGAATTTACTGCTTGATTTCTTTAGAAATTTTCTGTATAAATTGAATATTCTACTAAGTTATTTATACAGACCTGTAGCACAGCTTTTGAGAGTAGGTGGATATTCCCTAACAAAAATTTTATTCCAGTAGGTGTTTTAACACTCACATGGACACACACACTGTGGCAGATCTAAGCTTCAGTTGTGTAAAAAATTGGTCATTTTGTTGCGGTACTGTTTTCTGTAAATGTTAGTATTCATTATTTTTCTAGGTTGGTATTAGCTTTTCATCCTGCCAGCACTCAGACACCCTAGCAGAGATGGTGGCCTGGCTTTTATTTCTCTCCTAACGTCATCAGCAAAACTGTTTGCTGAACTGCAGTCAGTGACACCTGTGCAAACAATACCAAGAGTTAATGAATTGGATAGTTAGCACCAAAATGATGTTTAGTTGCAAAGAAACTTTATTACTCTGAGAATGTCCAGAATAAATTATTTTGCCTTTTTGACGTGGTGGCTTGAGTTTGCAAAACTTGTGGATCGTGAGGAAAGACAAAAACATTTGAAATAAATCACTTGGATCCAGCCTCTTTGGTATAAAATGCAGAAAGAACATCTTCCAGTCATTGGTTATTGGAATATTTCTGTATAATATTTCAGTACATTCAGGGGATTTGACTACTTAATCCTGTTATTAAGGTCTGTATGTTGAAGTCACTATGAGGAAAAAATTACTCTTAATGTAGCACATTTAATTTACTTGCTTTGGCATAACAAAAGCTGTATGTCACATTGGTTTTTATATAATAAATATGCATGTATTTATTCATTTAGTATAGTATTCTGTCATCACAACTGATACATGATTTAGATTATAAAATCATAAAAATTTTACTAAAATTTAGCTTTCTGATTACTTATAATGAAAACAAAAAGAAGCGGTTTTGTGCAACTGCAAATGTTCTGTCTCCTAATAAGTTTTGATGCTTAACTTGCAGAGAACCTGTTACCAATTTTCATTAGTGGATGTTTTTGATTAGAATGTCTATTGTGTGTCTGGTCAGTATTGCTAAGTCATTCCTTTATGGGGACTTCCACTGTGACAAGTTAGGTGGTCCCTGGGAAGGGTTCTTAGGCTGGACTCTCAATGATGTGACACTGTTTATGCATTTATAGTGTTCCTGTAATTGTGGAACTTGTGTCTTAGTTTGGGAGTTCATTGAGCATGAAGGAAGTTCGTTTAAGAAGAATGAAATCACGTGGTTCCATTTGTACTTCAGTGAGACAAAAATAAATTACTCTCTATACATGTCTTTATGGCATGGGGGATAATGCATTTTATTACTGTCTGAGAGAGCCCTGCTCTGGAAATAGTGATTGCATTCTTCAGCCTGCTAAGTCAAGGTGGTCACAGAATTCTGCCAGCAGGCCTCTTGCCTGTATGATACACTCATGTTTTGGAATAGAGTAGAAAATTCTTCATTTCTGGAAGAGTGAAAGGACAGCACGACTAGAATCGCTCAAAGGAGAAGAGAACGTCTTTGTCATAAATCATTATTTTAAAAATCAAAGATTTCACTTCATCAGCAAGAGCTGATTGATCTTTGAAGATCAGACTGACCCTGAATATGGTTATCTATGAATGATTTTATAATGTGATGTTTCCAAAGAGATTGCTGATATAGCCTGTTAATTATTGGACTATTGTAAAATGTCTTCCTAAGTCAAGCTTCATGCAATTAATTAATAAGTATTTTTCAACTTAATTTGTATTGTTTTATATGAAAAAGAAGAAAAATAATGCTGTGCTTAAAAGTGATTTTTTTTAACTTGCAGGCTACTACAAGTCGCTTTATTTGTTAATTAACAATAAGCTTCCCTCGAGTATTGAGTATTCTGATGTTTCTCGTGTCCCTATTGCAAAAATACTTCTGGAGAATGTTCTGAAGCCATTGCACTTTACATATAGCTCCTGTCCAGAAGGTGCAAGGTAAATAAAGATAATATGAAGCATTTGTGGCTCATTTGCTGTAGTCAGAGGTGCAGTTTGTTGTTGTCTAGTGTCCAGCCATTCTTTCAGTGCAGTTTGTTGATTTATTTGTACAGTAATGATTTTTTGGTAACACTGTATATCACTGAAGCAATGTAGTTAAAGGTGTTTTTAAGAAAAAGGCAATAAAATACTGAATGCTGCAATAAAGAGAGCACAGAGAATAGCAAGTATCAGTACGTGGGAATGAAGGTGTGGAAAATTTAGATGAGAGCAGAGGTGCAGCTAAAGGTAGATGAAAAGAATTTTAGAGTTCAAAATAACTTTGTGACAGATGAGCTGAGGTTTATGGAGAAAAATTACTGAGGCAGTATACAAGCAGAAAGAGTCAGGTGTGTTGACAGAGAGAACATAAATGCAGGTCGTATCATGTGCAGTAGTGTTTTTTGTTACAATAGCATTTTGTGTAAAAGCTGTTTTTTAGATAGATTTTTCTTCAATATTATAAAAAATGTATTTAATTTCAGAATAGTTTTCTTCCAGTTCATGAAAGGTTTAAAGGATAAAACTGCATGTAAGATCATCAGGAAGAGGATTTAGTGTAAGAAGTTAATTTTTGAGAAATCTGAGAAATTTGATGTACTAGGATGGAATTAATGGAGCCCATCTTTGCAGTCCTCTTGATGGATGTGTTCATACTTGCAAAATGATCTATTATTCCATTGGTATAATTGTGGGAAATTTTGCCTGTATTTTCTATAGCAACAATTTTCCTTCCTTTCAGGCAGCAGATTTTTGCAGCCTTCACAGAGGAGTTTCTGGCAGCACCTTTTACAGATCAGATATTCCATTTCATCATTCCAGCGCTTGCTGATGTGCAGACCATTTTCCCTTATGAACTCTTTCTGAATGCACTATTATTAGCAGAAAGTGGATGTTCAAGAGGAAGTGATCAAGCCCCATGGCTTTTCTACTTTGTGTTAACAGTTGGAGAAACATATTTGGGTGAGCAAGATCAGTGGACAATTCATTGGTTTCTCATGTTGGAATTAATATGTTATGTATTTCCTCAACATGGTTCATTGCCAAGTGAAAAGGACAATGGATAAAACTGTTGGAGAGATCTGTTCTGTTACCTGTTCTTACCCTTTTTATTATAAACATGCACTAATTTGATAAGATTTGGCATAACTTCTTGTGGTCAGGTATTTCTGGCAAAATGTTTTTTTTATAGCACAGTGTGATCTCACTGCTGATCTTTTGTTTTTATGTATGTGCTCTAGGATCCCTTTCAGAGGAAGGACTTCTTGTGTATTTGAGGGTACTCCAAACTTTTCTCTCTCAGCTGCCTGTGTCTGCTGCTGGTACAAATTGTCAAGATGCAAACAGTGATTCTGAAGATGAGGATGAAGAGATCAGTAAAATGACAACTACACCAGTAAGCAGTGCAGAATTCCTGTGAATGGATTTGTGCTACAGCAGCAGCAAAGACAGGCAAAAACATGATCACTTTAAGTCTAGTATTTTTCTATAGGTGTAGAAGGGAGCCTGTTTGCTTCTTAAAAGTGGATGACTGTTTCCTGCAAGCAAATGGAACTGATTGTTTACATTAAAGCAAACTCTTTACTATAATAGTAGATCCAAAACTACAGGTAGTGTGTCTGTTAAAGTACAAAGCTTTTATTTAAAAACAGGCTTAAAATTGCCTTTTTGCATTTGTATTTTACAGAGATTTTCTTATTCTCTGTATTCTGTAGGTCCACAATGATGCTGAGATATCATAAAACACACTGATACTCCAACTTAATATTTTCATTTTTTTTTTCATGGAAATAAGTACAGTCTTTGTCCTGTAGAATTGGTCAGTATATACCCACTAACTCAAAAGGCCTCAAAGGGAAACCAACACCTGCCTTCTATAATAATACATACTGTTGTATGTATTATTATAGATACGTAGGACTGTTGTACATAGAACTTCTTCACTATACTTTAAACTTACAAACAGAATAAATCTGTGCTGACTTTAGGCTCCTACTACTCGTATCAAGGCTTTGACTAACTGAAGTTAGACAGATGTAAGTTCAGCAGTTTCTTACTGGCCTTTATGTAACCTTTCAGAAGACACAGCCACTCAAAGGACTTAGTGTGCATGCTTTCCTTCTAGAAAGTGAGAAATTTCACCAAATTTGAAGTCCATTTAAAAAAAACTTAGGAAGAGTCATGCTACCAGGGAGTACTTGCAGCATTTTACTTGAGTGTGTTTAGATGCTGTGTGTTACTGTCACACCAAAATCTTTACCAGCGTAGTGTGAATAAAATAATTTCTTTGCCAGGCACACACACTGTGTGCAATGTAAATATTGGCAGATTCTGCTTGTGCCTTAGAGATCAGTGATAATTAAGAGGTGATTAGGTAAAAACAAAGGAGTAATTTCACAGATAACTTGCCTTCACAGATAACTTACACTAATTCATAAATTAGAGAAAAAAATCTGCTTTGATGAGGCTTTATATAAATAATACTCTTTATTGCAATATGTTTTTTTGTGTGTTTCTCCTTTGATTTTTTGTATGTATTCTGTATTTCCATGCATGCCTGTCTTACCATAAAAAAAAAAAAAGTTGGGTGGGTGGGGAATCCNCTCTTTCTTAAAAATTTATAACTGGTTAACTTGTGTCCTTCAATGAGCCTGACAGCTTTGCTCAGTTGGGGGCAAGATAAAGATAAGAAATTAGGAAAAGGTTAAGGTGGACTCGTCTGCATGCTAGGAGAAAGCATTCTTCACACACTGCTGGTGCTGCTCAGACATGCCCTGACCACCCTGAACTTCGTTGTCCGTTGTTAACCCAAGAATTGTGAATGTGAAAATACTCCTGTAAAGGAATTTAGAGTCAACATCCATTTCTGGGTCTCGTGTCCAATGCTCAGTGATTTCAGTGGAGAAGAGATGATTCTTCACGTTTCATGCCAGTAAAAGATTTTGCCCAATTGTATGCAAGTGTTGCAAAGTATATTTATAGTAAAGACCGTATTTCCACTGGCCTCAGTGAAGGATGGATACCTAAGCTCAACACTTACCTGCCTGGGGCTTTAATGGCTCTTGGATTTGATATTTTTAAGACTTGGATATACGTACATGCTTCCATTTATTTGTTGTACAAGAAAACTTCATTCTAGTTAAATTTAGAAGTATTTTTTTATAGAAAAGGGGATACCATTAAAAAGAATTAAAGTAAACTTTCCTTTGACGTGTTTGTAGGGTGATGGGAGAATATCAGTCCAGTACATAACTGAGGAGTGCCTCAAGAAGTTGGACACAAAGCAGCAGACAAACACTCTACTGAACATGGTTTGGAGAGATTCAGCCAGTGAAGAGGTCTTTACCCTGATGGCATCAATTTGCCACACGCTAATGGTACAACACCGAATGATGGTGCCAAAAGTCAGGCAAGTAGAAATAATAGTCATCTTGAGCTGTAGTGCATCTAAAATTAGTTTTGTTTTAAATTCCTTATGGAGTTTTTTCTGTGTTTTCTTTTACAACTAGCTGAAATAAATTAGAATATTAGAATTCAATCAGTAATTCCAGGTAAACCAAAGAGTGGATTGTTTCTTACTTTTGCTTTTCACTATGCCCTCTCAAGATTCTTGTAAGCATTTTATCTGTTCCCTTGCTCAGAGGCAGTGTTGAGTGTCATTCTAGTAGGAATTGGACTACCTTGTTTTTAAAACATTCAATGCCCTGAATTCCCCAGTCTCTCTGGCTAGCTGAGCACTGAAACTAACTTGTTCACACCCTTCTTTAGTATATGCCAAAACATCTTGCTACAAATTAAAATAATTCCTAACTATTGAAAATCGCTATTGTTTGGGGAGGGTTTGGCACCTGAGATGAAAATAAAGGACATCTTTTGTGCAGTATTCTTTTACAAAGATTGCAAACCACAAATGTCAGAACAATGGGAGAAGATTTTTGACCTTTTTATTATCAGACTGAGACCCATAAGTATTAACCCTGTTCTGGTGCAAGTAGTTCTGAGTACCTATGTAGTTGCTGGTAGTAAAGTAAGTATTCAGGGAATGTTGTAAACATAATTCAAACTGCATTGTAAACAGTGATACAGAAAACTAATTAGGTGCTATCTTAGCCCAATGGTGTTTATAGCTGCTAGAGGAAGTAAGATGTCAGTGAAACTGTGATTGCTCGATTAGGGTAATTAGTTCTTTGTAGACTAATTGCATTAGAGCAGGATGTGAGACCTGAAGATCATAGCAGCAGCTGAATTAGTGTGCCAGCTTTATTGTTGCTAGTAGTACATTGCCTTGGATAGTAATTACTGAGCTTAAATGCATCACTGCTTTGACTGGAGGCTTGCTGGTGAACTGTGTGGAAAAGGGTGTTTAATGAATAAAGAAGTCACCGAACTTTAATTGTGTGAGTATGGCATCTGTTTCCTCTGAGAAGCTTTGTTGGGTCTTTGCAATTATTTGTGATAACAAGCTATTTACACATTGGATAAATTCATGAGTTATGAAAGTTCTACTCATCATCTTCTAGTAGAAAATAATTTACAAATTGTAACTTTTGAATAGCTGTATTTTAGAAATGAGTAGTGGATACTAAGATTTCTGTCAATGATACCAGTGCAATTACTTTCGTAGTCAAAATGAACTTAATTTACATAGATATTTGGTAAATTAAAGTAGACATTTAATTACTAGTTCTGACTTAGATGTCAGCTGTAAGTGCTGAGTTTGCCAGGGATTATAATTTCAGCAGGTGTCAATCTTTTGTCCTGTTCTCAGTGCATTTTAGACCTGGCCTAGGTTTCCAAGCCGCTATTCTAAACATAATTTTTGAGTGTTTTTCGAAGGATAGATGATGCTTATTTGTGGAATTTAAAAAGATAATTAAAAGACTTTTTGTCATTAACTTTAATTTTTTTGTCTGGTGTTTTTTTTAATGCCCAATTAATTTTATCAAATGTAATGATAGTCTTTTGAAAGATGCTACACTTGCTTTGAAACTTTTAAATTACTTAATTTCAGTAATTTTATACTTCACAGAGTGAAGTATATCTCCTTAATAAAACCATGTAGAAATAGATAAGCAAAAATAATTTATTTAATATTATTTTTAATCTATTCTGAGAGCTTAATAGTGCTTTTTTATTTCATGTTTGAAAGCATATTCAGTCAAATGGTTTAAAAGAGAAGGAGTTGTTAAAAAGATATAATTTATTTAATAGCATATAGCTCTGTAATATAAAATAATGATAAAAACCTAGAAGCTTCAGATCTGAAAAATGGGGTGATAAATAGAGTAATAATTAATTTTTCAATAACAAGAAAATTGGACTAAGATCAACACAGGCTTTAGAATGGAGCAAATGACAAATGTCTCAGTATTGTTTTAATAGTTCTGAGGTTTTTTTTCTTCTTGGACAAAGATGAGAATTTCAGAATATAGATATGTGTCACTCTGTTAACGCTGAATGCTTTTTTTCCTTGAGGCTTCTTAGTACTTTTATAATTTGACTGATGGTGATATTGTATGGTGTTAGGAACACTGGTGTTGCTGAAGCAGAATTTTCCTTGGTTTTGCAACAAGAGACCAAGACCAAAACAAGATACCCATAAGTATAATGTAGTTTTGAAAGGAGCAAGCCTGTAAAGTCATTTTCTGATGCTCTAGAGAGGGTGGTGGGATCCAGAGGTGTGGGTTTTATATTTCACTGAATATAATTCTTTTGCTCAGGATTTTATCCTGAAAAGTTGAAAAGGTAGAGAAAAGTCCTAAAGATGGAAAAATAATTTTTATCTTATTTGCTTCTCCTGTGTTTTATGTAGAATATGTTAGGAATTTGTTTACTTGGACTGATGAATCTTGATTAGACTGTGGTCAGTTGTTTTCAGTTACTGACCAATGGTCACACAAGCTGTGTCGGGACTCTAGAAACAGTCACAAATTTCATTATTATTATCTTTCTAGCCTTCTATAAGTATCCTTCTCTATTCTTTAATATAGTTTAATATCGTTTTCTTGAACATAATATCATAAAATAATAAAATAGCCTTCTGATCACATAGACTCAAAACATCATTCTTCCCTGCCACGAAGGGTCAAGTTTTCTTACAAGACAGAGGTGAATAACTGAAAAAACGCGTTGCTTTGGGTTGGTTATTAGAAATTTTGATGAACTCCAAAATAATTCTGGAAATATGCAATCAAGCCAAATTAAAGAAGAAAGTCACAATACAAGAAAAACCTTTAAAAATACAAAATACACAAAACCTTTAGCCTGTGTTCAGTAACCGGGATTAGAGGTGTAAAATAAAAACCTGATTTAAAGGAGCCATCGGGAGTTCTGCTTGTTTTCAAAAAGGATGGGGCTTTAATCTTTTCACGATGAAGTTGATACATATTTTTGGATACACTTCCTAAAAAAAAATAAAGAGAAAACCTGTGTCTTGGACTGTAGTTCTTATAGAGAGACTTGCAAGCCTTTTTTCATCAAACCGATACTTTAAATAAGTAAAGTTCTGTTTCTGTAAAATATTTTGGGGTGTAATTTAATACCTTAGACTTCATCTTTATTACAGCTGAGTGTTGAATGGTGGTGGAAGCTGTGCTGGTGCTGGGATGTCAGTCTCTGTCAGCGTCTGACCAGTGCCCCTGAGTTCACTCGCCTCGGGTTAACAGCTCCACAGTCACTGTTCATCACTTCTGCTTAATGACTGAAACTGCTCATCTTAGCCTGTGGTTCAGCATTGTTTGGCAAATGCCACTCTGGTGTGATGTGAGCAGTCTGTATTCATATGTATGCTGAGATACCCAGGCTTTACATGGGGCTGCTGGGGTCATTCCTCAGGCACTGTTCTGTCACTGCTGTGTTTTTCTTAAAGCCGAAATCATTGCATATGCAGTTTTAATCTTTTTTTAAGCTTTGCTTTACTTTCGTGGTCCAGTACATACAGAGGTAGAAGCATAAAGCAGCCTAAAGAGTAGGACAGTTCATTTACCAATGGCTGGGTTGTGTCTCATACCTGTGACACCTCACAGTTGTGCCGTGACAGAATCTGCTGCCCCAGCAGCAGTGACCTGTCGCAGGCTGTATGAGCTCCTCTCATTCTCCTGTATTCTCTTCATTAACTTAAATGGTCTCAGTGGGAAACTGAGCCCAATTTATGACCTAGACTGAAAATCTTGCCTTTAACTAATTAACTTGTAGTGGTGCCTCAGCTAAATTAAGCTTAATGGGTCATTTAATCTGTCCCATTGCACAGGAGGAATTTGACACCTTTTTTTAAACCAGAGGTGCCCAAAATGCTAATCTGGCAAGTAGACATAAATCATGTGGCCTTTGTGGACAATTAGATACCTAGAGAGAGAAACAAGGTTCTAAATAAATGATCGTTATGTACTTACTTTTGGGAACAGATAATTTAATTTGGTATGATTAAAATTGATACTTAACAGGAATCACCGAAGTGGATTTAACTCTATCACAGCCTGAGGTTGAGGCTGTGTGTGTTTTTCTACTTGAAAGAGGTTTATCCTTTCTGGTGGCAGAGAAGTGTTTCTTTCTTCCAAATGACCGTGCTAAATCTTAATATTGGACTTCACAGAAAATCTATTAGTGAATCCATTACATAAAACATGTATAATGATCTCATAATAAAGAATTCAGTGAGATTTTCAAGAAAATGCAAAACCTTCAGATAAGAGGAATTCAAACTTTACCTGCTTGGGTTGTTTTTAGAATAGTACAAATATTGAAAATGAAACGCCTGAGTTAGATTTTACAAGTTTACATAAAAATCAAAATGTCTGTAATAGTTGTAATATTTTTTATCTTTTTTTTTTTTTTTTTTTTTTTTTTTTTTCTTTTTTTTTTTTTTTTACTTTTTAAAGGAAAAAGTGGTCAAGACTGTATGGACACTCAAGCTTTATGTTAGCTGATCTCAAAACTTTGTGGATTCATAGGCTTTTTCTCAGGATATATAAGCCATCCCTGTATTCTTCTGCAGTTTATTAGGAATTTTTGCACAGTGTCATTTTAATGTAGCTCTACCTGAAAAGGCTGTTTTTAAGCAGATGAACATCTTTTATCTGCCAAGGTAAAAGATTAAATAAGGTGGATTTTGACCTATTTTGATTCTCCAAGTTTTTTGGTTTTGGTGTTTTGGTTTGTGTTTTTTTTTTCCTTAGTTGTTTTTTGCTTTTCACAGTGCTTTTTTTGTCAATGTGAAGCCGAAAATTTTGAAACTTTATTACAGCCGATCTTGTGTAACTACAACTTTCTAAAGTCATCCTTGCATTTTGTGGTGGGTTTCTTTTTTGTATTTTTTGGTTACAGTTGTCATTTTCAGCTTCAAAAGCTAGTTTCTGTACTTGGAGTGGGAAGGTAGCTGTTTTTTTCTGCCTTCTTTACTTTTGGAATGGATTAAATTTCAGGTGAATCTAGTGATGCAAATTTCTTTTAATACACAGCCCAGTTCACCATTATGTGTTCAGTTTGCAGTTCTGTGTCTGTTTTCTGGTCACAGCACAGAAACTTTAGAATTGAAGCTTTAGAACAGATGAATTCATTTGCTTCATATTTACAGTTATTTCATATTAATGAAACAGGCTGTTGGGGTCATCTTCTACCTAATGTGCATTTTTGTACTTGATCAGATTTTCAGGAAAGGGAAATGTGAAAGTTGAATTAATTCAGCATTCCTGGAGCTGAGCCATGAAACAGAGCAGTTGCTACAATTTGACTGCCTGAATCACGGATATGGAATAAAAATGGCTAAAACTTAGGCAAAGGTTATTATTATAAGCTCTTAAGGTTTGTCCTTTTTTCCCCTTCATTACTGCTGAATATTGCTAGAATGAAAAAATGAATTACATTATGATAGGTTCATTGTCCATAATGTTTGTTCATTTCTGCTCAGACTGTTACATAATTTCCAGGGATGATTGTGAAATTAACAAGTTTTTACTTGGAACCTGCATGAGACCTGAAGGCAAGGTGCCAAATTACTTTTCATTTTAAATATGAGGCTGAAAACTGAAGGTCACTGAGGAAATTTCTCATTTCGGAAACCAAGACATCTGAGCTATCATTCAGATATTTAAACATGAAATACAAATCCTTATTCTAAATTATCTAGGTATAATAAGACTGTCCTTACATGTTAATGCATAATTTTCACCAAATGTCAAAATAATGTGACTTTAGAAGGGAATAGAATTCTCATGTATCAAATTCAGGTTGAATTTTTTCGAAAAAACACATAGTTAAAGTAGAATTTAATGTAACAGCAAAGCTTATCTTTAACTGGCATTAGCTGCAGTTGCTTCAGATTTGGCTTGGACTTGGTAATGTTCCTAATGGGCAATTTCTTTGAAATAAGTGAAGCTCCCAACTCTTTTTAAAAGTACTGATCTATGCATTTAAAATTCAAAGAGACACTGCAAACTTGAGGCTGCTTGTTTCATTTCCCAATTTTCTGCATGGTCCTAATCTATTTCCAGAACTCCCTGTACCTGTGGAACGATCCTTTGTGCTTAGTGAGGAGTTCTCCCTGCCTCATGCTGCTTTATCCTGGCACAGGTCCTGTCTGTGCAGCTGGATCTTGGGAATGCAAATGTGCTGGGAGCCTGAGGAAGGGACCAGCTGTGGGCTCAGGGTTGAGGCTGTGCTTGTGGGAAGGCAGCAGGAGGAGCAGCCAGTGAGCCAGGACCCAGAGGTGTTTGTGAGAGGGTGTGTAGAAGAAGAAGAGTGGGAGTTAAACCATTCTCCAATGGTTTTAAGTCTTTATTGATATTTTACTTTTTTTCCTTAATTAAATGTGTTCTTCTTTTCCTTTTGCCATCTGGCAAATTTTAATTTCCATGTGGTCCACAATAAATACTTTATCTGGCAGCAGGTAGTCTCCCTCCCTGCTCCCATTTCCCAGCCTCCTGTCTCTTGTATGCCTGGTCACAGAGAATTTTGATGTTGCAAAACTGTTGGCCACTGAGAGAGGTTGATCTCAGTATTTGTTTTACTTACTTCCTAATAGGAATTAGGAGATCTAAGGAAGTAACATCTAGAAAAATTAACTGAATAATGTTCTTTGATACCTGAAAAAATGGCTGTTTAGTCATTGAAATCCAGTTTGGTTCCTAGAAGACATTGTTTCAAATTATTTTGTCTCATATGTTGTTTCCTATAAGAGGAAGAAAATGCGCTAGGGAGGGCTTTGTAGTTTCAGGAAGCTTTTTGTTTCTCATTTCTATAAAAAGTTTTTGATACTGTAATCATGTCTGAAGTAATGTGGTTAAAGTCAGTCCTGTGTAGAACTGGCTTGTGAAATTACACATTAGTTTTACAAATTAGTAAGAAATTTTCAAACAATAAACAGTTTTCGGTCTGCAGATGGATTAGTGTACATGTAGCAGTCCTGACATTGTTCCATTGATGTTCTATTTTTCTCTGCCAAGCTGAGTAAATCAGTAAAATTGCTATAGTTCTGACATAAATGAAGATATTTTAATCTACCTTTTGCAAAAAATTGCTGTTTGTTACTGTCAGAGGAACCACAGAAGTGATCTGTTAACTACTTCAGTGTAATTTTCTATATTAGAATTTAAAAGGTCCCAGATAGTTAATTCAGTGTTACGTTATTTTTATTAATATATGTTGAATTCAACAAAAGGCTGGAAATGTGGGTTTGTGTTGTATGATTTGTTGCTGAGATAATGAAAGCTGTTATTTTTGCTGTAAGGTTTTATATGCTTGGTTGTCCGTTTTTGGGGCTTTCACCATATTTGATCAGAATAAGACCTTTCATGTGGAAAAAGTAAATTTAAATTGTTAATTTCTGAGAAATGGCTTGACTGAAAAGTTCTTATGGAACTTTTGTGTTTTGTGCATTTTGAGTATTTTGGAAGACCCAATTAATTTAAGTTCTTCTTGCAGGCTTCTTTACAGTTTAGCCTTTAATGCCAGATTCCTGAGGCATCTTTGGTATTTGATATCTTCAATGACGACACGGATGATTACAGGGTATGTATTGTACCATCTCTGGAACTGATTCTTTGTTAAAATAGAGCATATCTAGTGGAAAGGGGATGGGACAGTTAGGGAGGTATGGTTACTGCGATTTCATAAAACTGAGCAAAAGCTTGGAAATTGGACGGACTAAAGAAAATGCTTGTTTTAAATGAGTTTAATATTTGGTAGTTCTTGGAGTGCTTACAAGCATCAGTGTAACAAACACTGAAGCCCCAGGTGGTTCATCCCATGTGTGTGAGTTTTATCTCACATGCTCTGACTAGTCCAGAAATAGATGGTGGCAGAACCACTTTCCTGGGTGCTGAGGCACTACAGATGTGTTCAGTGCTTACATGCAGAGAATTATTCTCTTTGCTTCGTGTCTCTCAAGTATCTGCAGTCTGTATCAGTTAATGCCCAAGTTAATTTGTCATGGAGACACTGAGGTACCAGTGACAAGAACTTGAAAGGAGTAACTTCATTTTCCATGAGTTAGAAATAACTATTATTTAACTGAAAACACCATTGTTACAGTGCTGTTGGAGCTACTACCACATTCTTTTACGAGAATGCTGAAGGTAGCACTGTCATAGAGTATTTTATCAATCCTCTCTTTTACACTGCATTTTGTATTTTAAGGTCTATGGTGCCACTCCTTCAAGTGATTTCAAGAGGCTCTCCAATGTCTTTAGAGGACTCCAGCCGAATTATCCCTCTCTTCTACCTTTTCAGTTCTTTGTTTAGTCACTCACTTATTTCTATTCATGATAATGAATTCTTTGGTGACCCAATAGAAGGTGAGTTTCAAACATACTAAATAGCAGTGCTTTGTAAAATGTTTTTGTGTGAGGCTGGAGAGCTCCCTGGGCAATGATTTGCTGACATCTGGGAGGAAGGATCTTCTGGCCTGGCTTGCTGATGGTCCCCTGGGCACTCAGCTGTCAGCTGGCTCTTTTATGGTGATTGCACTTAGAAAAAAAGTGAGAAAAATTAATGGTCTGCACCTTGGGAACCCTAGCTTTACACAGGGTCTGATATGGAAGTTCTTAATCATGGTAATTTTTAATGAGTTAGTGAAGAGAGCAAACTTCTTCTGGACTGAACCTGTAGTATAATGTATAAATTTAACATAGCAAGAATCACAAAAGAGATCAAGGGGATATTGTAATTAAAATGTAAAAGTGTAAAGTGTAAAAAATACACACAATCCCAAGATTTAATCTCCTTTCTAAATGTTTACTCATTCTTTTTTTGGGTGATTTTTTGGGGTGTTTCTTTTCTCTAGATTACATGTGTGTCTATTAAAGTTGAATTAAATAATTAGGGTTTTTTAAAGTAATTTAAGGAAACTTAAGCTTGTGTTTCATGTAGTTGTAGGTCAAAGACAATCATCAATGATGCCTTTTACACTAGAAGAGCTTGTAATACTCTCCCGCTGCCTTCGAGATGCATGTCTAGGAATCATAAAGTTGGCTTACCCAGAAACAAAGCCAGAGGTTCGTGAGGAATATATTGCAGCATTCAGAAGTGTTGGAGTAACAAAAAACACAGAAATGCAGCAATGTATACAGACAGAACAGAAAAGGTGGATTCAGTTATTCAAGGTAAATGGTGTCAATTTTCAGAACATAGCTGAATAAAATTTTCATTATTCTGCTGAAGATATGAAATTAGATTTTTTTTCTCTAATTTTATTGCTGTTGCAACAAAGAATACGGATTTCAGAAGATTGCTATTTGGCATATATGCTAAACTTCAAGTAACTAAATTCTGATAACTGTAACAATTTTTTTTTCCTTCTGTCAACTCCTAATTTTCTTGCCTTTTATAAAACAGTTACTTGTGTAAAATATGGGCTTTAACTTGGACTCCCGTTCAGCAAGGTGCTTAAGCATGTTGTCATAACTTTGTATAGGTGTGAAATTCTAACAAAATCTAATGATTACTCAGGTACTTCTGTATTAGAGACTTCACTGTATTGGTACCATGCTGTATTGGCTTTGTTGGTATTCTCCTAAAACCTTTTGGTATTCCTCATGTTGGGTTTGCTGGAATATTAAAAGGAAGGTGAATCTGGCTTAGCAAATGTGAATTTAGTGTATATTCTTTCTGGATATCTACCACTGTTTTTCTGCTGGTTTTATCCATGGCATCCTAGCCATGGATAAAACTCTTAACACGAGTTAAGAGAAGCTAAAAACGTTGGCAGAAAAAAAACCCTAATATAACTGTTGCTGAAAAAAAGGAGTGCTTGACTTGTCATGAAAATTCTGCAGCAAACACATCTAGTCAGCTAAAATTGCTCATTAAAGAAGTGGGAGCAGAAGAAATGCATTTTCCAAATTGAATGCTAGATTTACAGTCTGTTTAATACTGGCGACCTCTCGCACACTAATGTTCAGTTCGAGTCATCAGCTGTCCCTTCAGGTCTTTTATCACTGCTTTTGTCAAGCTATCTATTTAATTGAAAGAAGTTAATTGAATGAAAATGATCAACTAAGCTTGTATTAATATTGCTAATGGAACTTTCTTCTTGGCCATGTTTGGAGAAAGATGTCATGCTAGACTTTAGGAAAGGCCCATTAAGGCTTGCACTTAACCTGATGGGCTAATTAAGGAATGCTTATTCATTCTACAAGTCTAAGGTAGCCTCCATCCAGCCTATTCTGCCTGATTTTACAACACATTTCACTTATGAGCATAAGCATTAATAGCAGTGAGAGTAACTGATAATGTTTTGATTGCATTGAATGCAGTCCTAATGCACCACTGAATCTGTAATTTGCACAGATTGATCTAATATATGTTTGCACAATGTAATTTAATTACTTGTCTTTAAATTGCCAAATAAACTTTTGATTTAAAGGTCACTGATTAAACCCCCAATATGTCTTTTTTTCTGAAAAGGGTGTCAGATCAGGGGTATTTTTATGCATGCAGTTCGTATCATGCCTCCTCCTTTTTGTTTACTTTAGTTTATGCTTAATCAGTCTTTGTGTAAGTTGGTTGCTTTCAGGTGAATTTGATTATATTTTGCCGTCATTTAGAAAGCTGTAAAACTCTGAGTTACTTTGTCCCACTTTAGCAGTCTGAAGTTAAACTTGTAGTGGAACTGTCAAAACTGGGTGTGCTCTTAGTATGTTCAGGAGTCAGGGTTGTCTTCCATCAGCTGAATTGGAAATATAAGTCTTGAGGGTATCTGGAAGGCTCCAGTTCAACCCAAAAAAGAATATAATAGCAGAGCTTCCCTTGTTTACTTCTTCAGAAGCATGTTTGTTGTTACAGATAAAAATTGAGCATGGCTAAAGTTACTGTCATCGAGAAGACTCCTGTGCATAAGACTGAGTCTTTTCTGACAGCAGATTCAAAATTGTTTCCTGCCAGTAAGCAGGCAGCAGTACCTTCTTCCAAATCATTAAACAAAGCTTAAGTAGTTAATTATAAATTCAAGGAGAAAGTGCTTTTTCTTTCTTTTGCACTATGTCAGATATATCTACCAAATATATGGGATTTGTCTTTGCTAAAGCTTTTGCAAGCTGCTGGTGGAAAAAAAAGGCACATTCCTTCCTAATCATCTGTGCTTTTAATTTCTCTTTTTCCTTTTTTTATTTTAACTCTTCACTTCTTTTGTGTATTTTCCGTATCTCTGGTGTCCAGTGAAATACATATGTATTCACATATGTAGTGAATGAAATTATATCTATATAAACACATACATACATACATGCAAATAAAGGCTTTACTTCTGCAAGGTAATGGTAAATCTGGAAATAGGGAGGCTGCTGACAGTGATGTGCTTATTTGCTAACAGATTGGAGGTCTTTGGTAAGATGTACATGTGCAAATGTCTTTATCCAACAGAATCCCCCATTTTTGGCTTGGTAGAATGATGAGTAGTATAGTCAACTGTTACAGATTCCATTGAAAATCTGAAGTTATGAGTATTTGAAAATGGATTTTGTTAAATAAAAGAATTATTTCACTACCTTAAGTTAATCCTGTGAAATCAAGTTTCTAATTTTGCTGAATTTAGTTTTGAATGTTGCTTGCACTGGACATTTTATTGGAAAGAAATCCCCATTTTAATATTTTTTATTGTAGTACACCCTCCCTTTCCATGGAATACATACTTAGGAAAATTTTTACAAAGAAATGCTGAGTTGAGGTGGCAGCTGGGTTAGTGTTCTCAGTACCCATGCATTCTGCAGGAGAAACTCCAATTTCACCTAATCTAATTCAGCTTCCTTTAAGTGCTTTTAAAATACTGTATTTTCATGGTCTTTATGTGGGTAGTCTTTTCTGATTTTATTCATATTTTTAAAAACATTTGCCTCACAGTAGTAATGGGACCAGAGAGCTTCAGTGATTCATGTAACCTGCGCTGAATTTTAGAAGGGAAAGGTGATGAAAATTCCCATGTAATCAGACAGTTCACTTAATAGCATTCTCTGTTCTATCTTGAATAAAGACATCACCTTAAAAACTGGATGTTAAAAGCTCTTCTGTGTAGCATCTAGACACAGAATCCTTTAGAAGGCCCATTGAACTTTGTTACTCTTGACACTTGTCTGTTATGACTGTCTTTTAGCAAGATAATTTCAGAAAAGATGATTTCAGAAAATTTTACACTTTTTTCTTACTAATTTTTCAAGTACTGTACTTTAGAGTTGCCAAACAGATGGCTGTTCATTGTAGCAGTGATAATGTCTTTTTAGCCTACTAATTTACTATTGTATTGATTCCACTTTATTATGTTTTATGTAGTGGTGGGTGAACTTGGTTCAGCTTTGGACAGAAGGCATGCAATTGAATATGGCAGTCTGCTTGAGGTGGAGAATTTGTTAGCTTGGTTTCTCTATTTCTGTTTTTTTTTTCTGGATTAGAGGAAACTGCCAGGAAAATGACTAAAATTGCAAAGATATCCTAGTGGCTATGATAACAATTTTTCTCAGCCTTTCAATTTTGCTACAAAGATAAAAGAACATTATATACATACCTAATGTACATTGTGTGTATACTTGATTTGGTGTTATTTTCTTTAAATAAGTAGTTTAATGTTGATAATGATTTGTTTGGGCTTCCTTGAACTGGCATGCAGTACTTTAGGTGTGCAGTACTGCTAAATCCTATGTAGTCCTGGTTCCTAGATTTTGGAATGAGACTTTAATAAGCCAGGTTTTTTGATGTCTTGCAAGTGAGCCATGATAACTTAATTTCATTGTAAGGTATTTAAGTCTAACAGCAAGTTTTTGTGAGTTAAAAATATGTGGCAATTTTATACGTTACTCATTTTTTGAAAAAAGCTTTTGCTTTGTGAATTATGTAATTTCATTCACAGTGCTAAATGTATACTGAATGTGTTTCTGACACCTAGGTCATCACAAATTTAGTGAAAATGTTGAAATCTAGGGATACAAGGAGAAATTTCTGTCCACCAAATCACTGGCTCTCGGAACAAGAAAACATTAAAGCAGACAAGGTAAGAGTCATAGCCTTTTCCACAAAGCCTTACAGGTGCCAAATTTTCAATGGTAAAGTGTTTGATTCCTGACAGTACTAGTGATGTTGATGCTGCACAGATTGTGTGGTTTAAAACCTGGAATAATGTAGCTTTTCTGTAATGTAACAGTCTTCCATCTCTTAAACTTGTATGTTAAAGCACGTTTCCAGTCCATAAAGGGGAACTTGCCCTACAGTGCAAGAGTGTAAATCATTGCTATTTATAGCAGAAGAGAATGGGAAGTCTGGTAGCATTTAGTTGCATCTTCTCATAGTAAAAATGCTAAATGAACGAATTGCTCTATAGTGGGGAAAATTCTCTTCCAAAGTAAAAGAAAATTCATTAGCATTTTCTGTACTTACCTCATCTAGAAATGACTTATTTTTCTAAGAGCTTTTGAAAAAAATGACATTGATCTCAAAAAGTGTGTATGTGTGTGCAGTAGAAAACGCTAATATCTGCTGTGGGCTAGATTCCTTTGAATCATGACATGTTCAATACAAAATAAACAGAATATTTGACATCTCAAAATTCAAAGTCAACTTCTCTAGTGTCCTAAATACCAGAACTGAATGTAACATCGTGTGAGATTTTAAATACATGAGATTTATACTGTACTGTTGTTAATTGTGCAGCTTTCCTGTAGGGCACAAGTGTAAGGAGGGATGAGCAGAAATGAAGATGTTGAGGTGTTCAGGCACACTCCTGTGTGTGACAGCTCTGTGTATTTAGTATGCAGCAGTAAATTGTAATGTGTAATTAGTCCTGTTTAACTGTGAAATCCTGTTAATTTGTGAGGTCACACAGCTGTATGTGCCATCAGCCAGACACGTCTGGAGAGTCAGGAGGATGGGGAGAATAGGACCACTGCAGTCTACTTTGGATGGTAAGACACTGTCCATGCAATTTCAGCTTTGCTAAGTTAAAATAAGAGATTGCCTTATGCAAAGAAATCTGTCTTTTCCAGAAATCAGTTGAGTATTCTGTAGTAAAATCTTGGTAGCCAAAAGCAAGACAATCTTTCATAATTTTGGTTAAGATGTTTTTAAAAATTGTAAACTTGTATGCATGTGTGTATCTTTTTAGAATATGTAATGTTATTTAATTTAATAATTTCTTTGCTCAAGCTTCCACTGGCATTAAAGAGGGGAAATGATGAGGTGGAAAAGTGATGTGTTTTTAAAATAATGTATTAATATGTATAAAAGGCAGAACAGAAAATTAGTACAATTGCAGGAGATGTAAAGCATTGAGATTTTGTTTTTACTGTATACTATAAGGAGACATTTTTGTTATGTGTTAAACTGTAACAAGCAGGCTTTGCATGGTAAATATTAATTCCTGTTTATAAATATTGTGTTTAATTAGATAAGGCAGAAACTTAAACCTCTGAATTACCCAAAATATCAGGATTGTATGGAACCTGCAGAGAAAGATTGGAGAATGGGACAAACTTAGCAATCAGGGTAAATTTACACTAGATTAGTTGTGCCAATATCCTTTCTCATGTAGACAATCTGTTTCTTCCAGCTTTTCATACCTTTTCAACTTCACTATTCTAGAATTTTGCCCCTCTGTGATCAGGTAAAATAATCATTAAATCACTGGCACTTGTGCAAAATTAATAATGAATTAAAAATGGGGCCTTTAAGCAGCAAAATTATTCATCTACAGGAGTCCTTACTCTCTTTCAAGATGATGCAATCTGCTTGAGTTAGTTTGGCCAGATACAGTAAATCATGGAGAGACTGTAGCCTTTGAATGCTGCTCTAGGGTTGGACAGAATTAAGAGCTTTGTCCAGGGTTGAAACCTAAAGACTTCTAGTGATAATTTTTATTTGAGTAGCTATGATGGTAAAAGTTTATTTTGATTACCTTATTAGTGTAGTTGCCAGATAATAACTAGTTGGCTAGTTATTAGTGCTAGTTAGTACTAATTCAAGTACTGCTGAGGATTTTTAAGTATATATTTTTTAGAAGTCACCACTTCTCCATGTCAGCAATCCTTGCTTCTTTCACTGACCTACATGGCTCTCCACAGCTGTTTGTACTGTCTGGATGTTTTCCACTGTCACACCTATTCCACATTTAGCACTTGCACATTTTCCTGGTCTCCTTGCCCTCATACCTGCAGTACCTTGAGCTCTCTGCCAGGTCTTCCCTTCCCCAGATGACCCCATTTCCTTCCATTTCATGCCTCTCCTGGTGTGGGCAATTAATGGATAAGGAATGCCTGTGCTGTGCTGGTGTGAGCAGCTGTGTGCCCTCCTTTTCCTGGCTGGCTGCAGGTGAGCTGGCACACTGAGCATTGCTCTCCTGGCTCTGCTAAAGTTCAGGTTGCTAAAGGAATTTTTCCTCTCTGGCCCATTGAAAATTTTCACAGTACTTGGTAGTTTTGAATCTCCTATTCTCTGTCAAAGTTGAAGTTCAGCTGATGAACTCAAGAGGTGTGTTGGAGGGAAGATGGTGAGGAAAGATGGCACAGTGTGTTCATGTAAACCTCGTTTTCATACAAAATCAGGCTAAAAAGAAAGTGCAGTCAACATGAATGTGTGAAAACAAGCAGGTAACCTTGTGCACATGACTTGTTTAATCCCTCCTGACTCCATATGGGTTAAAGCCAATTAGCATGAAAGTACTGCTGAATCACATATGGTCATGTTTATTTGTGCTTTTTCATTTACTTAAATGGCAGACTTGTGAGTTCTAAATGCCCTCTGTATTGATGACTCCATCCCATATTTCTCTCTAAAGAAAGAAGCTGTGATGGAGAAATGCAGATAAAATTGACTAATTGACTGAAATAATTGAACTGTCGAAGTCATGTAGTAGTTTACCTTTGCTGTACATGCACTTTTCATTTAAAATGATTTTAACTGTTAGCTTAATAGGCTTCATACATTGACTTTAATTAAAAATGTTTACTAAGTAAACTAAAGGGATTCACAAATCAGCATTTTATCAGAAATTCCAAAGGCTTACAACATTGAAACCTACTCCCAATTAATATATATCAAGATTAGTGATGTTTAGGGTCATATCCTATTAAATTGGTGCTTAAAATATACTTACTTAAAGTGCTTTGAGTATTTAAAAAACAAATAAAAAAGAACTGTTCAGTCCAGAAGATTGCAGAAGATGCTTATCACCATGTGTAGAAGCCAAAGAAAAAACCTTGAAACTGTAATCAAAAACTTCCAGACAGGGTAGTGACATCAAGAATTTACTTATTTTGTAATTCACTCTATGAATTGTCCAGACTCTGGAGTCTTTTTTTCAGAGAGGTTGTTATTAAACATGAAAATGAAACAACCCAGGAACTGTGGGTGTTGGTAACTCTGTAGACTGAAGTCAGGTGGAGCTTTGGCCGCAGTGGCTCGTCAGTGAGCAATACTGACTGCACTTAATTAATTTACAGTCAGATATGTGCTCACTGGCTGAGTTTCCTCCCATAAATTTAGAGCAGGATTATCATTTGTGCTGTGCATCACCAAAAGTTGTTTCCTAAAAATACCCTCTGAGTAAGTTCAAAGGAGCTGCACAGTAATTTGGGAACTGCATGAATGAGCCTCTCTGCTGTGGCTTCTTGAATTCTTCCAAGATTTTTGTCTTAAATACATTTTACAGGTTCTTGGTGATGTTTTCACTGTTTCTGCAGTGACTGGGATTTAATGTGGTCACTGTTTGCTGTTAGGAGAGAAAACTCATTGAAATAAATGTTACCCTTTTGTTGGTTTCCTTAGATTTGGTTTAATTCTTAAAGTTTTTACCTAAAACGACTTGATTGAAAGTAGATGATGTAGTTGAAAGTAGAGTAACTGTAAAGTATTCTCAGCATGAGAATAGGAATATTGTATATTCCTGCAATGAAAAAAATTGTAAATCATCACAATTACTGATTTTCTTTTATCATGCTTTTTTTCCTAATTCCTAAGCTAAAATGTCAATAAGAATATTTTTTCTGAATGCAATAGAGGTACAGAAGTGTGTATTTTTATATGCATTTTGTTTTCGTGTGTTTTTACTACTTATATTTCAGTTTGCCTGAAAGCAACTAATGTTTAAAGCAACTAATGTCTATGTCAAGACTAGGCTGTGAGTGAATCTGTAGTAAATAAACTATTTTAATGTATATATTTTTATACAAAGTAGATTGAGTCACTTGATACAAAATTAATTGTTTAAAAAAGTGTTCTTTCCAAAATTTTTAAAATTATTATTTCTATTTTAAGTGGGTTTGGAACCAGCACCTCTTTCTGTATCTGAAGAACGACAACTTGCAATTCTGACAGAGCTACCTTTTGTAGTTCCTTTTGAAGAAAGAGTAAAGGTACCTAATTTCTAATTTCGTATGCAATTAGTGTTTTTAGTTTTTTGTTTGAAGTGTAAAAAGAGCAAGTGAAGTAGAAACTGGATGGATTCCCCGCAGAAGGATATGGCATTCTGCACTGTTTCTCTTCAGTACTCATGCAGCAACTGAACATTTGAAGTTAATGGCTTCTCTCTTACTTTCCTGCTTACGTTGCCCTTCATAATATTTGCATTGAAGTTCGGAGCGTTTATTCGAGACGCGGGGAGCAGTGGCGAGTCCCGGCTCCGAGATGGCTCCGCGGGATTGCGCCCTCTCGTGGTGGCACAGCAGCGGCCAGCTGAGTGTTGTGCGCCATCCGGAGCGCGGGGTCACAGCTGGAGACAAGGGAGCGCTGGGGGGGTTCGCTCCAGATGAGATAATGCATCTCCGTTTCGGGAAATTAACACCTAGAGATTACGTTCCTGCATTCGTAGCTGAGTAGCTGAACTTTAACACAGTGTATAGCTTAAAACTTGCAAGATTCTTGTATTTGATGGATTGGATTTGCTTTTGAATGTTTCTGAGATTTTATAGATGTAGTCATTAGTTCCATTACCTGTTTCAGTTTGCATCGTAAATATTCTTAAAGCTATTTTTTTCTGTTAAGCACATTTTAAAAACACTGGTTTAGTTTTCAACAATATCAATTATTTAAAAACTGCTCCCTAAATTGTCTTGGAAATGTTATGTTTCAATACACCATCAAGGGGATGAAGAGTAATTCCATAGGGAAAGTCAGTCTTCATTTGTCAAAACAGACAGAGGCAGCTTTGGTAGAAAATGTGTGGTTTTTTCTCAGGCTTCTATGAAACAGTTGTTCCAACAGAACATCTTATTACTGTATGGCAATCCCACACTAGGATTACAGGGAAATGATAGGAACTGATCTCAAGCAGGGATCTCTATGTCAAGACTTAGTCACTGCCTTCCAACCTCTGGACTTCTTAAAGTTTTGTTGAGATGCATACATGTTATGTGTGTGGAATTCATAAAGCCTTTTTTGGTGCAACTGGAATTCATAGAACCTTGTGTGCTTTTATCACAAAAACTGAAGTAACAATGGCATGAGAGCTTGGAGATAAGGATAAAGCTACAACTGAACTTGTATAGTTCATAGAGGAAATCCTGTTACACTGTTTTGGAACAAGTGTGTACAGTCCTTTTTGTATAATAGTGGGAGTCAGTATTCCTTGGAGTCTCCCATTGTCTCTACAGAGCAAGTTGCAGTAAGGGAAGAAAATACCACAACCTTAATGAAGGGTTTTTTTCCTTTTGGTGAGTTGCTGTCTATTGCTCTGTAATTTAATATGGTAAGCTCAGTGCTGCTTGTGTGTGTGGGCTGTTCCATAGGCCCTTTCATTTTCTGACTTCCTCGTGCCATTTTTACCTTGACTTACCAGATAACAGATACTCTAACAAGCAATTGCTGAGTCCAGTTCCATGGCAAGCTCTTCAGCTTTCTGGCCCCAGGGAGTGTTTTCCCCTTCAGCCTTAAGGCACATTGGGTGCACCTTTCAGGCTGTGGGAGGTAATGAACCCAGTTTGTAGCAGGTTCTCACCTCCTTAGGCCATACTTTGGTCAGCTTGCCTGTGGTGATGCTACTTGCCCTAGTGTGTGCTTCAGTCAGCATTGCTTGTTTTTCTGTCTGAAGTCATTGCAAATGCTTCAGTTGAGCATTAGAGTTCTCATTTTCAGGACTAACATATCCATGAATACTGGGTTATGTAGGGAGTCAGTGCCAAAATGAGTTTTGCTATGAGGTGTAATACCAGGGGATTTTTTCCATCTAGAGTTGGGTAATAATAATTAATAAACTGTATTTAGGCCTGCTTCAGGAAGGAGATTGGTGGTGAGCATATTCTCATGCTCTGTACATAAAAAAGGTTCCTGTGACTACATGTCTTGATGTTATAAAACTAGAAATATTTAGGCCAGAATGGACCTCTGGAGGTACTCTAGTCCACATCCTTCCTCACACAAGAATAACTTCAGATTTGGGTCAGCATGCACAAGGACTTGTCCAGATGAGTTTTGGCTCTCTCCAGAAATGGAGATTTCACAAACTCTCGTGTAACCTTTTCCAATACCTAATCACTCCCATTTTGAACTTTTTTCTTTATGTCCATCCCTTGTTTCTCTTTCTGCAGCTTAGGACTATTTTCTGTTGTTTTCCTGCTGTGTACCTTAGGAAAGATTCCTGCTTTGTCTATACTGTAATCTTCCTGGTTGGAAAGCATCTTCTCCACTACCAACAGTTGCACACAAAAACAGTAGATTTGAGACCTTACTCTGCCTTTGTTTGCTGTAGTCAGATTTCCTCTTTCGTGGTAAATTCGTTGTTTTTAAAAATCCCTTCAGACTCTTACTTAATCTTCTTCATCAAAAAATGGTATGACATATTAGTGGGAGATTATACTGGAAAATGTGCTAGACTATTTATTGAATATGGGAATGATGGCAAGAGGTAATATAGTAAACGTATTTTCTCTGGATCGAGGAAATATTATGCATTAGGCAACCCCCTCCCATGCTATATCTTGGCATAGAAACACAGTGAGCTACAGTTACTCTTCAGGGAAACAGGTTCCTGTTGTGAAGACTTGAAAATAGACAGTGTGAAGTTCAATTTGTACTTCACCTGGCATAATTGTTTTGAGTTTTTATGATGCTCTGGTTCTTTTTTTAATATGGCAGTAATTAATATCCATTATTTTAATCTGAATTATTTTTTCACTGCTTATAAAAGGGGAGCTGGTACCTATTTTCTTATTACTGAGAATGTTCCTGACCATTGCAAACAGCAACAAAAAATTATTTACCAGTATTGAGAATAACCTGTGTGTATGTGAAATACCCATGGGACTTTTTTTCATTTATTTTTGAGTAGTTTGGATTTCAGAACTCCGAAAGTCAGGGATAGGAAACTGGAAGCAGTGGCACAATGTCTGTAGATGTGCTTCTTTATGTAGAAAGAACTGAGGATATTATCTTAGCACAGAAAAGTTCTTTGCATTTCTGTCCCCCTCTTCCCCTTCCATGGGTCATGGCTCTGTAATAAGTTTTTGCAGCTCAGTGAGAGAGAAGACAAATAACTTGAAAGTGAGTGCTAGAGGCAGCTCAAAGGACAGTAACAGTGGTGAATAACCATCTCTCATTGAATATTTAGATCTGCACAATGACATGATTGCTCTTTTCACTCATTTAAACAGATTTTTCAAAGACTGATCTATGCTGATAAACAAGAAGTTCAAGGAGATGGGCCATTCTTGGATGGAATTAATGTCACTATCAGAAGAAATTATATTTATGAAGATGCTTATGATAAACTTTCTCCTGAGAATGGTAGGTTACAGTTAAGTTATCATCTTGTTACAATACTTTATTGTTCTCACCATGCACTTCCATATTTGCTTATTTGAATGGTATGCTGTAGGTGTATCAGCTCTGAGATGTGAAAGTTCTCAAAAATTAAATTTCCTTGTTTTTACAGAAGTAATTCTCACCCATATTCTTTCTGATCATCGCAGTCTAAATGATCTCTTTACAACCTTTTTTATGGTACTTTTCTTCCTATTTGCTTGTCCAAATAATTGTAATTTGTATATTTTTCTATATAATTCATTAGATATTTTCTGCTTTGGTAATCTTTGCCAAAAAAATACATATGGACTGAACAGGATTTTCTTGGTTCAGTGTGTCTGATAATAGTGCAGGACTCTTTAATGATGGGATGTAGTATTATAAATTCTACTGCGTTGAATTAAATTACATGTCTTTGTGATCTTGCACTCACAATATTTTATATAAATACAATTTTCAAGTTATTCCTGGGTCTCTTAATATTTTGTAGGATTTTTTTTTCTTCCCCTACCTATGGTCTTGTCCACTTTTTTGATGACTCTTAAAACAATACCTTTCCTACAAAGTGAGTCTTTCACAAATTGAATATTCCAAAATTCAAGCCAGTAATAAGAGTTTTGCTACTATTTACGAGGTCAATTTTTATTCTATCATATGTCGTTTGTGTGTGTAGTTACATGTTTTTTTATCCATACAGAACTGAAGCAGAGAATTGCATTTGAGTTTGTCTCTCTCCTTTCCCTGCAGAACCTGACCTGAAAAAGCGCATTCGTGTTCACTTGCTCAATGCACACGGTCTTGATGAAGCTGGTATTGATGGTGGTGGAATTTTCAGAGAATTTCTGAATGAACTCCTCAAATCAGGATTTAATCCTAACCAGGGTTTTTTTAAGACCACCAATGAGGGACTGCTTTACCCTAACCCTGCTGCACAGATGCTTGTTGGAGACTCGTACGCCCGACATTACTACTTCCTCGGGAGAATGCTTGGGAAGGTAAAACCAGAGCTCTGTAATACAAAGCTATAGCAGTGCTGAAATTATTCAGTCATGTTTTTTTCTAATTAGGAGGAGTGAATGGGAAAAAACAAAGATTTTCCTAGTCTTGAGAGACAGTAACTTTCAGATATTGGGTATGAACATTACTACTACTAAATTTCTGTTTGGTTTTAATAAATTATATACTTGGGAAGTACAAGAAATTTGTGTTATCTTGACTGCTAGTTGAGCAAAGTTTGCATATGTGTGCTTCTTTTTATATCCTCATGCTTAAAGTTAAGTTGATTGAAGTCACTAGCTCTACTCTGCATATAGTGATTTTCAACCTGGAACTTTTAGGAATATGACTGCAGTTTACATTTCTGTCATTTGGAATGTATGAAATGAATGTTTTAAACAGTTACTAGCTGTATGAGGTATACAATTTTTGATAGCATTTGAAATTTGCCATCAGCATTTACCATACTTAAGAGCTACATGCAAATTGCTTTTCACATATTCTGTTTGGAGTTTTGTACATTTTGCATATTTCAAGTTTTAGTACTTGATAATTCGGTGGTACGAATGTTCAAAGGCTAATAGATGCTTGTTGAGGTAGATGAAAAATGAAGGGAGAGGAACAAAGACAGAACCATTACAAACCTAATTACATTCAATTTTCTTTTATGGTCAGGTTTAATACTGAGGCTATTTCATTCTAAGCACTCAAAATAATTTTTATAAAGCTAATAATTGTGAAACAAAATTTGGAATACAAATTCCATTTCAGAAAAAAACCCACATTTACTGCTGCTTAGCTGTCTAATACTGAAGGTATTTAAGATGTAAAAGTTCCATTTAACTGCCTGCAGTATTTTGGAGGCTAAAATCCTGCTGCTGCCTTGCATGGAGGTTTGATGTGCAGTTGGATGTCTTTGTAGTGTAGCTGGAAGCAGTTTCAAGGGATGTTGTTGGCAAACAGTGAATTGTTGAATCAGTGCTGTGCTTGGGAGTTGCCAATCAACTGATTTACATCAAACTGCCTCTTTGTAAGCAAATACCCTGCTAATGCATCCCAGCTACTGCCATATCCAAACTTAAAAAATGGAAATTACTAATCAGCAATTTCAATAAATAATCTTGGAGTGATGTTCCAGCTCCTGTTAGGAGGTTGATTCAATACTAATACAACAGTTGGTAGTTATGTCTGATACTGCGTATCCAAGCCCCATTTTCTTTCTGCATGTGAAGATTCTTGGAGTGGGAAAGGAAACACTTGTGGTAGTGTTAAGGGGGTTACTTCACCACAAAAATGTTTTGTGTATATCTAGGAAGGGCTCAACTGTCAGGGAAATTTTGAAACATTATAAAAAAAAGATTGTAATTTTGAGTCTTCAGTTTCCTCTGTCAAAACAACACATTGCCTTCTGTAATTGAATTACCGATATTAGCATAGAGACAGAAGTTGCAAAATGTGTTTCATCTCACAGAGTGCTACAAGTAGAGTTTTTTTGTTTTTTAAAACCAGAGAATCTATTATTTAACATTTTGAAAGCATAAATTGTTTTTGTATTTGCAGTATGTGTAGATAAGGTAAGAATTGACAGTGCTACTTAATAATTACCCTTGCCCAGGTGCACAGACACCTTTTTAGTAGTGTATTCAGAGACTTGATGAATTAAACAGAAAGATAAGGCACGGCCATGCTATTCAAAACCTGCCAGTATTATGATCTTGGTTAGGTTATTGAATACCCACTCATCTGTTTTCCAAAATGTGCCCATTTCTTGCTTTGCACAGGGTTATTTGTGAGCAATAGTGAATTATTAAAAGCCCCTTTGCAAACAAAGTAGATATAATGCAACGGAAGCAATCAGGCATCCACAGCAATTTCTTATTTGTGGAAATCAGTATATAAAGAGTGCTGCCACCAAAAACTCTCACGTAAGAAGCTTCAATGTTATCAGAAAACAAATACATTAAAATATAATAATTTATAGAAATTCTCTGTCTCTTGGTAACTGCTTCATACTAATGTCCAAACGTGTTTAACTTTCAGCACCATAAAGTTGCACCTAATTCAGTTTTTCTTCTCATCAGGAAGTTTCTAACAGCTTGGCATTTTCTTTGTTAATTGGTCAATTCAGAAGCAGAAACATCTTAAAATATAAAACATATCTTGAAAAATGGTATATCTGAAAATGTAAATAATTTTAATCTCGAATAAATTACTGACTTTTGGGTATCTTTTTAGATAATGAAGAAATTAAAAAGTACAAAATACATAGCTTATTCATGCAGCTTTTGTAGTCACTGGATGAGCAATAGGTCTTGTAGAAATAATACTGTGTGATCATGTAATTGCATATGTTGTCTGAAATCATCCTTTAAAAAAATCAGAAATGAGTTTGCTTAAACAGCAGCTACTCAAACACTTCCAAAGTTTACATTTCTCAACTGTCAGTGACTTTACTCTGAAATGTAAATATTACCTTAACACTGGTGCCTTTTAAGCATTTTCCTTTCTCTTCCTTAGAAGTTAAAGCTCAGCTTGCCGTGCACACCTTTGGTGAGAGCCTCCTACTGCCAGAGGGGTTAGAAACTCGAACCTCTCAGTGTTGCCCACTGGAAGCACAGCTGGGACTCTGAGTCCCAGGCTTTGCTTGAGAGCCAAGGGTGTCCTGGGTTGTCAGGAATGTTCAGGCAGAGGTGTTCTAACCCCAAATCCTCTTTGTTGCCCTCTCTGCCAAGTAAAGTCTTCTTGTCCCAAGTGGTGTCCAGAAGGATGGATGTGATCCTTTTACTCTCTTGGTGGTTTAGGGCTGTGAGCAGGCTCCTGGTTTCACTTCCTTTCCATGTGCAGTAGTTGTTGTTCTGGCTGCACTAAAAATCTCCCCACATGCAGACTCTGCTGCTGCAGGTTTGGCAGTGTAGTGGAACTGGCTCAGGAGAACACACAAGGTGCTTTTTTGACAGGCTACCAAGAAGCAACAAACCAAGGAAATTTGGAAGCAACACCTGAGAATATTGAATGAGGGTTTTCTCCATGCTGATTCTTGAGGGGTCTGCTGCAAACCTGAAAAGAGGGAAACACTGGTTAACCATTCCATCAGAAACAGTGTCCAGGTAGAAGAACAGTGACAGAGAATTAAAATCTGAACATCGCCATGTTCTGACCTAAACTCAGTCGAGTATACAACATATTTCTCCATTTCAGTTTACATTTGCATTTATTCAGTGATGTTACTGTGACAGCTGTTGTGGAAAAGGACATTATTTGCATTTGGAATTCTTTGACATCAAGCTGTTAATTTGTAGGATAATTTACTTAAATTTCATGAAGTATCAGCATTAGTTTAAGAATATGGCAGGAAATCCATAGATTAGTATGATAATTTTTATGGTTTCCTCTTCTTCCCTTTTGACATAAACCTGCTAGTTCTTGCATTTATTTTGTTTTGCAGTGACTGTCTTTGCATGTTAAACAGAGTGACTCTGACAGTAGAGATTTTTGTATAATACACTCAGTGTCTTTGAATTTACTGAATTCTGCCACCTCTCTTATTCCAGAATATTAAATAGCACTTGTGAGTCACACATTCATGTTGCTGAAGAACATGTCTTTTTGAAATATAATATTAAGTCCCTTTTTCTAAACAACAGAACCTGCAGTCCTTGGAAGACACTAAGGTTTTCTGAAAAGATTTAGATTTGTTTTGCCAAGATCAAACTTCTGCCTTAAATGATTGGGAAAGCAAAATGGAGAACAAAATGTCTTTTGAGTTGTTTTGAACTTAGCCCTTCCTTTGTGGAACCAAGTAAAGAAGTTTCATAGAAGAAGCAGCAAAGATTGAGAAAAACTAACTTGTTCATTTTAAATTGTAGCATTATTTTGAAGCTGGATACAATCTAGGTGTTGTTCTTTGATCATTAGTATTTGATGGTGTCTAGGAGGTCAGTAATTTGCAATGGCTAGTGGATGTTATATTGATGAAAGTCAAAGTTATTTTCCTATGAGTTGTTGTAGTTTACTGATCTAAGATCTAGCACTGTTCTATACACACATGTAAGTGTTATTAAATATATATGTAATGGAAAAAAGAGTTACAAAATAAGTCCTTGGGTAAAATGAAGCTTTAGAAGAGTAATAATAGATCAAATACAGATTTTATTACACTACAAGTAAATTAATGGGACTGATTAGATTATTTTTCTCTGTATTAGAGAGTGTGCCTTATGGTTACTGTTTGTAACTTTGAATATTGTGTCTGCCTGGAAGGTACAATTCTAAGATGAGCACTGTCTGTAGAATCCATTCTGCAGAAAAACTAGTTAATCATTCTTGGGCCTTATCTAAGAAGTACTGATTCAGGGGAGTCTTTTCACAGCAAGATCTGCAAAAGATCAGATCCTAAACTCTTTCATTATAAATAAGCTGGACATTTGGAGTTAAAAAAATTCAAGAAAATGTTTCTAATAACATATTTGAGTGCTGTTCATGCACCAAAAGCTTGTGGAAAGAAATCACAGCAAGCAAACCATACAGTGAGAGCTGGCTTTCATATACTGGATTATTTGGTAGGATGGTGTGTCAAGCATTGCACTGCCACTCTGACTGTTGGAGGGTGGTGGATTTTTCCTTCTGATTTTTAGGTTTCCCTTTCCCTTTTCTTATTGTTCACTTAACAAGACCCACTTTGGCTTGATTTGAATCAGTACACTCTTAATTAGTTTGTGCTGCAGCCACAATTGATCCTACTAGTACCTGGAATGGTAGGTATGGGATTGGTGATACTGGCACAAAGAGGAGGTAATTGGTACCAACTCTGTTTTCTTAATTTCAGTTACCTCTCACATGATTTTGTAGATTCAGCATTTTGCTTAAGAGCAAGTTAACTGATGATCATTTGTCTCAGAAGATCCTGAATCATCTGCTATGGAATCAAAACAGGAATTTACAATGGAAAGTAGCATGGTCCTTTAATGACTTACAGTGCAGAAACACAATCCTAAGAGAGCAGAATTGATACCTTATTTCATGATTTATGAATGCAGATGTAAACTAATTTGAATCTATTTTCTGACATAGTTCTTCAGCTTGACAATTCCTTTGTGTACTGGTGCATTTAACAAAACCAATTATCTTTTGATTACAAATAGCTGTGTTAGTAGTAACCCTGTAAATATATGTCTAGTGCTAAAAGACTACTGAAATGTGGTATTTTAACTCTAAATCTTGAGGCAGGAGAAGTGTTTATTGATGGATTGTGATATTTATTGGGTCATAATGTATTTAAATTTTCTTTAATGCATATGTTAGTGATTGTTTACTGTGATAAAGTGCATAAAGGTCTCTGCAAGGAGTTCTGCATGGAAAGAATTACCTCATGTCAGTGGTCACTCCTCAATTAAAAGTTCCATTAGCAGATGATTCCTGCTTCTGGTTTGTGTACTGATTGCATTTTATTGCCTCTAAATCAGGTTCCTAGACAGGGAATAAATAAACAGTTAAAGTGTGTGGTAATGGTATCCTGATCTTTTTCACAGTTGGGAACACCTACATCCATTTCAATCAATTAGGTTTGGAATATTTACTGAAATTCTTAAATTGGTTTGAACTTTAAAAATTACTAGTTTCACTGCTATTAAAATGCAGATTTATCTTAGAAGCACATCCAGAGGTTAGTTATATAGTATTAAGTGTTTCAGTATGTCAGAAGATTAAACTTAAATAAGGAGAAGTTCCTTTTATCTTCAAATTCTTCCTAAATTATGTTTAAATTTGAGACAAGAAAAAAATCTATTAGGCCTTTACTGGAACTTCAGTAATGAATGATAACTATCAGTTATCCATTGCATCCACAGGTATCCATAGTGCTTTCCTCTCTCATCCCTCAAAAACCCCCCAAAAGACATTGACAGCAGTTTATATCATATTTATGGCATAAGTTACAGAGATAACTGTTCCTATATAATGAGAAAGAAAGTACCAAGCTGATGAAATGGTAGTTTTCTGCACATGCTGGCATTTCTGAGGCACTCTGTTTTGGTAATAAACATTAATGTAATTAAAGACATCCTGAATTCCTAGAATAAAAATGCTAGCATGACTTTCCATTTTTAAATTAAAAATTAACTCAAGGTCATTACAGTTGATATGATCCAATGAAGTCTTTGGGAATGGATCCTACATTTTCTTGGTCCTGTGTTCAGGAGTTAGGAGTTTGTCTGTGCTGCCACACCCCTGCCATCCATTTCAGGGATTTGCACTGACTGTGACAGGCAGATCCTTTGTGCCTGAGTCTTGCCACCTCAAACCTCTGAAACTTCTATAAACTTGTACTTACTGACCTTCAAATTCCCACTGAGTGGGAAATCTGAAGTAAAACCAGTTTACAAAAGGCTTTTCCTAAAAAAACAATTGCAATGATTTTAAATTCTAGTGATATTCACACTGCTGCAAGGGCTATTAAAGCTTGCAGAAGCCTAATTACAGGCATCAAGACTTCTGTTCTTTTAAAAAAACACAAGGGTGAGTTATGAATTTTCACAGTAATACAGGGAAGATAATGCACCAGATTTTCCATTGCTGTGGTGATACAAATGCATCTAGACATCTGCAACTGCTCAGAGGCTTGGAAACAGTGGCTTAGAGCTCTGAGGTAACAGGGCACATTGCATTGAGACACACACTTAGGAGAAATAATTTTATTTACTGTATTGGCATTAGAAACAATATCATTTGGGGTTTGCTTACTTTTAAGCGCATTATTCAGCATCTTTAAGAAATTATTTATGTAGAGATTGTGATTGTTAAATGTTAGCTCTGCTGTTGCTTCACACTATGAGTACATGTTGATTTTAATTTAACTTAAATTTTTAGTTTAATCTTTTTCATTAGGGTTGAAAAGTCTCTGCTGCCCCCAAAAGCTTTGTGAGTGTGATGAAATATTTATAGGATATAAATAATAAGGTAGAAGGAAGTTCTAATGGTTTTGCTATTTTTCTATCATTTTTATTAATGGTTCTGTACAGCTTTGAAGATCTATTGCACTCTGTAAGTGCTAAGTATTATTTAATAGTAACTGTTTAAAATTACTGAAATAGAAAGGGTTATGGTCTTGGGGACTGATTATGGAAATAACTGAATTTAAGTCCAGTCATTTACTGCCTTATCCCAAAAGCTGTGCATCTTTCTAGGGATATGACTTTAGCATTGTTTATGCTTTAAAATACAGTTCTGGGTTGTGGAGGATTAATGGAAAGTAGAAGTGGTGACTGGTTATTTTTCTTAAGAGAGATTTTAGTTATAGACCTGAAAGTGTAAGTAAAGGCACTAAAGCTGCCTTACAGGGAGGGAGGTTTAATTAGTTCATCTGTGAATTTGTTTATGCAATTTGTTGAACCTTATTCAGCACGTTGTAGTGCTTGTGTAACCTCTACTGTGTATAGCTAATCTGACTGAAATTACTCTAATAGCTTACATTTTGTCCAAATTTAAAACATGGAATCTTCTCTTTCTGAAGAGCAGTTCCCCAGTCTTGTGGTCATTCCTGAACAATACCTTGTGTGACTATGTAGTACTTAATTGGTATTGTGATAATTACCATCTGTAGTCCCTGGCAAGCATTATTGTTATTTTGTTGAAAGAAGAAAAGTCCTCCTTGTCCAGAGAACTGTCATCCTTCTCTTTTTGCCACTATGTACAGCTGTCCTTCAGCCCAGATCCTCCTTCTGTAATGTATTACAGATACTAATTGCATGCCTGTATTCTGAAGGGTGCTTGCTTTAAAGAACTCTTTCTTCTTCCTCCACGTCACAGATGTGTAGTGAGTGCATTCACTATATTTGTGTCTGAAGATCATATTTTTCATCACTCCAAATGCCCACATTGTGATCTGTGTCACCAAACTGAGTAAAGGCCAGTCCCTGTAGTTCCAGTTACTGTGGAACTACACTGTAATCACAGGTAGCTGAGATTATTTAAAAGAGGAACAACTGACTTCAGACTCCATGTGAAGTGAAAACTTGCTAACCACAGTAGGCTTTCTGCTACTTTGGTGGTTTTTAATATTCTGGTGTGTTCTGCAGGCATTCTCACAGAGGGGAAGACAGGTGGGTGAAGTTCCTTTCACTGAATACTGCTTTTTCCATAGTGAAATAATTTCTCTTGGTCTTTTAACCAGAAAAAACCTTATTTTAAGCATTTCCTCAGAAAATAGAAAAGGCTTGACATAATTAGGAGAACACTGGGTTGGGGAGTACTAAAAATAATTTGTTACTGAAATACAAATTTTTTTTTGTTTAGTCATTTCAGGAGCTTTTAAATTACTTTTTTTAATATCTAGAGATGTCAGTTTTTAACTAAAGAGCATTCCTAATCTACATGAGTTTGAAAGAGTGCTGGGAAATCCAGCTTGGCCTTTTCAGCTGACAGTACCTTTTAGCTACTTGGGAATGTATCACCCAGTGAGCATTACAGTGGTGGTTGGGATTGCCCTTGGTATGAACATCACTGCCTCTGCTTCAGACCAGCCTCTTGCCCCAAGCTTGTACCTGAAAATTGCCCTTCTGTCCAGCTGGAGTGTTAATGTCCCAGCCTTTCAGGGAGGCAGAGCTTTATAGGATGGGTTGAGGTTGTTGGTGTTGACCCCCACATCTGAATGTTAGAAATTGATGGAAGTCTGATGCCATCCGTGGCCACCAATTGCTCCTTGCATGACTTCCCATCTGGACTCTTTGCCTTCTGTAGCTCTGCTGCAGGTTATGGGCTGCAGGGTGGAGACAGTGGGGTCAGGGGCTCAGGTGGGAAAGCTGGGAATGGGAGCTGTGAGAGCTCATCATAGAAAGGCATTGCTCTCATTGGTGATTACTGCAGAATGAAAGGAAACTTGCAGAAGAGTGAGAGTACTTGAAGTTTGAGAAGAGATTAGTTTTAAAATATACATTGGATAAACTTGCTGGCTTTGATCTCCTGAAGCATTGTATGAGCAGGAGGCTCTGATTTAGCCAAACAGAAGTAGACATCTCTGTCCAAGAGCAGGCCAGTTTCTGCCATCAGTGTTGTTGCTCATTGGCTGTGAGAGGAAGAAAGAGGACAAGTTCTGTGTGGAGAGCATGACCACAGATTGTATTAAAGGACTATATAAGTATACTCTAGTGATGCAGCTTCACACTGCAGCTGATTAATCTGGCAGCTGCTTTCCTCTGGTAGAGGTGGTCACCATTGCCTTGCCTGTTGATGGGCTCCTGCCTCCTCAAGGCTGATGTTGCAGAAAGCCAGTTCAGAGAGTTCAGACAGGCAAAAACCAGCTGAAAATAGGGTAACTTAGAGCTTCCCAAGGCAGTACAGTATGGTAGAACAAGGAAGGAGGGAAGTCTCCCTCTTGGCCATTACTTTACCTTTAGTAAGAAAAATCCCCATCAGAGTGGGCTTCCATGGACAGCTGGCAGCTCAAAGGTTGTGCTCCTGGTAAAAACATCGTCCTGCAATTCCCAGCCATGGCTGTGAGCTGGAGCTTACTCTTAATAGAAGAAACTTCAGTGTCCATGCTGTGGCCACCAACACATCCATTCCACAAACACAACTCCAACAGCCCAAACAAAGCACAGCACGAATAATCTGCAAGTTTTGAACCTTATTCAGGTTGTAATGACCCTGTAGCCTCTACTGTACAACTGCTCTGCTTGCAAACAAACCCAGGGGAATCAGCAGCTGATGGTTTTGTTGCCCTGGCAGGAATGTCTGGAATCACATTTTTTAGCAACAACAGGTAGTTTGATCAGTTGATGCTGACTGAGAAACATAAAAGTTAGATGGAATCCAGAAAATAAAGTTTCAGTTTATTTACTCATATTGTACTCAGCACTTCTCAGCATCTCTGCACAGTGCTGGGGCTGTAGTGGTGGCATTCACCTCTTTGAAACAAAACCAAAGTTCATCATGACTTTATTCACCAGAGTTTTAGTGCATTTTTTATTAAACTTTATTAGGATAGCTTGACTTTCAAACTAATTAAAACACTACTGTTTGTCTTCTTTCCAAAAATACTTTATTTTGAATATTGCAATCACTTAGCTAAGAGAGGGAGTAATTAAAGTTATTCTCAAGTTGTACAATTTACTTTATTTAAAAATGCTTTATATAGTTTTTAGATGAAGTTATAAATGTTCTCTTTGGAACTACCTGAAGATTAATAGTGATGCATTTGAAATGCATTATTTTTTTATTGATTCTTAATGTAGTAAATTACTGAAGTTATTTGGCAGCAAACAGAAATAGCCAGTGATGTTGTTCACATTTATTTTCCTGATAGCATCACAATTTGCATTAATTGCATTGCAGCTGCACTCACTTATATTAAAAAGCTTCTACCATAATTAATCCTTTTTATTTCAAATCATTTTGGCACAATTTCTAGCAATAAACACTCATAAAAGACAGACACTTGAAAAATAACATACAAGTTTCTTCAATATACCTATTGCTGTTTTTTTCCTGACAAGGAATTATTGATAGGCTTCTAGGATCAAGTGTTGCAAGTGGTGAAGACTTAAGACCAGTTTGAAAAATGCTAAGTGGATTATTTTGCATAAAAAACAGACAGGTTTTGAATTTGTGTAATTAACCTGTGTTTAGAAAATACCTTGATTTATGTCTACATTTGTATTTCAGTTGCATACATTATGGAAATTTAATTTATAATCCATTTAGCTGATGTGATCATAGTTTTTAGTGCTATCATTTATTAGTCCTTGTATATTGAATGCTCTAAAGGCTTAAACCTGCCTTGTGTAAAAAATTACACCTCTGCATTTACATTTTATGAGTCACAGATGGAATTCCATTTTAAATTCGGGTAGCTTTGATATATTTAAGGAATTACAATAGCTTTATTGTTACTAATGCAGGAACAGCAAACACTGACCTTACACATTGCAAATTAATGATTTATCCCTCTAGTTTGCTTTTAAAGTCAGCTATACAAATGAGGATTTTGACTTCTACACCTTGAATAAATCATATGGCTCTAAATATAATGCACCCTTTGGCTTTGAACTCGTTATTCTCAGGGTTTTTTGCAAGGTCTAACTCACCTCATAGAAAAACATTCTTTCAAAAGTTTAAGGAATTGTGTATATTTTTCTTAAAGTCTTTGTTGGAATATCATTGAGTGATTAGAGCTACATCTATTCATCTTTTTTCAGTTTTGTTTTTTTTTTTTCCCCTTGGTGGGATTCCATTTCTAAGTTTGCAGCAGATTATGGAGGAATTAACACCAAAACTCTGCTCTTGGAGAGTTAAAAGGGAGCAAACAATGGTGTTACAATGATGATATGTTGATGATGCCTTCTCTAATCAGCCTGGTAGTGATATTAATGTTCTGTAAAGATTTGGTTGTCATTGGTAGAGATGCTGTTGTGGCAAACAAACTGGACAGTGAGAAAGGCAGCATGTGCCAGGAATGGGTCTTTTTAAAGCAAGGTCCTTTATTCACAATAGCTTTGAAGGGTGCACCTCTCATTCTTCTGAGAGCTGCCATAAGTACTTTTTTCTTCCAATCAAGCAGTTGTTACTGACTAATAAAAAATAATGCAAAGATACTTTGCATTACATAGAAATATGTTAATACAGTAGATGAACCTAGAATGGTGTTACTGGAGTTGGAAAATTCTAGAGGATAATTTGAGGTTGCAGTCAAAAGATTTGGGTCAGGTACATGTTTGGTTCATTGGTTTTTTGACATCTGTAGCAGTGTCAGGCACAGAAAGGATTGGACCTGTGACACAGAACTGGTAAACTCTTGGCCTGGAAAACGAGGATGTTTTGACTGTGGCATGAGAGCACTGGAATTCACCAAACGTGCAGCAGTGAATCTGTGTAACATGCAGCAGATAGTTTTTATTAGTTTAAAATGTACTGGATTTGCAGAGTTATTTTAAGGGCATGAGGGGGATGACAGTGCTACATGTAGTGATTGATATGAGTATATCAATCTGAATATAGATAAGATAAGATTCAGATAAGAATAATACTGCTTGTGATGGTGCTAATGGAAGTAGAGGTGTAAACTTATTTTGTAAGACATTTTTGATGCAATGTTGCATTGTCCTTTAGCAAACCTTCCTTTTCCTGAAAATAAATGCAATTTGGATAAGAAGAGTAATGTCAGATAAGCAATGACCTTGATTTCAAGTTTTGGATGAATATTCTTAAATTTATGCAATATTTGAGCTATTTCCATGCCAGAAGAACCTACTGAGGCACCAAATTAAGACAAAACTATTCAAACGTTGAGAAATAGACAATAACTTTCTGAATTCCTGCATGTACAAACAATGAAATCTAATGTGCATTTAATTGCTTTATTTTTCAGGCTCTTTATGAAAATATGCTGGTGGAGCTGCCGTTTGCTAGTTTTTTCCTCTCTAAATTATTAGGGACAAGTGCTGATGTTGACATTCATCATTTAGCTTCACTAGACCCAGAAATGTACAAAAATCTGCTTTTTCTAAAGAGCTATGAAGGAGATGTGGAAGAACTTGGACTAAACTTCACCGTGGTAAATAATGACCTTGGGGAAGCGCAGGTAAGAATGGCTTGGAGTTTGGTGGGTTTTTTTTTTCCCTTTAATCTATGACTAATGAATCTTTACTATCCCTACGAACTATTTTTTAATTTAAATGTGATGGGAAACAACTGTTAAAGGTGCTGTGAGGCATCAGTTGGGATTCTGACTCAATATTTGGAGTAGAGAGTAACTAACTGTGTACTTAAAAAATAACTTTTGATGATTTCTTAAGGAGTAAACTGCAGTGATTATTTTCTAACAGTCATAAAGTTCTATTGCCTGAGAATGTTTCTTGAACAAAAATATGTTGTTTCTTCAATTGCACTCGCAATAATAGCAAAATTTAGATGATGTGTAAACTACAGAAGTACTGCCTCGTTTTAGAATTACAGTTAGCAGTCAGGTTTTAAATAAAGATAGTAATAACCCTTTATTGTGAGATAAGCACTGTGTATTTATCTGTCATTTTCAAAGTAAGAGAGCTTGAAGTTTGACCAACCTCAATTTTTTTTTAATTCCCCGCCCTTTTCTTTTTAGGGTTGAGATACCAGATTAGTCAGAGGGGATAAATTGTGCTCAGTGCTTCTGAAAAGCAGTTACTTAGGTCCTTAAGTCTGAGTTTTTAACACAGTTGCACCATATAATTTGATTACAGCTTTTATTTGCTCTGTTGTGTCTACTAAAGATCACTCATAGTAAAAAATAAATGTCACTAGAGTTCTAAAAGCCTGCCTTAGTGTGCTAATGCAAATAACCTCCTAGGTAGTCTTTTGTCATGCTTCCTCTTTCAATTTTGAGGATTTAAAATTGAGGATTTCAAACTTAGTTGATTGTGGCATATAATTGGATCAAAAAAGTAGATCTGACCACATTGTGACAAGCAGCAGCATCTGAATTCAGCCTTTTGTTGTGGGGCAGAAACAGAGACTCCAGAAGGGGATGAGCAGAGCTCTGGGTTTGCTCAGGGAGGCCAGGACTGTGCACATCTCCAGAGCAACAGCACCAGTGAGATGCAGCAACCTGTCCTGGAAACTGGGAGCTTGAATTCTCTGGCGCTGCTTAAGTCATGGCAATTTTGCCTGCCAAGACTTCTGCTTGAGCAGTGTCAGGCTTGGATTTTATCTTACTCTTCTGTCATCAGTTTCCTGTCATTTTGGAAGGTAGTAAAATCTGGATTGGATCAAATTTTAAAATAGTACCCTCAGGTTTGGGATTCCTAAAGCATACCAAAGGGGAGAGGCAACAGTTGCCTGATACAAATAACATTTAATATTAAATACATCCTATATGTCATTGTCCTCCCTGGATTGCAGTCCCTATATGAAAACATCTGACCTGCACTGTCTTTAGAAGAATACTCAAAACCTTGAGATAAAGATGTGATACAGATGTAGCCAAAAGCACGTTCTTAGAGTGCTCTGTGTGGCTGGTACTGAACTGGGGTCTGTAGCACCCAGAGGTTGAGTTCTAGGGAGCAAAGCACACCAAATGGCAGTTTCCAGTATTACCTGGGATTTTTAACAGTGGGGGGAAAGTCTGAATTCTAAAACTATTTATTTAATTCTGCTTAATGTAATAGCTTTGTTGGTCACAGCTAACACAAATCCAGTTTAGTATCTAACTAAAAAGAGGGCTGTGGGTGCTATTTTCAAGACTTCTGATTTGTAGTCGTTTGGCATAACTTTAAAAAGAAGATTTAATATATTAGTGAGTTACTGAGTAACAAGATAAAATGTAAGTTAAAATAAATATTCTGATGCTGGTTTGCTCTTTTTGTACTTGGAGAACATTCTATCCATGAAGTATCATCCATCTTTTAATGAGGCTCACTGCCTGTTAGCTGTAGTTTAACAGAACCCATTGGTCCTTGTCACTGCCTTCTGCCTTTCAATGCAACAAGCCTCTTTTTATACTTCATTACCTTAATAAACCTCATATGGATAAATACATTTTATCTGCTATTTGACTTGTAACCATTGCATACTAATTAATTGTGGCAAGGTAAGGCTAATTCACTTTGGGAAAAGAGCTTAATTTGCACTCCTGATGTTGAATGTACATTATATGTAGTTTTCAGCTAAACAACCACTTTAGTGTTTAATAAATTAGTGCCCAATAAATGCATCATAAATCTATCATTGTAAATAGCTCTCCTCATGACAGTGTCCATCCACCAATTGTGACACAAAAGCATTATCTGCAATGAAAGACACATTCAAAAGGGGCTCTATTGCCTCTGTCAGTAGTAGAAGGTAGAAATTCTATTATCAGTGTATTGATTCCAATCCTGTAATGTGCTTTTAGACCCCATTAAACTATTGTCAAAGTGCATTCACCAGAAGTTGAAAAAGGTACTTAATAATTTGCACATTAGACCTGCTAATTAGGGGAGCTATGCCATCAACCTTATCTTCCAACCCCAAATAGCTTTTGATAAAGATCTATCTAATGCAGTGATACCAGCCTACATTTCAGCTATTGGGTCTCCTGCAGAAAATGGTGGCCAGTAGCAAAGCCTCAGAGGAGGTCAGCCTGTGGTTACAGGTCTGTATATTGATTTAGTTTTTCCTTTTATCTTGTAGATGAGATGGTTATGAAAGGTCTGTAAGAATGAGGTTAGCAAATTCAAGAAAATACCTTCTCTGCTCAGACCTCCCTCCCTCCACTTCTTGCCGTGAGGAAGGCGAGGTTAGTGGCTGTCCAGGGCAAGAGGGAGATGTAAATACTCATTCCTCTTCCTTCAGAAATGTTGGATGTTGTACTCAGAAACTCTTGAGAGTATCAGTCTCAAACACTGATACTTGAGAGTACATGGACCAGAAGTTGAGTGTGATCAGAAGATTCCATAAATAAGGTGTGAAAGCACAAATCCACAGAGAAGCACTGTGATATATATGGCAGCAGTTTCTATGAAATCCATATCGTACAGAACATGGTTTTGGGACACCTTGGGCTTTTTAAACTGGTGTGAATGCCATTGCTGTCACTGAAAATATGCTGACTCACCAAAGGGAAGTTCTTTGCCTCCAAATTTCTTTGGGGGAAAATTTTGAAGCCTTAAAAAGAGTTTTAAAAGTTTCTGTCTTGACAACCTCTTTACTAGGATATAGTGGCTTAGATGGACGACTTCAGAGGTTTTTCAGCAGCTAAGTAATTAAGCTGAGGCTGAGCCTTCTAAGGCAGACTTGTAACATTTACAGAAAATGCATTCTTAGGCATTCATATGCAATCTGCTACCTGGAACTCCTACATGAACATCTGGAAGGCAGATGACAGGGAAAGAGGAAAAAAAAACCTCTGACTTCTTTTCAAAATGGGGAAAAAACTGTAGGGGTGATGTAAACAAAAGTGATCAGAGCCCAAGAGAAAAGATAAAAGATTCTCATTTTGTAGTAGTTCTTGAATATCTATAAGAGCTGTATGAAATTGCACTGGAGGTTCTGTGATTCTGGGAAGAGATAAAGTGTCTTACGTCTTCATATGGGACTTTACTGTCCCCTTTTGGTATTTCCCCTTCATTTTGAAGATGCACTTTGTGAGTAGGAAATCAAATTTGTCTGAATGATCTGAATACTTACCTAAATTATATCTCTGGTTTAATCGCCTTTAGTACATGCGATTTTGATTACAAACCAAGTTAAAATGCTTTTTGTTTGTTTGTTTGTTTAAACTTAGATTTGCAAAAAAGAAACAGATGAGACAGGGCTGTGTTTTCCTCGTGTGGCCATCCCGGGTAACCTGGGCTATCCTGGGTTATTGTCTTGCCCCATCTAGTGGCCAAAGCTGGATGAATAAAAGAAAAATGAAGCTGGTCAAGTGTTTAAGATCTATTAAGTTGTGCTATAGCCTTTTTGAAAAGGAACTCTTACACAGTCATTCCTGACTTTTAGAATTAAGTGGGAATTCGACAGTAGTTCTTTTAATGCCACAAAACCACTGAGGGCATCTAACTTTACTTTAGTTTTTGCTTACCAAGTGTTACTGTTTCCTGTTTTACATCCTTCTTAGCCTTTTTGGCATAATATATTTACTGTTTGTGTTTGGTTATCCCTTTTGTTTTAGTCTTGGACGATCCTTTGACACAACAGTGGTAAAATGAACCTCACACTGACAAACTCTGAAAATGGATAATTTGGTCTCTGGGAAACACCAGGAAGTGCCCTGAGTGCTGTACCTGTACTCATGGCAATGCAGGACTTTGGGGAGGAAGGGGAGCTACAGAAATGCTGCTGGATCAGAAATCAAGATTTGCTACTTAAAAATATAAAAAATGAAGGGAATAATAGGATTAAAAAAAACCAACAAGACAACTTTGTCTTGTTTTCTAAAAATGGCAGTCAGAAAGGGTGCAACACCTTTTTTTCCTTTGTTTTGCAGGAAGAACTTTATGGAGAGAGACTAGCTTTTTATTATAGAATGAATACAGCTTTCCTGACATCCCTAGAGCACTGTGGAGCCAGTGCTATTACAATGCAAATGTCAATTAATCTGTGTCCTGATTTCTGTTTGCTGGCCTGCAGGGAAGGTCAGACATTTTACTTCACCTAGTGCTGGGATGAATTTTAAAATGCAGAAGTTTTCTAGAACACCCTGCCAGTAGTTCCCTTTGGCTTTTTAGGAAGGAGGTCAGTTCAAACATATTTTAGTGTAAATACTGAGCTCTCAGAAATTGTTGTATGCACATGGAGTGGTATCTATTAATGTATTGTTTTTGTCCACATTCTCAAGAGATGCTTGGTGAGTTAGGTGATGCAAATATGCTTTAATGCCTTTTAATGTGGGCTAATTCAGTGTGTCCATACCTCAGAGAGAGGGATTGTATTAAATGGTGTCAAAAAGCCAAAGGATTCTGCAGTTCTGCAGAACAAGTGGAGAAGGTTTGTAGATAGGCAGATACTGAAGTATTAGTAATGTTGAGATCACAACATGTTTCATGTGGAACATCACTGGTTGCTCTGATCTTGTAAAACTAAAGAGGACAAGAATTTAAGAAGTAAGAGAAAGCCTTCTGGTCTTGTTAGGCTTTGTAAAAGGTGTTTTATAGGAAGAAATTAAAAGAACTGTCTTTAGTTCCATGTAAAAGTTTCTGGGAAGATTAATGAAGTTGCTGCCCTTAAGTAATAGATCAGGGATATATTTGAGGAGGAAGGAAAGAGCTGAATAAGCTCTTCAACACTGAAATAAGGACAGTGGGTATGAAGAAACTTTACCCATTGGATTTGAAGTGAAAATTAGAATGTTTCTTGTCAGTAATTGAATTAATCTGATGATAAACTCCAGTGACTGTAGTAAAATTACTATAGTGCATGAAACACAGAGAGCTCAGCAGTGCAGGGGCCCCTTCTTATCAGCTGTTTCCACTATGTTATGGAACATGTCCCACACTTCTATTAATACTCCATGTGGACTTTTCCAGTAAAAATACCCTCACCCTCAGGCCAGCCAGTGGCCTGTACCCTCTGGAAATGGCCTCTGGCTGTGTCCCAGGCCAGGCACTGCCATGGGTGGATCCCAGAGAGAGCCCTCCTGGGTCCTGTGCCCCTGGTTCTTGTGGAAGGGAACAAGATAATGTGTACAGGGTGTGAAATGGTGCCACCTACACTGACAGCTTCCTTTTGCTTAATTCTTGCAGGAGTAGGGCTTAAGCATTATCAGTACCTGCACACAGACATGGTGGAGTATTGATGAGTTTTTTCACTGTAGGAACTAACAAAAGCCAGAAGCTTGCAGCTGAAGGATTAAAGTGGGAAGTAAGACATATTTTTAACACCTATTATAATTCAGGTTGTGGTAGCTTCTCAAAGAAAGTGGTAGATCTACCATCACATGATTGCATGTCTCTAAAAATGTCCTCTAACATATCTGTGGATTTATGGAGTTAAATACAGGAATCTCTAGACAGAATCCTCTGGCCTGTGTTATCTGGGAGGTCAGGATTCACAGATCTTAATGGTTTCTTTTGCCTTAAAGAGCTATGAATCAAGAAAAAAATCTGAGTGTTCAAAAGCACTGTGAATTTTTAATCATACCCTTTTGCACATTTTACTTAGTACAAGAACAGCTCGCATTATTAGATAGCATGTTAGAAAAGAAGCTGTTCATGTATTTAATTCTCTGTGCTCTCAAGATGCCATTATTACCACATACTGAAGTGCACTGTTGGTTTAAATGAAGAAATTGCTGTCTCCAGAGTGTAGAAAAAAACCAAGTTTTTGGAAGAGTTCAGAAGGTGATGGTATTTCAGCTTTTTAGGTATTTTTTAATTTTTCTCTTAAGTACTCTAATAATACCTTCAAATTTGGCTGCTGCTTAACAAAATTAACCTCGAGTAGTAAAGAGTAGAGCATGTGAAGGCCTATAGCTATCTTTGAACATGGTTTATATCTTAATGCAATTACAGTATCTTTAGTTCTGGGGTTTTCCTTTAAAAATTCTCCCATACTGAGGTACCTTGGTGCACTTGAAGGACAAAAGTTGAGCTTCCCAGTAGAAAAACAACACTTAGGCTTGATTTGTTTGTTTGGTTTTTTTTTACTTTCATTGAATATGCTGATTATGTACATTTTCCACAGGATGAATTGTGAATGCTGGGCATTCTGAAAATCAGGCTTGTGTCAGACTTTGAATTTTGAGTCAGTGGACATTGCTGTTACCATAATGTGGCCCTGCAGAATTCACCAGCAGCAGTTAGGGAAGGGCCCAGCCAGTCAAGCACAGCTTGCCTAATCCAGCTTTCTGATGATAAACCATGGGGCTGTGTGATGGGCTGCATTGGCAGCTGGAGGTCTGGGTGCACAGAAGGTGCTCTTACACATAACCAGAAAAAACACCTACCTTTGTAACCCCTCGTAATCTTCTATCTTCCTTTGAGGTGAATATTCCCGAGTGTGTCCTAGCCAACTTCAAACAGATACATCACTGCCTAGAATGTTTTGCAGCCCCATTTCACAGTTAGAGCACAGAAGGGCAGTTTCCCAGGTGATGAGAATGGCTGTGTTTGTAGGTGGTCGAGCTGAAGCCGGGTGGAAAGGACATTCCCGTCACCAGCGCCAACCGGATCGCGTACATCCACCTGGTGGCGGACTACAGGCTGAACAAGCAGATCCGCCAGCACTGCCTGGCCTTCCGCCAGGGGCTGGCCAACGTGGTCAACCTCGAGTGGCTCCGCATGTTTGATCAGCAGGAAATACAGGTACCTGTGCTTAAAGCTGCACAAAACAACTGCTCCAAACAGAAACAGTTGCTGATTTCTGCCTGTAATGTAACGGTCTGATTTCCTTTGCCCTTAGGTTCTGACTTCTGGTGCACAAGTTCCTATCAGTTTGGATGACCTTAAATCTTTCACAAACTATTCAGGTAAGCATATTTTGCTTAAGTAAAAAAATCTGTTATGACTGACTTGGGAATAATTGAACTTGCTTTTTATCCTACCATTTAAGAAAAAGTTGCAGGGTCATTCTTGTTACCTTTGGCCAAATTTGGAGAATGTGCCTAAATTTCAGAAAATTGCCTAAAATTATAACCCAGTTCTGTACATGGTGGGAAATCGAGGTACACAGTTTATTTTATTCACATGCTTATTTTATTCACATCCAGATAATTTGAGGGTGTTTCTTTTCTAAATTAAAATTAGTCACTGACTGTGTCTGATTGATCTGAAAATAAGTCTGCAAATTACTTTGGGATACTAGTTTCTACTACCTGATTTAGATACTTACCATTTTTCAGACAGTCTGAAGAGAGATCATATATTTTCCTTGTGAAAAAATGCAAGGTATTTCAACTTAATTTGTTTCTGCATTTATCATGAATGTAATCAAAAAGTAGCTAGCAAATCATCAGTGCACATCTGGACTTATCTCAGGGTAAGCAGATTCATTCAGTAACATCCTGGGTCTTGAAGATTTTGCTCACTGTTGGAGTGAAAGGCAATAATCTGAAGTTACTAGCTAAATGCTAAACTAAACAAAATTAATTTAAAATAGATTTCAGTGACAAAAACTGCATTTAAGAAGCTGAGGGATATAGTAGCCATAGGTAAGCAATGAAACTGAAATTGCAGTGATGACAGATCTGCAGGCTTCTATTGCTAACTTCCTGTAGGTACTGGAAGTTAGCAATACAAGCCTGCTGGTTATAATATTTTCCCCAAACCTTCAAGATTGATGCTAGGTTTTCTGAAGAATTTATTTCTTACATAAAACTATTCTAGCTGTAAATCATTTAAATCTCATTGTAGGTGGCTACACAGCTGACCATCCTGTAATTAAAATATTTTGGAGGGTTGTAGAAAGCTTCACTGATGAAGAGAAACGCAAACTACTCAAATTTGTAACAAGCTGTTCTCGACCACCTCTTCTGGGGTTTAAGGTATGTCCTCTGACTTCTGGCAAGCTTTTAGAAATGCTGCAGAGATTGATCCAAGTTTTTCTTGTCTAGGAATCTACAATTTGAAAATACTTGTCTGTGACTACAGAAACAGCTTCAGTGTTTGCATTTGCATGTATAATAAGTACAGTTTTAAAATATGTAATGAAGTGTTCTGTTCCTTTCTATTTTAACTGTGAAATTTGATAAGCCTGCAAATCACTGATTAGAGCACTTGCTGCATGTGATGGAAGGTCCTTGCTGCCATTTCATGTTGTGCAGAAGGAGAGTTGCTACCAGTTTCAAGCAACAGGTTGAGTTTAGCCTAGTGTCTTCTAAGTCAGGCAAAAGAGAATTTAGGATATAGAAGCAGTTATTAAATCTGATCCTCTTAAATTAACCATTTGAAGCAGGACACATATTTTCTTCTAATTGTCATTTATCTGCTTATAGCTTGTAGCTCATTACCCTTAGTACCAAAATATTTAGCTGCAGTCTCCAGATTGCTATTTACAGGGAAGCTTAAGTATGAAAATCTGCTGTATTGCTGATAAAACAAGAGAGGCAAAGGCAAGGTGAAGACATTTTGAAACTAAATTCGGGGGTTGTTCTACCCATGAATTTCAGTGGACTGCAAAATTTTGGCTAAGAACCAGCCATCACATCATTTCCTCTAAGATATAGGAACATTCAGTGCTGTGTGGTGGTGTTACCATGTGGATGGGCAGCATCCTCTGTCTTCAGTATCTGTAATCTATAGCTCAGCTACACTCCTTTTATAGACATCTAGGCTTGGAACTGGCACTTGCAGTTGGTCTGACTGTTCCATGTGTCAGCTTCAGGATGAAATGAGTCATGTCCCAGACTCCCCAAAACATGCTAACCAGATCTCCTTAACAGTAAAGAGTGTCCATAGGTATGGATGTGGAGACAATGGACATGGCTGTTGAATCACATGAATCCTGTCTCCAGTATTTGTCTATTGATTTATGTGATTCCTTATTTAAAAGTCTGCAGGCCTTTCTCCTGAAAGCCCCATGTCCATGCAAATATCACTGTACAGCACTCCAGCAATAAATAGGATTTTACAGGACAGCAGGAAGAGCAATTGGAAAACTCTGGGATGAGACCAAGGTAGAACAGTGCACATCAGTCACATGAGGAAGGGAGAACTGGGAAACAACTGGGGAAAGCAAGTAAGCAGAAGTTCGTAAGTTCCCATTTGTTTTCATCCTTTTTAATTACAAGGGGAGAGGAGGAAATGCAGATGTAGGTACCCAGCTTTGAGGTATCCGGTGTGACATTTGAAGAGATGGAGGAAGTGAATCAAAAGTCTAAAAATATTCAGGCTGACAGTGACACACTCGAAAGAAGCTAAATGTGGCAAGCTGCAGTTTGTGTGTTCACTTGGGAGATGGGCCACAAACTGCCTGTAACAGACATGGCTAGGAAAAAATGGAAGCAAATTAGTCACTAGATTTTCAGCATGAAAGCAGTAAGTTAAAAGATGAATTCACTGTGCAAGGGGCTTGCGTGCTCAGCCACATGCAGCAGAGGAAGGCAGCTGAAAGGGTGTTAGAGCTGCTCTGTTGGGCAGCTCTGAGCAGGACCTGTAAACAGGGATTTACCTCCAAACCAGGGGCTGCCAGGAAGTGTCTGCCAGAAAAGGCAGTGGGTGACTGGTATTGTCATCAGCAGGAATGTCTTGGTAGCCCATGACAGTGCATTGTTTGGAGCTTTGAAGGTGCAGTGTGAAGCCTCAGGAATGCTGAGCATTACCAGCCAAGTCAGCATGAGAACGAGTTTATATCGATGGGAGACATGAACACAAACCATCTTCAACATTTGTTTGCACTTTAAGTGTGTGTGCTGTATTTTTCTAGAGAGAAACACAATTTCTAATTCTCACTCTGAAGTTTTCTGTGTATGCATTATATTGTGAGACCAGTGTGTTTTCTTTAAGGTAGTGCATGTTGATTAAAATTAGGAAATATCTTGACAGTCATAGCTTACAGATAACCTAGTCTAGCTTTGCATCATTTAAAAATTTTCAACTTTGATTGCCAGAGTCAGGTTCAGAATAACATTTACTAAAGCTAATTAAAGTTTAATAAGTTTAATAAATGTGGTTGTTACAGACCAAAAAAAAAAAAAAAGTCATTAAAGTGTGGTTGAAAATTGTTAAGTTCCAATCAGGTCACATAATAAATTGATGATACTTTTCCCTTCCAAACTATTGCAGTTTCCCGCTGTACAGTATTTAATTATGCAACAAATGGTGCCCTTGGCATGACATTTCAATTTAGAACTCCATTTTTAAAGCTAGAGTAGGGGAATTCAATTAGCATTTTGAAAGGAATACTAAAAATGCAACATTTTAGCCATGAAATACTTTTAAGGCCTCCATTTGAACAATAATTTAGCTTAGAATCTCATTGACCTTTTGCCTTTGAAGCTGGAATTATTTCCAGTTTCTAAAATCAGAACTTTTTTACCTCAGGCAGGCATTTGATAAAATGAATACTGTCTTGCCAGCAAAAGCAGTGCTTTGGAGGTAACAAATAAATATATTTTTCACTATACTGCTTATTGGAAGAAGACAAATGGCATATTATTAAAACAATTTAATACTATATACAAAATGTCTTTAAAGTGTTGTCTTCAGATCAGTAGTTAACACATCAGAAGAATAATCAGGGTTTGACAAGTTTATATCATTACAGACTCACTATGCACATTGGTACTATGTTTTTGTAGCATTGTAAATTTGTACCATAGACTGTATGAACAATAACAAGTCACTGTATTTTCCTTACAATCACATAAATTGCTTTGTGTATTCCAAATTAGTGGATCTTGTTGGGACAAGGCAGAGGGAGACACTACACAATTCAAGAGTGGTTTTGGTGCTATGAGGAATGAAAGAAATGCCCTTTGAGTGTCATTGTCACAGGTTTTCATCTTTGACTTGTATACCTTTTTTTCATATGTGGTTGTTTTTGTTTTGGTTGCATCTTCCAGGAGTTATATCCTGCATTTTGCATTCACAATGGAGGATCTGACTTAGACAGGCTGCCTACTGCCAGTACCTGCATGAACTTGCTGAAGCTTCCCGAGTTTTATGATGAGAACCTGATGCGGAGCAAGCTCCTCTATGCCATTGAATGTGCTGCTGGATTTGAACTCAGCTGAGTCCAACCCTTGCTTATTTGGATGATCTGAAGAAGAACGAACCAGTGCCTACTCTATAAGCAGCACCCATACCCAAGCAGTTTTAAGGGAATTCTGTCTACATTTCTGCAGCTCTTGTGTCTTACCAAATGCCCTCAAATAGGTTTAATTTCTAAACATGATTTCTTAGTTAGCTTCCATTACTGAATATTGCATTGACACTGCTTTGACTCAAAACAATGAATGCTGTGTGCAGCGTGGCTGATTTCTGTGTTTATGTGAAGAAAGAGCACATTTAAAGAACAGTGACATCTCAGTGAAATTAACCAAAGATGAAGCTTTGGCTTTGTGCTGTTCAAACATAAATAATTTTGCAAACTGGCAATAAAGTTGTGTACTGTGCGGTGCATTGGGATGAGACAGGGCTAGCATCCTGTAATGAATCTTTCAGAAGGAAGGCAAGCAGATATTTGCAGATATCCCAGAACTGAGAGGATGAAAATGCTCATTTCTGACAACCTAACAACTTAACTTATATTGTAGAGTTGTTTACAAATCATAGAGAGATGGGCAGTCACGAACCATGTGAAGTTCAGCCAGGGCAAGTGCTGGATTCTGCACCTGGGACAGGGCAGCCCTGGCTGTATGGACAGACTGGGGAATGAGAGCAGCTGTGGAAAGGGACCTGGGGGTCCTGGTTGATGGCAAGTTAAACATGAGCCAGCAGTGCCCTGGCAGCCAGGAGGGCCAACCCTGTCCTGGGGGCATCAGGCACAGCATTGCCAGCCAGGCAAGGGAGGGGATTGTCCCACTCTGCTGTGGGCTGGGGCAGCCTCACCTCAAGTGCTGGGGGCAGTTTTGGGTGCCACAATATAAAGAAGACATTGAGCCATTAGAGAGCATCCAGAGGAGGCCATGAGGGTGGTGAAGGGCCTGGAGGGGAAGCTGTGTGAGGAGTGGCTGAGGGCACTTGGTCTGTTCAGCCTGGAGGAGACTGAGACCTCAGTGCAGTAACAACTCCTCTTGAGGGAAGAGGCAGGCACTGATTTCTGCTCTGTGGTGACAGTGGCGAGACCTGAGGAAACAGCATGAACTGGACTGGGGAAGATTCATGTTGGGTATCATGAAATGATTTCTCACCCAGAGGGTGGCTGGGCTCTGGAACAGGTTCCCCAGGACAGTGGTCACAGCCCCAAGTTTGCCAGAGTTCAAGAAGCATTTGAACAGTGCTCTCAGACACTTGTGACTCTTGGGGTGTCCTGTGCAGGACCAGGAGTTGTGCTGGAGGATCCGGATTGACCCCTTCCATCTCAGCATAGTCCATCATTCTATGATAGTTGTTGCAGAACTGATTTTGTTTCATACTACCTTCTCTCAAGATGGTAGACACTGAGATAAAATGGGTGTAATATTCCATTTGTGCTTTCTGAAACACTTTGAAGAAAATGGATTTGAATTATTTGAAGTTCAACCTTTGCTGCATCATTATCACTTGGACACTGTTTTGAATGGATGTGACTTTCCAGGTTTTCTCTGTCCTGTTTCTGTCTTTTGTGCCTGTACAGGTTTGTTGATTGGTTGGATGGTTTTAAATGAATCAGTCTCCTATTGCATACAGTACATATAGAAATCACCACTTTGGAAAAATATACATGTAATAATTATTAAAGTTATTTGAACCAAAGTTATCAGGCTTTATCTTTTATATTTGAAGCCTGTGGTGTTCACATTCCTTTTCCCTGTTATTTCTTTCCATCTTAAATGCCATATCTGTGCCGTAGACACTAAAGAAATTAACTTTTTTGTGTGATTAAACAGCTTTTATATCCATTTCCTTGCAGTATTTCTGCTGAGAAAAGTAAGTGGGAATATGCTGCTTAATATAATTTTATTTCTGGGGAGAAAATTGCTCTTGTATGGAAGGAGCTGATCCTCTAATAGTAGGCACATCGTAGGGTTTCGTATGCAAACTCCAGTGAGTTTAAAAAAGGAATTATAGTTCAGACTGTAAGATTCATCAGTCCATCCCTCTGAACTTTACTTTTATATTTTAAATCATCAAAAATTACAATCAAATTTGTATTCATCTCTTATGCAAAAAAATATTTTGCTGTTACTGGAAACTCTGCTGGATTTCCTATTAATAAGCAGTAACCAGCAATATCCTTTTAAATGTGGGGAAACTGAGTGGTTTTAAGATGTTTACTAGTAACCATATAAAATGTATAATTTCTTAATTTGGGTAATAAATGAAGTGTTAAAATACTATTTGTAGTCTTGATGTACAGAAATAAAATGATTGGTTTTCTTTTTGGTTTTGCTTTAGGCTTTTTATTTATGTTAAATGTTACATACTCAACCTATTCTTTATCCCAAATTCTTTTCTTGTATATTTTTCTACATAAATTATGAAACTTGTAAAGAAGTTGAAGAGATCAGTAATAGTGAAACTGCCTCCTCCTAATTGCAAAACCTGAAGACTTCTTTTAGATAGCATTATTTATTTTAGAACCTAATGCTTTAAATATTTTTAAATTATTTTTCAATTCCATTATTTTGCTACATTGAGTAGTGTTGTATCTGTATTTTGTAAAATTAAATTAAATTTTTCTATTAAATATTTGTATTTTGAAGATTGTGTTGGAGTCATGCCAAGTGCTGGTGACTGGTACTGTCCACTTTGTGCTTTTGGAAAGGAGCCAGTGCCCACTATTGCTGTCTGTGGCCAGGAGAGCAGCAGGTGCCACAGGGAGGGTAGGCTGGGGAAGTGTGGCTTGCACAGAGCTGTAATTGCAGGGATGACAGAGCTGCAGAGACCTTCAGGAGAGAACTTGAGTTTGCTGACAATGCTCTGATGTTTTATTTCTTCGGTCTGCAGCACTCAGCGATGTCTGTGTGTCCTGCACATGAGCTGTGACACTGGCACAGGCAGGGCAGCAGAGCAGTTGTATTTGTGTTTCACTGTGCACAGGCTGCAGGTCTCTGCAGCTTCACCACCATCAGAATGCAGGCTGCAGTGAGGAGAGTGGGGCTTTCCTTGAGCAACCAGCGCTTCCAGCTCTGCCAGCTTTTTCAGACAAGCAGGATGAACCATGGGTTTCTGCTTTTCAGAGATCTATTGCTGGATATTTTAAGGAACAGGAGATAAAGGTGTGAGAGGTAACATAGTCATGTCCTGAGGAGCAGGGGGGTCAGAATGATCTCGTGTAGCACTTACATAGCAAGAATTGTTTCTATATGAAACGGGACTTTCTGGATTTTAAAAGAAGAGCACACTGTTCCCCAGTGGTGATGCTCCCAGGGTTTAGGTAGGCAGAGGCAGGAGCACTCTGCATGCAAGCAACCTGAAATTCTATTGTAGATTTGATCATCAGAATTACAGCAGTAATAATTATGAGTTTGGGGTTGGTTTCTGTACACAACAACCCTTCCTTAAAGTAAGTTTCTGGACTGTTTCTTCCACCTAGTCCAGAACTTGCTTTTTGAAAAAGCAAGCATTTTCTGATTGGTTTTTTTTTCAAGTAAGTGTGGGTTTGTAATTTTGTAACCTGCTCTACAAACATTTTTGTCAAGGTCTGTATGATAGAAGAGTTCACAAATTTTTCGTCTCTACAAAGTTCAAAGGCGTTGAAAGTGGAATAAAGAAATAAAATTAGCACTTGGTCTCTTTCTTTCAATAAGAGTTTTTCCAGATGGGGTTCAGCCCTATTAGATGGATTAAAAAAAATAAAGCACAGCAAACCAAACCAGGAGCAATTTGCCTTGTCCTTAATCTCTGTTGTCTTCCATCATGGTCCTGAAAGCCAGACTTGTATAAATGTTACAAAATTGATATCTAGGGAACATTTACATGTCTTCAAAAGAGGAAAGATTTTCCTCCAGTTCCGTGCATAAACACTGAGCTGACAGAAGTTTGATTTGAGTGAGGAGGATATCTTCAGATATTTTTTGGGGAGGTGCTCCATAAAAATAATAAAAAATGAGCTTCCTGATGCTATTAGTAGCAATGTTGACCTTTTTTTTTTTTTTTTTTTGGCATCACTTGAGTAATACAGCACAAACATCTTCATTTAATCCTATAAAGGGGGTTTGGAATTCAGAGAAAACACTTTGAGTGCAGTGAGTTCATACATTTCAGTTTCTACCAAAAACTATTAAATACCAGTGAGACAGCACATATTCTTACCACCACTGAAAAACACTACAGCACAGAAAAAAAGAAAAAAGGAATGTTTGTTGGACCTGTAATATTTGCTCATATACATGAATCTGTGTTAATAATGGTTTGTGATGTAAATGCTTGTTACTTTTTTTTCATTATGCTTTTGCCTGTCAGTGAAGGAGAGAAGAAATGAACATGGTTTGTAAAACTGATCAGGATATCTATATTTTTATTGACTTCTGCTTTTGTGAATAAAATAATTTGAGTTTTCTTGAAACTCTGCGGAAACACTCCATTTTTTGCAGTAAACTGAGCATTCTCTTGTTAAAAACTGATGGTACTGAACAGGTTCTGAAAGAATCTAATATTAACTGCTTGTTGGTCTTGAAGGTAGTACTGCTGGACTACCCCATGGCAGTGATGGAGTCACAGTCAGGAGGAATTTAAAATTCCTGCAGCTGTGTCACTGAGGGACTTGGTTCAGTGGTGGGGTTGGCAGTGCTGGGTTAATGGCTGGACTCAGTCATTGCTGTTTTCCAGCCTAACCATTCCTGTGGTTCTGCTGCTTTGGGATGGGTTGTACCTTCACCTTTCGAGCTATGATTTCCCACCCTGCCAAGAAAGCTGCAGATCTGATGGTTACCTTTGTTTCAGGGTGTCTTTCAAACAATGCACTTGCTCTGCTTTGTAAAAACTTCTTCAGAATCTTTGGAAAGAATAAAAGTCCATGGATAGAAATCTGAGAAGCTGTAATTGATAGTGAAAAATGCTGTTCTGTCAGAAAACACAAAAATTTCCAGCTGCTTCTGGAATTCTAGCACACATGGGCTCCTTTAAAGGTGCAATTTAGTTTTTATCTTCTTTGATAATTAGACTTACCTGCTTGCCTTTGCTTATTTATTATTTTCATTGCTAAATACACTTTTAGTTCTACTTTAATATTTATAAAGTATTGTGCATATGTATTTTTGAATGTTTAGAAATAGCAGCATATAGGCTTCAGCTGACCTGCTACTAAAAATGTAAACATAAAAGTACAGAAAACTTCTCTTGTAGGGCAATTCCTAATTTTTAACATTAATAAAAACACAAATGCCCATATAGCTGACCTTTTTCAGTATGTATCTGGTAGTCTGGAAAGGGCATTAAATTTCTTGTGTGTAGAGAGACAAAACAAGGTAAGAAGTGATCATGAAGTTACACAGGTTGAATCCATTACAGAGAACAGAGAATAGCTGAAGTCAGGAGGAATGTCTGGAGATCCCCTACTCCAACCCCAGCTCAGAGCAGGGTCACCTGCAGCAGGCTGGGCAAGACCTTCACCTGTGGAGTTCTGAATGTCTTCTTGGATGCAGAATCCACAATTTCTCTGGGCAACCTGTTTTAAGTGTTCAATTAACTTCACAATAAAACCTTTTAATCAGGTTTAAAGACATTTATTGTATTCCAGTTTGTGCCCATTGCCTCTTGTCCTGTGGGGCAGTACTAAGGAATCTGAGCCTTCTCCAGGCTGAACAACATCAGCTCTCTCAGGCTCTCCTCATATGGCACCCTCCAAAACCTTAATCATCTTTCTCTGCCTTGCTTCAGCAGCATCTTCAAAATACCTTTTGTGGATTTTGATGTGACTGGGGACTGAGCTAAGTGACAGTAAATCTCTTCCTTATTAGATTCCTGTGGTTGTTAATCAGTGGCACTTACCAGGTAGTGTTGGATTTAAGATTTTGTGGCTTTGCTTTTTCAACTTCCAGTGCAGCTTTGACTTTCCAAGGATTTGCTTTTTGCAAATATCAATGTAAAATAGCAGACTTGGTAAAAACTGAGCTCTGAATTATTTTCATAAATTTTTATAGATAGGATGCTAAACATTGATATAAAAACCATAGGACTAATGTTAAATCACCTGAATGTATATTTCCTTCTGCCTCCAACAGTATCAAACACCCAAGTGCTACCTCTTGTGCAAACTCCTGTATTCTGACTGTCTTCTGAAGGCTGAGAAGCCCAGAATTCAGCAAAGCACATCAGACAGTCAAAGAGGAGAAACATGGGAATTCTGACAGGCAAAAAATGGGACATAAAGGCAGGCACAGATGTCCTGCAGCTTGATTTCACACTGCCAAGGGATGAGCTCTTCTTGTGTGATGGTTAAATCGTTTCTACATCTATTGCCAGAGTAGTTGCTCTCCAGTCTGGGGCTAAGCTTCCCTGTCCACAGCTCTGCAGAATCATACATTCTGTTTGCAAAGTTGGTTCATGTATTTATAGGAGCAGCGTGCTCAAATTTCCTACTATATTTAACATCATTCTTTTCTGCATTCCCAGAGCAGCTGTTTGTTCATTCTGTGTAACATTTAACTGAAAAGTAGTTTTGCATTATTTCTATTTTATTCCTTGTTTATAGTTACACATAGTTCTTGATTGCTGAAGAAAGAAACAGGCATTCACCAGATGGTGTTATTTCAGATCCTCCTGCTACTGCTGTTTGCCCAAATGATAGACCTGGGGAAAGCTTCTCTCCTCAGTTGCTATGTAGTTTTGCTGTATGTTGTCAAACAAACCTTCTAAAGGAATTGTTTCTTCTAGCCCTTGTATTTTTACTTAAGAATTCTTTTCATTACAGCTCTGTTTTTCTTTTTTGCCCCTCTTCACTTTCAGGCAAACAGCAGCAGAGCTCAAAGTTCTGCAGAGATACTTTAGGTATAATTATCTGGTAGATCTATCTGGCTACTGATGAAAAATTACATAGAATTAACTAATATTTCACATTGTCACATGGACAAAAAAGCATATCCCTGAACAAGTTAATGAACATAAATGCTGATCAAGCTGTCCTTGCAAAGAATAAGCAGTTGGCATGAGCTGTGAGATTGCCTGACTGCCCCCAATAGTTGCTGGGTTGTTGTGTGCAGACCCCAAATAATCAGCAGAATACATATGATATTTCAGGAGGAACTGGCAAAAACATCAACTATGCTAAAGTGGTGTAACCACTTTCAAAAGCATCCACTTAGCTCAGGTTTTTGTGCACAAAGAGGAGTCCAGATAAACTTGCAGCTTCTAGATTACCTAAGACACGCTGTACCAGTGAAAACTGAGGTTGTGCCTGGCAGGAAAACACTGGAGAATGCAAAGGAAAATGGGTTATTTTGTGCTTTTAATGTTTCTAACGAAAGTTTTAAACTCTTTGTGTATTGCCCATATTTCAAGTCTAATTGTTTCTGATAAGCTATCAGCAAAAAGTTAATGCTTATATTTAATTAAGTGGCACTTTCCAGAATTACTTTGCCAGCAGTACTATAATTAGATGACGTGAGAACAGTCTTTGATACATATGCTCATATTCTTTGTTAACACCAAAAATAGAATCTGTAAATCTGTAAATAGAAAAAGGGGATGCATTAAAGCAGCAGGGCAGAGCAGCAGGCTGGTAAGGGCTACAGCCATTACCACCTCAGGAGGATTAATATTAATGTCTCTCTAATGCAGCATTTTTAAGCATTTCTTGTGTTCTTATAGGCTTTATATAATTGACCTCCATAAATCATAAAAGATGGTTTAAAAAAAGAATCTGGGAACTATGTGAATTGCCAATACCTCCTGGAATGCTGCCACATTATTTCCATCATTAGGTTATAGCTACCAGTTAGGCCTGAATTTATCTCACTTAACTTCAGGCATCTGTGAGGTGGCTGTGGAGGCACTTGGGGAGAAAAGGCAGCCCTGGGACAGAGCTCTGGCAGGAGGTTCCTTCTTTACTGAAACAAAAAAACAAAAATTCCACCATCTCCAAACAGGGTGGAATGAGCCCTGGAGATGCCCTCTCCTCTCTCTTCAGTCAATGGCCTCAAACTGGATGTCTGAGACAGCTGAAGTTGGGTGAAGTGGCCAGACCTTTCCCTCATCTTCCCAGAGGAGAGTTGAAAGTTCTTAAACAATTAAGATTCTTTGATAGCAGCGTTTATTCTGACTCAATGACTCAGCACTTGGATATCAGCCTGGATCTCTGATACCAGCTTTAAGAGACCCACCAGACCTTCTTTTGTTATTGGAATGTTGATGCTCTGCCAGCAACATCAGATTTAATGCCCCTCAACACAGTACTCCAGGCTTCTGCTGCAAGCAGCAAGCCATAAGAACACAGGATACTTTGACTTCATACTTTTGCAAATATCTTTGAAGGTTTCCAGAATCGAAAAGCTTTTCAGTTTTATTAGTCCTATAAATAGAACTAATTAAAAATGTTAATAAGCCAGTTATGTAATCCTTTTGGATTTCAGTGGAACTTTTAATATTGTCTCTCCCAGGATCCCTGTGGACAAAATGTCCAGCACACAGCTGGACAGACACATCATGGGATGGGTGAGCAGCTGGCTCACGGGTCAGCACAAAGGGTTACAGTGGGTGGGGTCACACCAGGCTGGGGTCCTGGCACTGGTGGGGTTCCACAGGGCCCCAGCCTCAGCCCTGAGCTCCTCAACACCCTCATAAATGACCTGGGTGCAGGACTGGAAGGGATACTGACTAAGCTTGCCGAGGACATAAAATTGGGAGGAGCTGCTGACCCCCTTGAGGGAAGAGCAGCCCTGCAGAGACCCAGACAAATCAGAGGGCTGGGCAATCACCAACCCTGTGAAGTTCAGCCAGGGCAATCCTGGATGTATGTGCTTCAGTATCCCCTGCAGTACCTCTTCTGGTGGGCTTTGCCACGGGCTATTTTAATTGAAATCACCTGCCTTTCCCTGTGACAGAGAACAGAAAATTAAGTATCATGTGCACAATTTGAGCAAACTTTAAAAAAGTAAATAATTCTTGTTATTGTTCAGTATTAGAGATGATCTGAGCTATCAACGATCATAAGTTAAAAAAAGAGGTGCCCTAATAAATGATATTTGTAATTGATGGCTGTGTAAACTGCCCATTCTGAGAAGTCTTGGGAAATGTCTTCATATCTTCTTCAAAGACAAACATAAACCAAATAAAAATATTTTAATTTCTTTTTAATAATGATACAATCTTTTGTTTTCATCTATAACTTTGTTAGGAAACATTTATTTACATTCTCAGTGTTTTGCTGTAGAAAATGCCAAACTGCCCTGCCTTCAGCTATGAGCAGGCACTTTACCTTCTCACATCTTTCTTTCTCCAAATGCAAAATTGATCTCTAAGCCTTCCCAAATATTATTCCTATACCTGAAGGATGCTAAAGCAGGGCTATGCTGTCTAGAGTCAGAACAGTGTTAGAAAATCCCTGGGCAGATTAATGTAATGATAACAATTGTGCTGAAGAAGCCATGGTCCTGGCTGCACTGCTGCAGGCAGTGTTTTGATTCCAGCCCTCTAGTTCCATATGGAATCATGCTTCTTTGCCATGTTCTGTTTGCTTGGATAAACAGAAAGTTTTATGGTTGGCATCCATCATACCTTAACTGTAAATACAGAACCTGTTCTTTAAATTATTAAAGGAAAGGAGCTGCCTCGTGCAACTTCTGTCTTGTTTTCTGCAGCTCAGGTTTTAGGACTCTTCACACTTTTTTCCTCCCCTGTAATCGGTTATGAAAGGTTGGGGAAAAACATTATTTCCACATCAAGAAATATTTAAAGGATTAAATCAAAATTTTATATGTTCTCCTCCCACACCACACAGTGCTGACCTGCCTTTGCCAGGCAGGATTTGTGAATCCTGAGGTCTGAACCTCACCCATTAGGAAGAGCCAGTCTAACCTACTGATCCTTTGGGTTTTTCCTTTCCAAGTGGACCAACAACTTGGACTTCACAGTCACTTGCTGATGAGAAACTAAGAATGGAATGAAGTCTCTCAGTTCTAATTTTGAAGAATTGTTTCCATGACCACAACTTAGCATCAATAATCAACAATATTTCTTTGGAAGCTTGCATTTCCCCAAAGCACCAAGCCTATACTTAGGGTTCTCCTAGTGCTTGTCCTGCTGATTTGTTTTAGGTTTTCCTCTGCCTTATTCCAAGCTGGCTTTTGTCTTTTTGAGCTGACCCCACTCCCACACAAACACTTCCTAAATAATGAGTAGCCTTTTAATTGACTTTATTTGGGAAGTATGCATTTTAGGTGTGGAAACTCTCTAACTTCACTTTGGTGATCTATAAATTAATGCCTCCACTTTTTAAATAAGGGTCAAGAAATACAATTTTACAGCAATTTAAAGCATGCATGAAGTCCACATTTTAAAAACAGAATAATAACTTTGCTGCCCTATACTTTGCTCTCAGCCATGGCACTCAGAAAACCAGATACTTGAATATAACACAAAGGATGCTCCAATACATTCATCCAGCACAGGGCTCTGTCCAGGTGCTACATGCATGGAGAGGAATCTGACCTCAAAGCAACTGTGTGCCAGAGTTACAATTTTTGAGACTACAGCTTAAACACACAAGGGGGAAAAACAATTGTCATCTCACCTCTAGCATATTCAAAGAGTCACCTATTCAAACTCATGGAAGGGAAGAGCACATATTAAAATTATTGGGTTTTTAAATTTTTCCTACAGCAGCACACCCAGGCATCACTTTTTGCATTTCCCCATACAGAATCCCAGAATGGGTCAGGCTGGAAGGGTCAATCTGGTCCAACCTCCTGCTCGAGCAGGGTCACCCCAAAGCACAGGCACAGGATTGTGTTCAGGTGGTTCTGGAATATCTCCAGTGAGGGAGACCCTACAGCTTCTCTGGGCACTCTGTTCCAGTGCATGGTTACCTGCACTAGAACAGTGCAGTAAAGAAATAAAGTAGAAGAAGTAAACAGTAAAGAAGTTCTTCCTCATGTTCAGGTGGAGCTTCTGTGCCTCAGTTTCTGCCCTTTGCCTCCTCTCCTGTTGCTGGGAGACACCGAGCAGAGCCTGGTCCATCCTCTTGGCACCCCCAGTTTTTGAGAGTAAAAACACAAAAGGGGAAGAAACTTTGTCATCTCACTTCTAGCAGCCAAACTCACCTATTCAAAGAATGTTTCTTAACACTATTCTTTTTTCTTTTTCCTTCTCCTTTCCCCTCGGCTGCACACCTGGGCATTACTTCACAAAATCACATCGTCAGTCAAGCTGGAAAAAACCTCTGAGAGTCCAGCCCATGACTGAACACCATCACACCCACGAGACAGGCTGTGATTCTGTGGAGCCGGGAGCGGCCATCGCTGTTTGAAACGCGCGGTGCCCAAATACACAATGACCCCGTCCCGCCCGGCGCCCTGCCCTCAGGAAGCCCCGCCCATCCCCTCACGAATCCCCGCCCATCCCCTCAGGAAGCCCCGCCCATCCCCTCAGGAAGCCCCGCCCTCCCGCCAGGAGGCCTCGCCTCCACAAGCCCTAAACCCC
>WBNO01000754.1:0-92436 GCA_013400575.1 Peucedramus taeniatus
TTTCTTCAAAAATGTGGTGGATAGATATATTACATGCAACTGCACACAGTCAGCACCAGCCCTTGACTCTGCTCTCTCCCTTTGTGCTTCTGCTTGAGAAGGGAAGCCCAGTAAGATTTCTTGGTAGAGATAACATTTCAGTATCTTGGCCGTGAGGCTGGGTCGTTCAGAAGTTCAGAATATTAAAAAGAGCCTTGCATTGTTTCATGAAGAAAGGATGCAGAAAGGAATAATTCTCTCTTCAATATGTTTGTACCTTAAAATAAGACTTGCTGGAAGGCCTTGCCTACATAATTGATAGACTGAGCTATCAAAGGTGAAAATTGCACTCTTGGTTCCCTTTCAACACTTTTTTGAGGTGGGCAAGAGAGGAAGCCTTCAGAATACAATGACTGTGAAACTCCAATTAATTAATTTTTTATTATTATTCAATTTGCTTTATAATTTACTGGTTTGGAATATATACACCTAGCCACTGCTTGGAAAGAGCAAATAGTATATGAGGCCAACAAGGAAGAAATAGCTTGTATAATGCTATTTCCTTTGATTTCCTGTAGAATCCCTCAAATCTCCCTCTTCAAAGGTATCATTTGCTATTGATCTCTTCTGCAGCAGAAAACATCCTCGTATGCATGCTCAAAAAAAGCTGAAAATTAGAGCAGGGTGATATACAGGAATCTCCTTTTGAAAATCAGGCTCAGATTTTGCATTTCAAACTTGGTCTTTATCCAGAAAAAGAAAGAGGAGAAATCCCACCATCCAATGTTTAAAACCTGCAACTGAGATGCACAAAAGCCAGCCTGAGGTCTCTAGCTGGCCTGCCCACAGCAGGTTTCTGAACCTGTCTATTGCATATTTTTGCTTGCAAAGCTCCGACTCCCATTGAATCTGTTATGGATTCAAACACTCTCAATGCCTCCCATTACAACTTTTCCACTTCATATAGAAAAATTAGCTGCTTGGCCTAGACACAGCGCTTGTCTTTTGTCTCTTATCTCCCAAATCACAGGTAAGAGGCTGAATCACCTGGCTGCATTTAGTGCAAACTCCAGAAGAGATTAGGAGAAAGGCTGAATACAGATTGCTGGATAAAGACACTATTTGGTCTCAGGAAGATCCAAGTAAAAAAGTGCCTTTTGTTTTAGTATTTTAATGCCATTTTATTAAGTTTCAGAACCCAAACACTGGAGTCCTGATAATTTTGGACTGAGTCCATATCTCTATCTAAGCATCCAAGACCCCACTGAAAAAGATCCTGTTGTGTTTTTCAATGCTTGTTCAAAGTTGAAGAGAACATGATACTAAAGTTTTGTGAGCCATCTTAGTGTAGTTTTGAGTAGCCTCTTCTGGCAAATAGCATATTTATATATGTTGCATAGGGCAATACATTGTGAGTTTATTAGCAAATGGAAAAAATTGCATCAGTCCCAAGATTTACATATAAGTCATTCTTCTGCATCTAGCCTTTAACAAATGGTTTGAGGGAGCCAAGGCATTGTGAAAGGAGCTATGCAGTATATCCAGATGTCCCAAGACAAAAGGAGAAGAGCAGCAATCATTTGCTGGTGCAGTTTGTTTCGGGAGGTATTTCTTGAGCTGAGCTGGGCTGAAGACAGACAAGGACAGGAAAAAATACCCATAGTAACTTCAAATCCAGACAAAGTGCCTTGAGGAACTTTTGTGCCTTGATGAGCAGCATGAATTTTAGAAAGTTTTGTGTTCGTTGTTTGTCTTGTTCAAGATCCCTTTGGATTCTGGTGACTGTGGTTTTATTAAAACTTTCCCTATTGTGGTGAGGGCTCTTGAGCTGATGGCCTTGGGTTGAATGCATGCCTTTAAAAGTGGCTTGAAATCACTCACTGTCACACTGACTCTTCTGTTTCATTTTCTGCTTACTGAGCACAGAGCGGAGATGGATGCTTTCACTAGGTCTGTCACCTGCAAAGCCTTGGAGGTAGGGCCCAGAAATAAACATGGTGATTTTTCTTTCTCTCCTACTGATTCCAGTGGAAGTCAACATTTTCCCAATCCCTCTAGAATATTCCATCGTTAAAAGAAAGGGATCTTCTCACCTATCTTTTTGCACATTATCAGCACATGCATACTTTTTCAGTAAAGCTACAGTACAGAGATGGCTCTTTCACTTGAAGGTAGCCAGAACTGAGGCACATTGTGCCATTTGCCATGTCACTCCAGTGTTTGCCCCCACACTGCACTTCCAGAATAGCTTATATCCATCCCTCTGACAGTGGGAACAGAGCCTCACTCAGTGCTACCTTTGCTGTTCCTCAATTTGTCTCATTTTTTTTCAGTTCCTATTATTTTCCTTTGAATCTGTGCGATGCCAGTGATCAAAACTGGCTCCCCTTTTCTTCCTCTGAATCATGTCCTGCCAGTGAATGACCCTAGGGATGTGCAGCTCACAGAGTGTTGTCATGGGTTGCAGTGCAAAGATGTAACCAAGTGTATTCTATTACCATCTGTTAGAACTGGGATGGGGGATCTTCTGTTGATAAGCCAGCTGATAAGAAACCATCAAGGAGCAGTTTTCCTTATCTCTTCCACTACCAGGGATAAATCTTCTGCTAATGGGCCATTTGAATACCACTGATAAGATTCTTTAACCCCATTGGGAAATGCTCCAGCCAGGAGGAGGAGCCAAACCTCTCTATCTGGATAAAAAAACCTGAGGACTGGAACAGCAAGACAGCCTTCTCCACTGGACTGCCAGAGAAGAGCAGGCCTATCCATTGTTGGACTTCTTTCTCCAGGACCACTGATTCAACAGAGCCATAGCTGATACTCCAGGAAGACTGCAGCCACCATTGCAAGCAGACTGCTGCCAACACCCTGACCAACAGGGTGTCAGGTTGTATTCTGACTTTGTCAGTGGTTCTCTTATTGCATGTATTTTGTTTCCTTTTTGTTTTATTTTCCCTTTTCCTAATAAATTGTATTTCTGACTTGGAGTGTCCTGCTGGTCTTGCTTCTCAAACCAGAACAAGCGTGCGCCCATCTGGTGGCTCTGTGAAACCAGGAAAAGCCAAGCAATTTCTTTAGCAGACTTTCATCAGAGGACTGTTAAATTCTAAAACCGGGAATAGCAGCTTTGACTTTCTCCGGGTATGTGGAGTTAAAGATCTGAAACTCTCTAAAGAAAATAAAAGTGGGAGAGCTCTTCAAAGATGCAAAGAAATAGGAGAACAAAGATGTTTTCTCTTAGAAATGTCAAGTGAATAACCTGTTGCTCTGGATAAGACCAGGCTGGAAAAGAGGCACTCTTTACTCTGACACACTCCTTACCAAAAAGTGCTGAATCCATGGTACCAGGGGTGGTGCTACCTTTGTATTGTGCCCTCACTGCTGAGTGGTGAAGTAAAAACTCTGATTTTTTTAAGCATAAAGTACAGTCAGAGGGGCAAGTTTCCCCCAGGGTTAGGATTGCTTTTTCTCATGTATTCCACTCCACAGAAATTCTAGATGTTTCCTTCATAACAATTCCTCTTTCTGAATATTTTTTCTTAATTTATTTTTTTTTACAAAAATTGCATGGATTGGAAGATCTTAAGTCCAGGGTAAGTTGAATTGTGTCTGACCAAAAAAACCTCAAACTCTTCAATTCTGACCTTAACAAAAAAGAAGGTAGCTTATTTTCTAACTTGTTCTTTTTCTTCTTCAATATACCATCTCCTTCTGGGGCAGTTGTGATGTGATTTCTGATGCAGGGTTTGTTAATTTAGGGATTTGTTTTTTGGCGATGTATTTTTTAATCAAGATTAAGATAAAAACCAAAAAATAATTTCATGCTAGTCATCAGGCAGCTTCCCAGTCTCTCCCCACCTGAGTCACCATCTAGAAGCAAAAACCTAAAAATCTTGTGTTCATTCATATGAACTTCTGTGTCCCATAGATATATTAGCACTGTTTTAAAGCTGGTCTTAGTCACAGCAACTGCATAACTGATCATCTCTTACAGCAAAGGTTTTGAGCTTTTTAATGAAAGAAGATGTTCCTCTTCCAATTTACCTAGGGAAAGAACTCATCACCTTTAAATTATAAATTGAGTGATTGGGTAATACCCCACAATTTTTTCTTTGGTAAAGCAAAATCTCTCTCAAAATTAGTCATCAGGGACCAGAAATGTTCATATTTTCTCACTGAAGAATGCAGCTTTGCTGAAGTTCTGGAAAGCTTGAGACAAGAGCAGTAATTGGTATGCAGACAGAGGAATGAGAATCATAGAATCACAGAATCATTTAGGCTGGAAAAGACCTTTAGGAACATCAAGTCCAACCATAAACCTAACACTGACAAGTCCATCACTAAACTAGGACCCTAAATGCCACATCTACACACCTTTTAAATACCTTCAGGGATGGTGACTCAACCACTTTCCCCACTTCAACTTTTTTCAATGCCTAACAACCCTTTTGGTGCAGAAGTTTTTTCTAATATCCAATTTAAACCTCCCCCATGTGTAGCTAGAGGCCATTTCCGCACATCCTATCACTTGGTACTTGGGAGAAGAAACTTATCCCTACTTGGCTACAACCTTAGACAGTTCTAGAGAGTGTTAGGTTCCCCCTAGTCCCCTTTTCTCCAAGCTAAAGAATTCCAGCTTCCTCAGCCACTCCTTATCAGAGTTGTGTTCCAGACCCTCCACAGCTGCCATTCTCTGGACTTGCTCCAGCACCTCAGTGTCTTTCTTGTTTTGAGGGGCCTATAACTGAAGACCAGGCTCAAGGGGTGGCCTCATCAGTGCCAAGTACAGAGGGGCAATCATTGCCCTACACCTGCTGGCCACAGTGCAGAAGCCAAAAATTATGTTAATTGCAACTACGAAGTGGGAATAAAAATAGAATAAAGAGAAAAGTTGTTACAGGAGTTAAAGGAGATACCTCTTGGGCACATCATATGTAGAGCAAGAGAATGGTCAAGATGAAGTTTCGTTTGATTTAGAAATCAAACTCAGCATACAAGTATTTTAAATAGTTCCAATATTTTTGGCTTCTATGTAGTCACCTGTCACCTACTTGTTTCAGTTATGAGAAAGAAAAAAAGCTCCTGCTTCAGTTCCTACCATAGCTCTGCTGCAGCTGTGGAAGAGCAGCTACAGTCTCTCTTTCTCCATGCATCACTGACAGAGTTGTCAGCTGAGTCTCCAGCTGCAGATTCTTTATTGGTGGTGATAATGTGAGAAGCAGAAGGGAACACAGCTTGACCTGCAGCCTCCAGACTATTGGGTTCCCAGGCTATATGAATTCTTATTCAGAAAAATAATCCCCTTATTTATAATCTCAGCAAAACTGATGATGAGACAATAAAAAAAAAACAATGGGAAACCCCTGTAGTCAACCATAAGGGGTTTCATCTGACTCCACAGGATATGCAGTAAGGAGCAAAGAGATAAAAGGAGGGATTAGTGAGATCAAATCCAACGGGATTGCACGGCAGGTGTGTACTTCCTATATGGCAAAATATTTCAGAAAACTGTGGAAAATCATCAATTATTAGTGTGCAGTTGGTATGAGAAAAGCAAAGATTGGACACAGATGAGATACTCTGCCTTTCTATTCACCTCAAAAGATTGCCCTTCTCTGGATACACCAGAGAAGCAAAATATCTTTCATGTAGTGAGGTGCCCAAAACTGGACACAGTACTCGAGGTGTGGCCAAACCAATACTGAAAATCCTATTTTCAGAGATTTGTAGTCATTGTAGACAAATTGATTGCCATGGTATAAAATACTATAAATCCTGAATAATGACTTGCAGTGTCTAAGAAAAAGTATTCAGGAAGAGTACACTGTAAAGATGCATCAGAAGTCCTGGGTGATTTCTGATGTGTCTACATTAGCATTTTCATTTGTTTAGCAAAACTTAGTACATTTTGTTTCACACTGCAGAGCTGTCCTGGCTCTGAATCCCCTGCGGAGGAAATTAAATCAACAGCTGGAAGACCCCTGTGCACATAGACTGTGAGGGTAAAAAGTCCAGTTTGTCCTTTTTTTGAGGGGTCCCTCCCCAGAGGCACCATCTTGAGTTCTCATTCTGTTGCTGCTCCACTATAAAATTAAAGGAACTGAGGTTTTGAGACTGCCATGGGAAATCTGGGCTTGCGCCATTAAGGAAACGGGCTGACTGTGAGAGAGTGAAGTGTGTAGGGACTCAAGTGGGGCATCCATTGGCTTACTGGAGCCACTCGCTGAAAAGTGGCCTCAATCCCAGCAGCTAAAGCTACTGGTGGTGGGAATGTGACTGCCAGAGTGCCTCCTAAATGGTCAGACAGGGAAGTTTCCTAAAAAGTTATTATCAAAGATGCTGCTAAAGACCACAAACATGCCTTACTTTGCAGTATAAACATGCCAAGCGCATTTATACCCACAATTTGTTCCTTATACCTGCTCCACATTTTTTTCAGCCTTCCTTAGACTAACACAGAGGTAAATCATTTGCTGTTTTAGTGTCACTTCCTTACTGCAAGAGTAGGTCCAAGTCAGAGTTTTGTGTTTTAAACTGAATGTTTGGGAAAATGGACTTTATGCTCATAGTTCTCCACGTTTTGGGTAAGTCACACAAATTCTAGGCATCCTTTTATTAGCTCTTTAAAATAAAGGCAAACGTCTGTAAAGCAACCAAAAACTACTGCAGCAATATTAAAGCAGAACCGTATCCTAAACACTTTCAGTTTCCCCATGAAAAAAGTTAACAGATTTTGCATCTTAGTTCTGTCCAAAAACTGCTTCAAGAAAATGACCTGGTAATGATAAATCCTTATTTTCAGTACTGAAACCCTTGCCCTTGCTGAAAGAGAAAAGCACAAAATTGTGCCAAAGTGAAAAATATTTCAGGCTCTAATAAACTTTTTGGTTTTCCTATGAACATTATGGAGAGCTACTTTTTTTCCATTTAACCCAGCCAGTTTGCCCATTTCTCTGTCAGTACAGACACACACAAGATCAATTCACATCTGTGCAGGATCTTTCTACCCACTGTGCTAATTTTTCTGTGCAAGTCATAATCTAAATACATAAATAACCCCCTTTCTTCCTTCATCTATGTTCCAAGTAACAACTGCTTTCATTCAAAAGAGCAAAGGTTTTTCTGGGTAGCTTGCACCTTTAAACCTAGAAATTAATTGAGGGTGGTTATTACGTTTCCCCACCTGAAGCCCAAATAACATAAAATCCAGTTAGAGACCATTATAAAGCTGTGTTTTCATCTCCTCATTGGTGAATGTTGTTTATCTTTTTCAGCTTTAATGAAGTCCTTTATCATTTCGAGTGCTTCTCTAAGTCACCTTGAAATCTTCCCTTCTGCAGAGAAAAATCCGTCAGCATTTGCTTTTCCTCTCTTCATTTCCCCTGAACAAATATTACTCATTTATCTCAAACTACCTTTTTCCAACAAGTCTCACAAAAAGTCACTCAAAAAGGTATAGCACAGATGTTCCACAGGAAAATCTTTGTTCAAAGATTTTTTACTTGTTTCTCATATTCTGAACTTTCCCAGAGCTATTTTGAGGGCTGGGGTTGTAGGTTGTTGTAGGGATATGTGTATATATGTAAGTATGTATATTAATTGTGTCATAAATTTTTAGGTAGGTTCTTGAATGAACTCACTGGAGATTTCTCCCAGTGACTGGCCCTAAGCATTTGTCATTCATTACATTTTCACTGCCATAACCTGCTAGAAACCTTCCAAGTTAGTTAAGACTTAGCTTAAGGCTCCTTTCACCCATGGCTGTCTCTAAATAAATTATGCATTTTGAATTGCAAGGTGTTCCCTCCCTACAGCCGTGAAAATTGTTTCTAATACTTTAACTGCAATTGGTAGCTAGGAAGATACTCCATAATTGTTGCTTGTGATCTCCTTTTGTAAACAGTGAGCAAATGACACTTTTAGACACTTTTTACTAAAAGTCTGACATATTTGGAAACTTTCAAAAATTTCTCTTGGGAGTTTAGCTAATTTCCATTCTCCCTCTTCTTTCAGAGGGGCAATTTGTGCACTGTAAACATAGTCATCACTGTTCACTGGAGCTGGAATGCTGAGTAGAAGGAGGAGCCTCTTGCATCTGTATTTTTCCTGTTTGATCCATACAGGGGAAGCATGTGAACATTGCTATGGTTGCATGTGGACACACACATGCATACACACCATACTCTAGGTACCATTTTAAAAAGTAGCATTTCGGTACTGACTACAATAATCTTCTGTAAGTAGTACAGAGATTTGCTATTTCTAACATCACTGTGTGGGAAGGATGCCACATTCTAAATGACCACCACCATACATGCAAGTACAAAACAAACTAGATATAATTATAAATGGCTATGTACAATTAAGAAGACTATTTTGACCTCAGGTTATTCCATTTCAGGAGTTTGAAGATATATTGCTAACACTTTACAGGTAAGAAACATAGGGAAACCTTAGCAGATGGTACAAAGTTTTGCTGGTGCTCATTTAGGAGCATGAGACTACTCCTTCCTGTAGTTTCCCAAAGAGGCTGGAGAGGCCCTTAAAACAGGCAGCAGTAATGCGGACTGGGGCTGTGTCAGATGTCACTCAGATGTGACACCTTCTCTAAGGATCACAAACTGTCACCATGTGTCTGTGGGGACAGTAGTGCCCAGCACTACAACTGGAGGGAGACCTTTGTGCACTGCCTCACAATCACATATACCCAAGCTGCAAGCTAAGAATAGCTCTCATTGCTGATGACTTGCTGAGCTCTTTATTGAAGAATGTCTTGGAAGGAACCATTAATCGTCATATAATTTCTGTTCTGGAAATGGAAACCTATTCTGAAAAAGCCGGTCATATAATTTTTCATCATATGGCTCACTTCAGTCCCTTCCATTGAAACATAACTGGTTCTTAGTGCTTTATTTTTTCCTGGTTTTTGTCTTCTATAGTGTTTGTATGCCCTTTAACCAAGTTAAAAGGTTTTCCTATTCTTTAAATTTGAAAAGAAAACAAAACAACAACCTCTCTATTGCTACTTTTTTCTGATACTGTCTTTTAAGGAGATAATCTCATCTTCTAAGCTGCTTGTTCAAACAGTTGTCCATTATTATATGTCCAAAGAGACTCATGATTTTGTAGGTTGCAATTAAAAAAAAAAAACAGAGGGAAGCAATCCTTTAAATTGGTACAGAAATGTTCTACCCTCTTTAGAGTGCTCATAGTTATTGTCATGAGCAATGTCCAAATCATTAAACCCCAAGATCAAAGCCCTCACCTTACATTTATTTTATCTCTAAAGACCTTTCCGATATACATGTCCTAAGTGCTCTGAGGAGTTATAGAAGAGTCTCAGCATAGCCTGGATGCATTAATTACCTTGAATTTCCCCCAAGCTATCTACACTGCAGAGAGGGCTAAATTTCATACCTCCTTTCACCTTGCAAATCTCATGATGTGTTAGGAGAGCAAAGTAGGCTTTTGTTTTAGACTGCATTTCCTTCTCAGGGTATCTTAAAGGTTCTTTGCAACAAGAAATTGAATGGGCATGACCCAGAATCCATGGCAGCAGATGATTTAGAAATTCAGTCTGCAGCTGATGTCTGGTAGCAATGGTTGCATAAGATTCCCAGACCCTGGACCAAAGGTTTTTACTAGAAGCAATATTTGCCATATTTTTCCAATATTTTTCTTTTCCCAGGGTTTTCAACATCCAGTGAACTGCATACAAAAGACACTCAGAAATGTAATCAATTTAACTACGCATTGAGAAGATGGAATCATTAGCTGAGCAGTATCCATTACCTGTGGTTTTTGGTACTACCACTTGACAGTGAATCAGGATCCTAGGGTAAAAAATGAAGCCATGAATCTTCTGTGCAGGAAGCAAGACAACATCCGAAACTCACATAACCATTTAGATCACTGCTTACATTTTTCTTCTCATACATTCTCAGTTCATCAAGTCCTTTTTCATACCTGTATAAATCAGTAGATTTCAAGACTATTTTGAATTGGGATCTGAGCAACCTGGTCTAGTGGAAGGTGTCTCTGCCCATGACAGGGGAACTGGAAGTAGATGACCTTTAAGGTCCCTTTCAACACAAATCATAGATTATGTGATTCTATGATTAAAGCAGGACATGGCACAGCATCTAATCATGTCTGGCATTCCAGTCATAGCAACCTTGTCTTTGAAAACAGATCCTGAACAGCAACTAGATCATGAGCACAAGTACCACAGTTTGATAAAACAGTTTTGCTTCTCCCTATTGACTTCTCATTGGTCTACCTTCTAATAATTTCCTACAATGCTAACCACTGAATACTTTACCAATACCTCTAAATTATCTCTAAAGTACTCATTTTTTCCCTCTTAGATAATTATACACTGAATTAAAATCACAGTAGGAGGTGTATGTCTTTGCTTCTACTTGCTGAGATTTAAGTTGCCTCTCTCATCTGTTGATAGAGGCATGTACCATAATGTAAGCAGGATATTAAAAAGGTATTTCTTTTTCTTTCCCCTCTTTAAATATCTTAGCTTTTTTTTAAGGATCAACTAACTCAAGTAGCTCTTCCCTATTCCTTTATTAACTTGTAGCATGCTTTTTTAAGCATGACATGGCAACACAGTTTAAAAATGAATGTGATCTTAAAGGTCTTTGCCAATCTCAACAAGTCTATGATTCTAAGAATGGCCATGATTAATCTCTTCTTTAAAAAAGACTAATCCACCACTTAGTCTGATTTCCCCTTTCTGATTAGTTTTTGATTTCTGTTTTTTTTTTTCTTTAAGCACCAACACTTAGTCTGATTTCCCCTTTCTGATTATTGTTTTTTGGGTTTTTTTTTTAAGCAGGCAAATGGCAAAATTACTTAGGAGATTTCTGAAAAAAAACAATTCAAATATCTAGATCTCAGATCATGCCTATAAAAATACTAGAATGGTTAGGTTGATGCGCATATCCTGAAGTAAAGTGTATTTAAGTGACTGTATGCTATAGAGAGAATTCCATTTCATTTGGGCACTATAGTTGGATTTCCACTAAAGAAGTATACTCTTACTGTCTTCCACTTTCAGCAGGAGAATGTGAGATACAAAAGTAGTTGTGGTCCACTATCACCATCCATGCTGGTCAGTAGTGTTACACCTGAGCATTGTGAGAGCGAAGCACCATCAGTTCAACATGACAGCACATAACATGCTAGGCTCATAGATTGGACTATCCAAAATCATGGGCAATTCTGGATCAGTGTCTACAGTGGTTTCCATTTACATCAACAATTCTCTGGTGTAAAAGTGCAATGGCTGCCTTAGACTTGATTTGAGATGAACAGATCTTCATCAGCAAAGCATTTGACAGGATGAAGTTAAACACAGGAATAAATGAAGGAATCAAAGAATAGATAACAGTGGTCATGTTGAAGGTAATCTAGTCAGACATTCTTGCTCAAAGCAGGTTCACTGGAGCAGGTCACCCATGACCATGTCCTGTCAGGTATCAAATATTTTCAAGGATGGAGACGACTGGGCAACATGTTGTGATAGGACACTTTAATAGGGTGACACCCTCTACGTTTGAAAACATGAGCAAATCAATAGATTAGGCATGGGAAGAATTTCCAAGCAGGTACCTTCATCCTCTTCTCTGGGAAACTCATCCAGAATATAAAAATCTCAGGCTTAATAGAGATTGTATGGAAATGCCATCAGCAATTTGTTCCAGGCCTACAGATCATTTGCAAAGAGTTTGTTCCACTGAGTCCCCATGCACATTTCATAGTTTGATGCTTTGTTACACAATTCAATCTCTTTCTTTCTGGGTGATTTGCGTAATTCTTCATCCCAGCACAAAGTCTAAATAGGACATTTTACACTACGTGAAGTATTCTCCTGGTAAATGTTTGTGCATTTCAGGCTGATGTTTGATTTACACAGTAATAGAAGACCCCAAGCACTCAAATCATTGCGAAAGGCAGACACAAATGGCTTGCAATCAACACCATTAAATCTGAATTCATACTCAAATATGAATAAATATTCACAGAAAACCTGATCCTAACCTTCACTGAGTACTCAGTAATTGATGTCTGGGAGGTGTTTTTGCTCATGGTCCTTTCTGGTCATTGCATGATTTTGAAAAACAACTTGCGTTTCTTCTACTTCTGCTTCTCCTAATTTGTGCAGACAAGCTCACCAACAATAGCTGTAGGTTTGCCCCAAGTTGCTCCTACCCCATTTCCCACTCAGAGACTTAGGTCTCCAGTAGCCTGAACTCTCAACACAACAGGAAAGACAAACAAATGAACAAATACATGTGTAGACCTCTTTAAAATTTACCTAAACTACTGAGTGATGATTAGGCGATGATTAGACTCTTACTCTAATTGACATTAACAGAAGCTGCTAAACAATCTGTGCAAACTTAAGTCTAACTTTGGGTGTGTATTTTTGACATACTTGGCTGAACTCTCCATGAAGAGAGAGAAGTAACGTGAAATGAAATATGTCTTCTGAACAACTACTGCATTATTTGCAATAAAAATAATACTAGCAACTTCACAACAGGCGGGAAGATTTCTCTATATTTAAGGGCTTATGAAAAAAAAAGAGAAAGAAGGACATTTATTATTGTGTTTCTCAGAATACAAGTTTCAGAGGGCATTTTTAGAAAGCTTTTACAGTATTACATGACATTACTAACAATGTCAACTGAGATCATTTAGAGTTAAACTAACTAACTAACTAAATGGGAATTGACACATTTTTTTTCTGATTTCTTCCCATAAAGCATAATAATCATGAAGATCAACAGCACTTCCAGAGAAACAGTGAATAAACCACTTTTGATATTGGCTGCATATTCACAGATGAAGTTCAAATATTGTCCTGGACTATCTAAATGTTTTGACCGCATGACTGAAATGGAAATATCTTTAGGTTAACATTTAGGCCTGTACAATTTCACATTTCAGTCTTTCTGTTCATTTTGCAAGTAATCTATTTTCCTTCATTGCTTATTGAAATCAATGAGATTTACACTTTCCTTTAGGTTAGGAACAGACCTAAACTGAGCTTTTTTCCTTGATATTTGGACACTTGCATTTCTGTTCTCAATACAAAATAGGAATTATAGACATGTCTTTAAAGAGGAAATCCTAGAAATAATATCCATTCTGGAGATTCAGAAAAGCTGGATTCTGGAAGGTGACTGTATCTGGGCCAGGCGGCACATTCCTTATTGAGAGAACAAAGGTGAAGAGGAGATACTATTTCACAGTTCTGTTGTTACCTGTAAAATCTACCTGTAGAATCTATGTAGCCAAGTTCACTTCTTGAATCACATAGAGATCTAATTGTAATTTACAGCTCCGTCCTGTTGGGACTGAACCATGCAGTAAGTCAGTCTGTGCACAGATGGGATTTCTGTCTTGCATCAGCTGCTGCAAAAATATACTTACTTTCTGTAATAACCTTACCTTTTTCCTGAGTGAAGAGAGAATTTCTTCACAGAAGAGAGTGAAGAAATTGCATCTCAGACACTGATTTTGCTATGTGAACAAGTCTTGAGTCTCCCAAATTGCACATAAAGTCTCATGAACTCCACAGCCACTGGAGCTAAATTCTCTGGCCAGGTAACCCTGTTATTCTTCCTCATGGCAATGTGCTGTATTTTGCTTCACATCCCTGCTGTGCCAGCAGGTGTGGGCAGCCCACATCAGTGACTCCTGATCTTGGGCAGTTTTGCCTTGCAAATTAAAAAGACCAATTACCTGTTCTTCTCTTGGGTTTTTTTGTTGTGTGTGGTTTTTGGTTTGTTTTTGTTTTTGTTTTTTTTTTCAGTGTAATGTTACCTCATCTGCTTAATTCATCACGGAAGAAGGAAAGGGAAGGAAAGAAGCAATTGATATGTGGAAAAGGTAAAGGAGAAGGAGTTTTCTTAAGCTTGTTTCAAAATACAAGGGTAAAAAGACTGAAGGGAAAATGTAAATCCAAATCACATTAAAAGCCTTATCGAAGCAGGCAAAATCTAACTTATTTCTGGAATTCACTGCTGCAGTAAGTCCATACCTGACTTTTAAGGATTACTTATTTTGAATTTGAGAGCTTCTCTGGAATGAATAACATTAGTTTCTATGCAAGTTCACATTGGGAAAAGAAAGTAAAAAAAACAGTAATCTATCAGTAATCATGTATATGAGCTCTAAGACTTTCTACAGAGTTGATTTTTCAGGCACATTGTATAAGTCTATTTCAGATCCTGTACCATTTAGCAGATAAAGGAATTATGACCTTTTTTCTTATCAGTTTAGGTGATAGTATTGTCTGCTTATTTCACATGCTAAAAAATCCTAAGGACATTTTTGCTGAATGTAAAAGTACAGCAATGTAGCCACAGTAACTGGTTCTTATACCACAGAATAAAAGCCGCCTAAATTAATGTTATGAAAACAGCACCAGGTACCAACTTTATTAAACTAATCACACATTTGCATTATAATTCAAATTCACTTAATATGATGCAAATATAATTTTAAAACCCTAATCTATATTACTTTATTATAATGTATTTATTTATGTAATCAGAGACATGGAGGAGGCTAGTAGTTTAAGATTTCAGAGCTGGATACATTTCTTTTTTACTGGGTAAAAATATCCTAGGGTTTTTTTCCTTTCTTTCTCCCTTTGTCAATCACCTTCATATACTACTGCCATTAAAACAGTAAATGATCTTCCCTTCCTTTTAGGCTCAGAATAGATTTTTCTCTGTCTTGATCTCATCTAGGTTTCCTTGTGTGTGAATACATGGTAAGCAGGCTACACACTTCTCCATGATACAAGAAGAGAGACAAACACTTGAACTGGCATTGTGATCAGTCTCCAAAATAACTTCTGCTTCAGGTCCAGAGGGAGAAAACAGGTCAGAAAAACTTTCATTGTAGATGTTTACACTGTTTGCTTTTGTAGATGAATTTAAGGTAGCTTTTTAGAGGGTCAGTATTTAATTACTTTATGGATGACTATCTTTATTTAAAAGGAAAGATGAACCATTTTTAAAAAAAATATTCTTAGTAAGAATTTTCATGCTTTGTTAAAAATGCCATGCTGCTTGTTGAAGGGAATCAAACAAAATGCAAGACAAAATGTTCTTGGTAAGGGATAGGAATGATACTTACAATAAAGCAATGGAGAGGATGAGACTACTTTCATTTTTGTGTCATAATTACTTTTCCCCCAATTCCTTTAAATTCTCCTGGAAGAGACTGGAAAGTTCCCATGGAAATAGAACTTAATCTAAAGAAAATTTATTTATAGTATTTTACTATATTTTTGATCATGTCACTGACTTTTATGGCTCAACATTTATGACAAAAACAAAAATCCAAAATTTTAACCAAGTCCAGACACCCTAAACATCCAAGTTTCAGAGAGGCTACCTGATGGGGTTTTTGTGCCCTTGTTCTTTATTTATAAGAAACAAGAAGCTGCAGACTTATATTATTCAAGCCACCACAGATGACAGATGTTTTTTAAGCTGCAGTTAGAAAGACAGTATAGATTGAAATGCCTTCTTTTTTATTATTGCTTTTGATGCACACAAATCCTTTAAGAAGAATTTTACCAATTTTTCTATTGCTGTATGTCCTCTCTCCTCTTCAGAAAAATTATTCATATGTTGTTGTCATAGAAATCCTTCCTCTCTCTGAAATGCTTAATGACTAGTCTTGATTCCCAATGACAATGAATCAAGGTTTAACAATAGCTTCATTAACTAATGTGTTTGTGGCAGACATATTGTCTTCCGTTTACACATGCCTTGAGCTGTTGTCAGTCCAGTCTAGTTCTATTAATGATGACAGCAAAGATGCCTGTAAGGAATGCCCTTTACATAAGCTGGTTTCTTGGATAGAGTCCATCTCATTTGTGGAGTGATGAGCCTCTACTTTTTCTCTACTCTTTCCAAAGCAGTGGCAGGCAGCCACTGCTCCCTGCAGAGGACACCTTGCTGTGACAGATGGGGATGTAGGATTTAGTGGACATTAAGAATCATATAAAGCATAAAGTCTTAAAAGGCAAAAGGGTGACAGTGGCATTTTCACTGTTTTAAGCCTGTGTCTACATTACTTACCTGTGCTGATTTACTCTTTAACTATGTCCCACAATGCAAACCAAGTAGATGTTGATGTTACTTATCTATTTGCCCCAACCATTATCATGATTGGCATGACTGATATTTTGCATCTGAGCACTGTATTGAAGAACATCATAACCTTTCCATCTACCATACTCCTGAAGAGGAAAAATCGGAGTGCAAGAAAGTATTCAGAGAATATGCAGATCTGAACTTTTCTACTGTTTTTACAACAGTGTCTTTCGGGAATATTACACAGACAGAATAAACATCCCCTTTAAATTCTAATTTTCCTAGCAGAATGATGTCTGCTTCCTTAACAATCACAGAATGAGTCAGCTTGAAACGGACCACAGTGGCTCATCTGGTCCAACCTCCCTACTCAAGCAGAATCATCCTAGAGCACATGGCACAGGATTGTGTCCAGGTGGTTCTTGAATATGTCCGGTGAGAGAGACTCCGCACCCTCTCTGGGCAATCTGTTCCAGTTTTCGGTCACCTGCACAGTGAAGAAGTTCTTCCTCATAGGTGGAACTTCCTCCACATCAGTTTCATCCCATTGCCTCTTGTCCTATTGCTTGGCACCAGCAAGAAGAGCCTGGCTGCATCTCCTTGGCACCCCACCTTCAGATACTTAGACACCAAGGAGGTCCCCTCCCAGTCATCTCTTCTCAAGGCTGAGCAGGCCCAGCTCCCCCAGCATTTTAAGAGAAAGGCTCCAGTCTCTTGATCAACTTTGTAGCCCTCCACTGGACCCCTCCAGAAGCTTCTTGTCTCTCTTGTACAGAGGAGCCCAAACAACGGTGTCACGTCATCCAACTGAAGACCTAAAGTCACATAAGAGAAGGCACTTTCCCTTTCTTTTGTGGAATGTTGGAAAGCCGACTTGGGTGATGGACAGTAGCTGGGGGCAATGCTCAGCTGAAAGATGGAAGAGAGAAGAGAGAGTAAGCTGGAGTGACTTCCTCCTCACCTGCCTGGGTATTCTGGAGCACCTTCCGCTTCTTCACAGCCTCCTTCTTCAGCCACTCAAGGTTTGGGTAAGAGAAATACTGTTTTGGGGGGAAAAACAAAGTGTGAGTATGTTGGCTTGGGGGTCCTTCTTCCCAAATCCATCTTTAGAAGTCATCAAGCATTTTGTGAACATAACTTTTCCCAAAAGACTGATTCAGCCACTTCCTCTGCCTCTTCCTCCTGCTCCTCCTCCATCTCTTTTCCTCTATATCTCCTCTTTCTCTCCTTGGAATCTAAGCTTCAGTGGTTCCTAGCCTCCAAGCTCAGTCTCACTCTGTAAGAATGCAATTAATTCCCTGCACACTTATTTTTGAGGTCAGCTATAAGATACTTCAAAACTGATTCTGAGTTCTCTATAAGCATTCTATAGTCACTTCATTCAGTCTATTATTCCCCTGTCTTCATATTTTATGGGAACCCTGGCATGCCATTCCTAAACCTGAGAGAGTGGCACTCTCCAAAAGAAGACAGTTGGTTTAGCTTTGTTCAGTTCAGTACAGTTAACTTTATACTCCTCATGTGTGCTCATGTTGCAGTTTCACATATATCCTGTATGAGTTTCCCCTTGGCAGAAACAATGGACACTGTTGGTTGTTAATCAGTAGACATACTGGAACTCAGCCAGAGCTGTGTGTAAGCTGTGGATAAATGATCTATAGGTTATGTCACATTCTTCTGCAGTGTTCTGAAAGGACAGTGAAAGGCCCAGCTCATGGTGTCAATATTGGCCAAAATCCATCTGACACTCAATAAAAGCCATGTTCTAAAAATTTTGTGTTTGACCTGAAAAAGATAAATCAGTTAATGCAACAGTCTGTGAATGGTATTTCTGGATGAAAGACCTGACAGAAGTGTAAATCGCTAGAGCTGCTGCTGATGTTTTCTAATTAAGAAATAGTAGTCTATTTTCTTGGAAGAGAGGGAATTATTCATGGGAATAACAAAGGGTTATATTTTAGGACACCAGCTGCCTTCAAGCTTGAGCAAGGCATGTGGGATGAATGTCTTATTTTTGTCCAGCCTGCTGGGATGACAAAACCCAAAACCTTTGGCCAGCAAGGATTTGCTTCCAGGGAGGGACATGGAACCAGTTCAGCTATGCTGGCACAACTCCCATGAGACAGAAAATGTCATTGAGGGAAGTGGTGCCAGAAGCCAACAGACAATGTCCTTTTTTTCACTTCTACCTGCAGTGTGTGTAGGGGAGAAAAAGAGTGACTTTGCCAATACAGGTATTAGAAAAACTGCTGGGGAGACCAGTTGTTATCCCGAGATGAGCATGGGAGCACAGCACCTTTTCAAATTTATCCTTTCACATTTTCTTTTAGCGGTCATTACCTTATTTTACTAGTTTACCCTGGATTTTGCTTATAGTTTTCGCAGTGTCTACACCTGAATTATTTTTTCAGTCAGGAAAGATCCAGCAAGCTTCTCCACAGAAGGCTCTGCCCCTCTAAAACTTCTCTTTTGATTTTCTATCCACATGGTGAGTGGTACATTCAGCACCATTTACTCATCCGCAAGTTGGTATGTATATTTGCTTTATCTAGTCAATGTCCTGTTGAAAAGGTTTACTGAATCCTTTCCAGCCCTCTGAGACACAAATATTTAATATAAAGCAGAATATGCATGACTGGGTTTGGGAATACTTTGTGACACTAGTGCTCATTATATGTGGCCTATGCCAAAAACTCCCTTATTTTAATATTTTGTCATAAATCATCATTTGCTGTGATGCATCTATTTTACTTCATGAATATGTAATGAATGGTGTCTGGGTTAGACTGAGTTTGACTTTTGTAGCTCATTAATATCAAAAGAAGTGAGGTAAAAGGAGAACAATACTTAAAAATAATTCCTCTGGCTCAGAAAAATATTGAAAAAGATTCAGAGATTTAAAAAAAATTTCCTAATTTAATAGATATTTCAGAATTGTGAAGCATTAATTTTCCATGCAAAATAGAATAAATAATATAGTATGCAATATGTAGCTGTATGTCAATTTGAATAGATTTTATGTCATTTTCTAAATCATGTAAAAATACAGCTCTTGCCCAGCAAAGTGTATGTTTGCTTGTATATTCCCAGGATTAATTCAGGTAGTCGACCTAAACTATCTGTCATTACAAGAAGACAAGGTAAAGCTTTGTTGGACTAGGCTTACCTGAAGAGCTAAACTTCTCCTTCCAGCCTTGTCCCCTAACTTAATTTTTGGGTGGTTTTTGTTTGTTTGTTTGTTTGTTTGTTTGTTTGTTTGTTTGTTTCTTTTTAATCTGTTAGGCTTGCTTTTCTCTTTTTTTTCTTCTTTTCCTTTTTCCTTTTTTATTTTACCCCAGGATTACTTATGGAATAAAGTGCCAAAACGGATTTGCAATTCAACTCTTGCTCCTGTCCCTCAGCATTCTAACATTGCAATATCTTGGTACACTGAGTGGTTATGAGATTTTTGTGATCCAGTGAATTAAAAGGATATTTCTCTTTCTTTGAAGTAAGGTTTCCTGTTTCTTCTCTCTTGCTCCTGTCCCTCAGCATTCTAACATTGCAATATCTTGGTACACTGAGTGGTTATGAGATTTTTGTGATCCAGTGAATTAAAAGGATATTTCTCTTTCTTTGAAGTAAGGTTTCCTGTTTCTTCTGTGGACCTTTCAATATCTTGTAGGATCACTATCATGGGAAAGTACTACAAGTAATCGCCTTTGCAGTGTGTCAGATGCAGTCCATCAATATCTTGGCCTTTGTTAATCCTCCCAAACAGTTCTGAAGCTGTAGGAGTGGGATCAGAACTGAAGCCTGGAAACAAAACAGTCAGTAGTTTCATGTAATTCCTTTGGTACCTGTAGAGATGTTAACACATGTACACATTAGAAAACATCCCCTCTCTGGTGTGAAATGCTCTTGCCTTCCAACACACACCTCAAAATAACTGTTATCCTGTCTTTGTTTACAGAAAGCAACAAAGAATTATAAATTCCTCCAAATAATGGGCTACTTGGAAAATTAGCATAGAGAAAAGCACCACAGACTTGGTACCTTTGTACTTCAAACAGACTCATGTTTTCCCAGGCTGAAGGAGAGGCCCCCATCCATAGTAGCCCCTTATCTAGGTATGCTTGTTTGGACTGGGGTTGAGTTGATTTTCATCACAGTAGATAGTATGGGACTATGTTTAGAATTTGAGTTGCAAACAGTGCAGATAACACAGGGATGGTGTAGTTCTTGCTGAGCAGGGCTTTCACTGAGTGGAGGCCTTTTCTGCCTCAGCAAGTAGGCTGAGGATGCACAGGGAGTTGTGCATGGACACAGCCAGGACCTGACCCCAAGTGACCAAAGAGATATTCTGTGACATATGGCATCCCTTCATCATATAAAGTTGGGAAAAGAAGGAAGCTAGCATTTGGAGTGATGGCTTTTGTATACCCAAGTAATACTTCCTGCTTTCCTGGCTGAACACTTGTCTGCACATGGGAAGCAGTGAATTAATTCCTTGGTTTGCTTTGCTTGCTTGTGTGACTTTTGTTTTACCTATTGAACTTTTTATCTCAACCCACAAGTATACTCACTTTTACTTTCATATTTTCTCCCCCATACTGGCAGGTGGAAGTGAGCAAGCGGCTGTGTGGGACTTAATTACCAAGTGGAATTAAACCACCCCACTATGGAACAATCTGCTGAAAGAGATGCTGCTGTTTTTGGAAACAAATGTGTCTGATTCAAAATGGAAATGTTGTACTCTGTTTTTCAGGACTTTTTCTGAAAACTTACTAATCACTTGATAAAAGAAACCATATCACTGCTTTTAGGAGAGACAGATGATAGGAACACCATGATTTTATTGCCATTTCACACACCCATTTGACATAGTTTAAAACTACCATCTCTGGGACATCCAGAACACAGCCTGCAGGAGCTGCGTAGACAATTACCAGTATTAGTGACTCTAATTCATGAAGCAATGCTTTGCCATGGGCACTCAAAGAGTCAGTTGTAGGAAGACAATGTCACTGGTTATATTGCTGGAGGGCTGTGGGTTCACAGCCCTTAGCTCTCCTGTACTTTTGGAGAACTCAGAAACATGCTTGAGCCCCAGAAGAGGCTGTCAGCAGCAGCAGCAAAGGACAGCAGGAATGCCAAGCTGCTGCTGAGTGCTCTTGAGCCCAGGACAGCTGAGCTCTCGAGCCGTGATTGCCTCTTGGACCCATCTACATAACTGTCCTCCCACAGAGTTCAGATATAGACTTTTTTCTTATTTCCAGTAAAGGAAATGGCTGCAGGCAGAAACGTATTCATAAACATAAGCTTTAGTCCTCAAGTCCCTCCTGAACTGACTGTTCTTATGACTTCTGCCTGCAAGACCTCTGCTGTCCCTTCTCTCTTTCTCTTGCCTCAAAGAAAAGCTCAGTGTTTTATACTTCTGAGTTAATGACTCGGCCTGCCTGACCTGACTGTCAGGATGAATCAGTAGTTAGTTTTGCACTTCCATGCCATACTGACACTCTCTTTCAAGTGTATTTAGCATAATTTATTTTTTTTTTCTGTATTAGTCCAGTGGAGATTCTCTCATACCTTAGAACATTGAGTTGATCATTAATGTTGTTTCACTTAAGGTGGGTCTCATAGTCCAGCTTCAGCCTAGGTACAAGATGGATTTTGTTCTTTGTAATATTCTCTGTTAACAGCTACTTGTTGACAGGCAACTTTTCCTGTTCTTTTACATAACTCTGTAAAGAGGTTTCCAGAGTGGAAGCCTACATTCAAAACAGACTCCTAATTTAAATTCCACATACATTTATTAGCAAACGTATATAAAATTGAAACTTAAATACTAGCAACTCACATCCATGCCTGCATTTACTATAATTCATGAAAGTATTTCTATTAAATAAACATTAATATCACTGTAGTACATGTGAACTGGTAAAGAGAAATCTATGAACCAGGTAATTCAGGAGTTACGGAGTTCTAGATCTGAATCTGCAAATATTTTGAGTGAGTTAAGAAGCTATAGACTGTTCTGCAGCTGCAGGGATAATATTTTTTGCATTTTTATTTCTTTAGTTACTTAAATTCAGTGGCTAATTTATTCATAGCTGAGAAAATTTTGGCTGCTGAAAAATGTGATAGTTTATTATCCTTCTTCCAATCCATAAATATAAATGAGGTAGTTCTAAAATCGTGACAGACACGATGATCAGAAACTATTAGTACAATTTGTTAACTGCGGACAATACTTCCTTTGTTTAATGAATCAATTAAGTTTCAAAACTCATTTCAATAAATGAATGTTTTGCCCAAGTAACTAGCTATTTAAGGTGGTTTAATTTAACTAAAACAAACAACTTTATAGAGCTAGGTTTGCACTTTTAATTGATTTGCAAATTCCATCCAACTGCACCTTGACAACAAACACAAATACGAGCATTATCATAAGAGGGTAAATAGTAAATGTATCTATCACCATTTTTTCTAAATTACTTTCTAATTATAATCCAACTAAATGTATATCAGGCTATACCCTGACTAAATGCATATAATATATTCAACTCACTAAAATAAGTACTTTATTTAGCAGACAAGCTGTATTTAGGTGAAAATCAACACCCTCCTATGCTTACTAATCAGTAGAGTTCAATATTCCTTTAGGAAGGTGACTAATAAGTAAAAATGCAACTGAAGATCAAAATTGATTATTTAAAACTAATTTTCCTGTTTTCTGGTTTAAATTATGATTAAAATTTGTAATCCACAGTAGTCAACTCCTGCTTTTTATTAGAAACACAGCTTTAATTGTTTTTCTGTGGCAGAATACATCACAAAAGAAGAAAAAATCACTTGTTGTGATAATTTATCTGTGTGGTAATTTTGAAGCACAAAGGACCCTTTTACTGTGCTGGGGAAATTTTCCAGACTGGATGTTAGTGGGTAAGCATCCCTTAGGATTGGCACCAATCCAACATGATATCATTATGCCTTAGACTTGTAGCTAATTGTAACCCAACATTAAGATCATTTACATGCATATAATTCTTTAATTACCTAGAGCTGTTTGTAGCATTAATATAACATCCTGCAAAATTATTTACATTTCTCTCATTACTATGAATGTTTACAAATACCATTGAGTATGGAAAGCTGCCAACTTCACTTGAGCCACTGAATTTTTCTGTCCATCATTCCATTTTCTTGGCATACATTCACAAAATAGAGGGATTTTAAATTAGTAAATGATTGTAACCTGCGTTGTACTGCTTGAAAGGAAAACTTATTTCATCTCAGCTGTCCCCTGGTCACCTCTGTAAGAGAATCTCTTCAGCATCCCTTCTCCCCTTTCCTCTTGCTCTTGTGAAGTGAAAGACAGCCAAAATCTTGACATTTAAGGACTGAAGTGAAACCTCTGAAGATTGCTGAAGACTGTAACCTCCTATAGACCACCTAATAACAATAATAAGGTTAAAAGAATTTGAAATTACTGTCACAAGAGTCAAAATATATAGGATGAGTGTCCTGTTTAAATTTCAGCTTCCTTCCTCACATTGTTCAATGGAACCATGAAAATGCTTTATCAATAAGGTATTCTTCATATGGAAGACATTGCAAAAGCAATACATAAAAGGGGTAAGTTCAGCACACTCCAAAGAGGCAAAACAAACCCCACTGCAGGACAATCAGTACATCTCTGCTCTGCATGGAGTGGAGGACATATTAAATGAAGAAGGTACAGTACCCTATGTATAGACCCATGTCACACCTGCCCTTTTGCTCTGCTTTTTCCTTTTGGAATGGTGGGGCTTGGATACAGGAGGATTTTGTGATGTGGAACCTTTTACATCTCTGTCCAGAACTCACACAGGGGTCCACAGAGACCTCAGTACTCTTGCACTCTGGTGCTGCAGAACAAACTCCCATCTGCTGCTACTGCATGGGTACTCTTCTTTTTCCCAGCAGCTAGCCAGCCTTGGAGAGAGACTTGCATCTTGGCTTTTCTTGAAAAGAAAAGAGTAAAAGAGAATGCTTTAATGCTGGGGAAAAGGACACAATATCAAAGTGCCCCAGTATTTTTCCCATTGCTCTCAGCAAATGATCAGGAGTCTTGCATCAACCACTGAGAGAAATCACTGAAGTAATCACTGTTTGTCATGAGCTCCCATTCCATCACAGCCACCTGTACCCAATCTGTACTTAAAGTATCCCTCCATCACATCAATCCCTCTTCTACATAGATGCACATCTCCTACTTTGTAGGAGACAGTTCCTCTTAAACAAGGACTCAGATGCAGTTCACTGAAGCAAAAAAGAGGAAATTACACCCTGGATACTATCTGCTTTAAATTTTCAGGAAAAAATTATTAACATTTAAGAAGTCTGCCCTCCAGGCTATACACAACTGCACTTCAAAGACAAATAAACAAGAGGCTGCTCCACAACTTGCATCTGAATGTGAGGGAAGACTAGCATGTGGTCTCTGCAGCTCTGTGCTGGTGACATTTAATTTTTAGAGTTAAGGAAAGAGGCATTTTTGTACACATATACTTATAGCCCAGTCTGGGTCATAAATTAAAAGGCAGCCCCAAGTGTCTTTTGCAATGCTATTCAGATCGGTCTAATAAAAACAGTAATGGCTTTTGCAATGATCTGTCTTGGTGTACAAGAAACAGAAAAGTTACTGAATATCCTGTATGTGTCTTACCATATCTAATAAAAAATTCAGAATAGGAGTTATTTTATGCAAACTAGCTCATCTCCAGAAAATTCTGCTTTTTTCCTCATTTTTCTACCTGAATATCATCAGTCTAATGTTTAACAGAACTCTAAAAGAGAACTGGAATACTCTTCTGATAGGAAATCCTAGTATTTTGATACTTGATTTGTATACCTAATGAGGGGACAGGAACAAGTAAAAAAGAGGGAGACAGTGGTGCCTAGCAAGAGGACAGGAGGCAATTGGCACAAACTTACAAACAGGAAATTCAATTAAAAGAGTTTACTGTGAGAGTGGTCAAACACTGGCTGACTGGCACAGATTTCCCAGACAAATAGTGGAGTTTCCAGCCTTAGATGTATTCAACACCCAACTGAATGTTACCTTGAGCAACCTGTTCCAGCCTGGACCCTGTTTCTGACCAGAGACCTCTGAGAGTCTCTCCCAGCTTCACCTGCTCCATGATTTCAAAGTCTCAGGAAGTTTTTAAGGCAACAGAGCAAAATATTCTACTGCAAGATTTACAGTTGAAATAATCATGCAGTATTCTTGTATGGAAGCAGTCTGGTTTGTTGAATCTAACTGAAAAATTTGTTTTCAAATCTTTTTGGTATTAAACTACAAATATCCCTTTACTTGTCATTATCTTGGGGTAAAGTATTGCTGTTTTTAGCTTCCTTTACCAATCCATCCTTTATTTTTGTATCAGGTGTCTTGTTATCATATGGCACAGCTAAACTATGGGAGAAAGACATAAGCAATCGAGTACCCATACTGTAATTTTAAGAGTTTGAAAAAATCTTATGTGACTCAAGAGTAAATATTTTTGTTTTGTTCAAGAAACCAAAATATTTTAAATGCATCATGAAAATTACCAAAGCTATATAATATCAATTTTCCTGATAGAAGAAAATTAAATATTTGGAAGCATGATTCTATTCCCTGTATACTATGTTTCTGTCAGAAAAAAAACCCCACACAGATAGAAGCTGCTAATAAGAACTGGGATAACAAAGTGCAACAGGAGACTGTCACAATCATTTCTGGAATCCTATTGCCTACTGTGTCATGGGAAAGGGGTCACTTCAAATTTGGTAACTCCCACAGAGGTCTATGAAGAAAAATACTGGGGGTGGGGGGTGTCAATATCCCAGTCCTACTGTCACCTGAAAGAGCTTGGTTTGGTTGTATGTGACAGAAGTTAAGAGCTAATAATAAGCTAGATCATCTATCTCATCCAGCAGTTCATATGCAAAATATTTGTTCTTGTCTGCACTGACATAAAATCTAAGAGTCAGTGGAGAATACCCATCCCAGTGAAAAATGACAATTCAGCTCCACAGCCAGGTAAGTTGTCACAGTCCTGTTCCCTGCTCTGACACTTTGCAGGATGGCACTATCCCTTCTGCTGTAGCAGAACAAGGAGGCCACCCCAGACAAAAGCAACCCAGCAAAACAAAAAGATCATTTTTCAAGCTGTTCCATTCCAGCAACTGCACATTCACAAGGAAGTCAGCAGGACCACACAGCCAGGGAGCACAAAGAGCAATGACAGCCTCAAATAGATCAGCCTAAGTGGCCGCTGAGCAGTTCTCTCTCTCACAAAACTCTGTGTGTGTGTGTTTGTGCAAGGGAGACCTTTATCTTTTCAAAGTAAAGAGCTGTTAATTAACTTGGCTAGTACTGGCACTTGGACTGAGAGAACTGGCACCTCTCAGGAAAGGATATTTAGTTCAGTTAAGAGAGAAATTGTGGAGAGGAAGATTAAATCTGTGTGTACCTCCTGGAGGACTTCAGATGGACTATAAAAACTAGCATCCACAAGGGGTTTCCTTGACAGCATACAACCTCTGGTGTTAAATAGACACAAGTCCAGGATTCCTAAGGAGGTGTACATGAGAAAAAGCTGCAGCAGGTTAGTTGAGCTGAGGGACAGACCCTCCTGATTGAGTCTCTGCGAAGGCAAATGACATACAGATCCTCTTCTGCCTTTTAAAACTGTGCTGCTTACCTTGGATGTGCACAGCCACAGCATTTTCCTTTTACTTTGCCTGAGTCATTCATGATCTCAGGGCTCCAGCACAGCAAGGTATTTCTCCCCCAAAGGCATGGCCAAGCTCCAAACTGTAACAGAAAACACCCACATGAGCATCCCTGCTTCCAGCCTCTTCCCTGGAGAGAGCAAAGGGTAGCAGAGCAGCTGCTGCTGCAGTCCTAATGGCACAGTGTGTGTCTTTGAGTACTTTTCACATCTTTAATGTACAGTATCTTTTTCAAATAGTACAATCCCTTGTCTTCTGTGTTCATAAGCATATACAGTTTTTTGGAAATGGAATAAAAATCTCTAAGTACCTCAGAGAGACAAAAAATACTCAACAATTGATCTTCTGTGACATTTAAGTACACAACTAAAGATCAGCCACCATATATTAGACATAATGTACATTGTAGATATATTATATTCCCCTGCTATTCTTGAGGAATGAAAGTGCTTCTGAGGACAGGTGTGAGAAATGAAAAGTGCTTCAAATGTGTAGGGAAAGATGGTTCTGAATAACATTAAATTTTAATAACTTGTGAGTTTTGTCACCAGCAGAGCAGCAGATGTGAGAAAGTAGGAGTAAGAACCACAAGGAAATCTTTTTTGCACATATCACTCCTGTTTACTTTCATTTTTTCTCCCACCAATCTTTTTGAAGGATACTGCTGAGTCCAAGTCTTCTGCTACTGTGAGTCACATTATGTTGATTACCTGCAGCATCCAGGAGATCTCTAGGCAAGTGGCATATGCAGTCTGGGAATAAGATCTGTTTGAACAGAAAAGCCAGCTCTCTCTTTTTTCTCCAGCAAAGCAAGCATAAGTAGTGATGATTTCTCTATGGTAGAGGTACCTAACTCAAAACACACATCCCTTTTTTTCACTGCTTAATAATAAAGAAATGCAGCACTGATCTACTTCCTAGATGAAACTCAAACAAAAATAGGTTTGGTTATTGATTGTTCTTGCATAACCAGCTGCTACAATTATCTTTTCTCATCCTGTTAATCTAAAGAGAAAAACAGGCAACTGCCAATTATACATTACTGATACAGGAAATTTACACAACATGGGATGTGATGTTCAGTTCCCACAGCTGGAGTTCACTCGACCAGTTGTGTGCTGAAGATCAGAGCAAGCTGGCAATTGTTTAAACACATCTTCTTGCTCAGCAGGTCAATTATTCACAGGAATAGCAAAACAGGAAAATGGTTTCTGTTAGTGTGAAGTGTGCATACACATCCATCAATGGCTTGCAGTGAGATTTGTGGCTATTTCTTCCTCCTCTATGCCCCTGGTTTTCCTTCCACTCCTCGGTCTTTTCTAGGCCAGGTTCACATGGTCTGAGTTGCCTCCTGTTACTGTGTAATGTGGAGCATGAGACCCCTGACCTCAGCTGAGTCCTCAAGGTTCTGCTGTTCATAGTTAAGGAATAGCTGCATTTCCCTCCATGCTGTAAGGTACAATATCCTCCTTCCCTTGACGAAAGATGCAAAGATGGAGCTCCAGGTAGGTTAAACAGTCCCCACCCTGCCATGGCCCCTCTGCACAGCTTGGGGCAGCCCACCAAGCGTTTGGCCCAAGGTAGCAGGAGATGAGCATCTCAGCATCTTTATGTACCCAGTCATTCTTGAAAATCGGAGCAGAAACAGTAGTTTATCTTTCAGCTCATGGCCCACCTAAGTCTCTTTTTAAAAACAGACATTGTAGGCTGTACTGCTTAACACAGCTTTTTAAAGTTCATTAGTATTACAGTGTTCAGCTTCTTGACAACCACAGACAAAGTGACCTGTACAATTTTTTTGAAGATCTGTTTTGACACAAAAAATCTCTATTAATTCACAATAATAATTTATTGCAGTCTCACACCTCAGCAGGAGGTCCTGTCATATTGATAAGACTGAAATCTCACTCATGTTTGTTTGAAGGTTTTGCAAAGATCTTTGCCTTTTAAATTTATTATTTAGGGAATACTGTAAGCACAAAAAATTCTTTATAAAATACAGTAGAACACAAGGTCTCTGGCACCAAAATTCTTGTGATCTACTTCAAATACAGTACATGTAATATCAGTTTAGACACAACTGTGTGCAAAGGTGTCAGTTATGTAGGAAACACAATGTACAGGTTTTCATTAAAAGACAAAAAAGATTTAAACTCTCAGAAGACCTCCACCGATTTTCTTCTCTTTGAAATTGTGCAATGATACATAACTCACAGATCTGTTTTTACACTAAAGCATTATTGAAAGCTAGCAGGGTAGTAGATTTTTTGCAGCATTGCACTAAGAGGACAAAAGTTGAGCCTATTGAAAAGAAGAGAAATCTGTACTGAGGCAACAGATTTCATATTTAAGTGTACTGAGATTACAGAAACAAATAAAAAAGACTCCTTATCCTACATGCATACTAGACTTCTAGAGGAAAAAAAAATTCCTTGAGGTTTAATTGCATTAATTGACTTGAAAAAGTGATTTCATGTTAGTGGAAATCACTATTCTGACTCTACTCTTCCACAAAGCTCTTCTCTTCTGTACTGTCTCCAGACCTGTAATAGTTATTGCGCCTGATAGCTCCTCTTGCTAGAGGTTAGGATTTGAGGGTGTGCATGTGCTGCTTCTGTTCTTCAGACTTCTTTTCATATCACACCACAGTTAATGCTGACTATTAATTGTGAATGTGCATCACACATTTAACCCTTAAAGACTACATGTAGGTATTACAAGATAATATATAATATTTATTATGTTATGATGTGTTATATATATTTCATAATATATTTTATATAGCATCATCACAACCAATGGGAAAACTGTCAAGCTCCCACATCCTGCAGAACACAGCACAAAAAAAGGAAAAGTTGTGACAGAGAAACTTTTCTAATGAACTGCTCCTGAGTCAGAAAAAATACACTATTGAGTGGCCTGATATTATATGAACATCAATATTAAATTAAAAATTTGGGAAGCTGAATGCGGAAATCCGTGATTCTCTGGGCTTTGTATGGGTCTGGTCCGGCCAGCTAGAGCCCAAGCCCACACGGACCTGCATGGACTGAAGGTAAAAGACGAGAAGCGCTCTTCCCCACGTGGGAGCGAGGATCCTGTTTATTGGCTTGGGATGGGACACTGCTGGCCACAGTGACCACCCAGGCAGGGAAGAGGCTGAACCTTTACCTGCAGTGGGGTTTTGTACCCCAGGGGATGGGGGCGGGGAGAGAGGATTGTGGCCAGTGGGATAACATTGGGGTGGGGCGTGGGGAGGGGTATCCATGGGGTACCAGGTGTGTGGAAAGGAGTGCATGGGGAAAAACTATGTGATGAGGAAGGGGGAATAATCTACATGACATACCATACTCAGTAACATTTTTACCCCCAACACCCAATACAAAGACCACAACTAAATAAACTATTTAGTGCAATACAACACCTCCACCTTTTCTGTTAACTAAAATCAAAAGGAAATGCATTGGACTATTTCTGCTGCTGATTATGAATTTGTCCACCACTCATGGTTTGCGGATCTGCCAATTTGCTTTAGTTCCACAAACTCTGAGCAGTTGACTTCCGCGGTACTGGAGACCAAACCGTTGAGAGCCTTTAAAAGTATGCGACATAGAATACCAAATGCTAACATGACTAGGAAAAGAACAACAAAAAACAACAAAATTGTCCTAATTATTTAGTGCAATACAACAGCTGACATCCCTTCCCAAGACTGAAAAATAAATATGGCAAATTACTTTTGCCTATGTATCATTATTTGCTGTTAAGTGGAAAAACCAGACATCAGAATACCAATGGCTCCACCTCTCTGATATATTCCTGAGAATCCTTTTTGTTTGCACTCAGATAAAAATGAGATTTTTGGGGGAAAGGCAGCATTGTGCTCACTATTTAGGAGCAGATTTTCCTGGATCTTACATGAAGTAGAAGGTTATTAGGAATTAAGTTGCTGTGAGCTCCAAAGGTCACAAATATTTTAGTACTTCATTCAACCTAGTGATGGGCACTGATACAGACAAATGTATTTCAAAAAGAAAAAACACCTTAACCAAACCCCTCCACATTTCCCTGCCTTAGAAACAATAATTTTCACTTTTTGTTCAGTAGTCGTGCATCTTCAGTGTTTTTGTATTAGAAATACTGTTTATTTACTTGATGGACACCCGTGACCAGCTTCTTCTCATTAGAGTAGCAGAGGCACAATGTAATTCTATTAAAGGAATTCAAGTCACCATAGCTTCCCACTGCTGTAATGTCCACCTTCCTAATTAAAAAAATCTACTGGTCTGAAGATTTTTATCTGTTCTTTAAAGTTTAATAGGCACAAACATATATATTGAAGAAACCTAAACCATAAGACTAAATATTCTAGAAAGAGTGGGTTTTATCTTATATCTAGAAATTATTTTACTGAGCACCAGTACACAATTACATGAATGTACAAAGATTTAATTTTGGTTTTGCACAGCAGTGGGAAGTTTATGTGTAAATGAGTACTGCAAAGCATTACTACATGACAGAAAATGTGTCAATTAAACTATTTCAATGCAACCTGAAGATTGTGATCCAAACCAAGCTAACATGTCTTTACATCTTATAGCTTGACTTCTGATCCTTTTGTGACAATAATTAGACTGAACACAACAATGTAAGCAAGGAAGGGAAGGACATCTGGGGTTTCATTTTGTATCAGTCTTACTTCAATAACCTGTGTAAATATAATCTTTTCTGTATCTGTTCACCTTTTTTTAAAAGATGGACTGTCCAAAAAGTAGTAAGCTTTGGGGTAGCTACATTGTGCCCAATATTTTGAAGAAGATCCTGTAGAACATAGGTTTTTTTGGTAGAGATCCAACGATCTCTACCAAAAATGAATCTTATTCTTGGCTGTCTGGCACAGAAACAATCCTAATTTGAACTTTTCACATATCTGCTGTTACACATGTAGCCCTTTGCTTTGCTCTTTTAGAGCCATCTACACAGGAAGACAAACTACCCGTTTACCTGAAACCAGCTGTTTGGCCAAGAGAACACTAAGGCACCAGACCTTTACGATAAAATTTGGATGAAGAAAAACCTAATTTTTAAATACTATGTCAGATGCACACCCCAGGAGTTGGGACCAGTCCTAAGAGAGATCAGAGATTACTCTGCTGATCTTGTAACATTTTATAAGAGTAATAATTTACTCCTGATATGTATTTTTTGCCTCCCTGCTAAATTTTTATTATCAATTTCTCACTCTGTAATCCTTAATTTCCTTAATAACTTCATGTGAGAAACCCTGCCTTGTCTTAATGCCATCTTTTTCAGCAGTGCAATTAAGATTAAGTTACTAGATTTAATCACTTATTACTCATATTATACAGATTTGGATATAATTTACAAGGATCCCTATCGAATCTAAAAACCTTACCAAAATAAATAGGGTTGTGATTTTTATAAGTGATAACAATTAAGGCAGCATTGACTTGGCATGGAACAGCAATAGGCACCAACTGGCAATAAACTCCCTGATGCCTTGTTTAGGCCAGAGGGAAAAGAAGGCTTTTCTTTACATTATTTTCAACACAGGCAACTAATCCCAGAACTGCAGAACCAACTAGGCTGGAACAGGCCTCTGGGATCATTGAGAACAATCTAGGATCAAACACCACCATGTCACTAGACCATGGCACTGACTGCCAAGTCCAGCCTTTCCTTAAGCACCTGCAGGGACTCCACCACCTCCCCAGACAGCGCACTCCAATGTCTATTCACCCTTTCTGAGAAGAAATTCTCCCTAATGTCCAACTTAAACCTCCCCTACCACAACTTAAGACTGTGTCCTCTCATCCTGTTGTTGGTTGCCTTGGAGAAGAGAATGCTCCCCACCTGGCTATACCCTCTTTTCAGGTGGCTGTAGAGAACAATAAGGTCTCCCCTGAGCCTCCTTTAGCTCCCTCAGCTTCTCCTCATCAGACTTTTGCTCCAGACCCTTTACCAGCTTTGTTGCCTTCCTCTGGACAAGCTCCTGCACCTCAATGTCCTTCCTGAGTGGAGTGGCCCAGAACTGGAGACAGAACTCAAGGGGTGACCTCACCAGTGCCAGGTCTCACAAGCTATTGAAAACTTCTCCCATTACATTCCCATGAAATTTCCATCTCAGTTTCCAATCCAAATAATTTTAGACAAGTTCAGATACATTAACTTATATATGCTAAACCATATGAACAGGGTTTTTTAAGCTTCAAATACGAAGGACTAAGACCTCCTTATAATACAAATTTAAAAATTGACAAAACTGTCACAGTTCATCTTCCTGAAACTAGCATTTTCTCTTCTACTTAGAAAACTGCCAGCTTTTATGATAGGTTATTCAAAAGACAAGATTTTTTTCCATTTCTCACAGACATTAGATATTCCATTGCATTCATTAAGCACATGAAGAGTGCAAAAAATATTCTTTGCTGGCATTGTCTTTCCCTTCCTCCAGCAAGCTCTATAGAGGGCAGGTCCATGTGGTTTGCCTGTGGAGCTGTGTGTCCCAATTCTTGCCTGTCAACATGGATTTCTTAACTGACTGTAACAAAAATGGTGCTGAGCCTTAGTTTGGGGTGCAGGTAAAAGATAAATGTTTGGTGTATGTATATTTGGAGTGGGGGTACATGCACAAAAATTACCCCACCTCTAGTCCTCCAAGATATGTCATATATGGTGCTGTACAATGATTTTCGACTTCAAGAGCAAGAGGAAAAAGGAAAATAATATTGCTTGAACTTTTCGATATTTAGGTCAAAACCAAACAGGCTATGATTTATGGAGAGAAATTGTATTTGTGTACATGACCCCAAAAGTCTTTGAAGTGTTTCTAGCAAACCCTCGTGAAAGAGATCAATATTAAGCAACAAAGATGGAATTTTCAGTTCTACTAATGCTTTAAGCTGATAATACATTTGAAGAAAAAGTACATCTAAATTTCTGTTCTAGTTAAGTAGCCCTCCCCTCTGGCTTTGAAGGGCTCAGGTGCCAGCTCTGCTTACTCAGGTGCCAGCTGTGCTTATTCCAAATCTGCAAACACAGTCCAAACCTAGAAAATTCTCTTATCAGCCTGCTCTAAATTCCCAGGAATTTATATTCTGGAAGTTGGATTTTTCAGTACTGCTTCATACATATCCCTACAGAAAGCATGCTTCGGGATTAGGGATTTCATTTAAGAACTTACTTTACAATGAAATTTTTCCTCCACCCCCTGATTTATATCTCCATGTTTTAAATTGCCAGAACTCAAAGTAGCAGAGGACTTTCCTGTTTGCTTATCGCTAGAAAATCTATTTTGTGAGACCCTGGTGTCCTTTTGCTATTTCTCCTTACTGTTTAATAAGCAAAACAAAAATCCACCCAGACACCTGGCAGCACTTCTCCATTTATTCCAGATTACAACATTTTTGTTTCTCTATTCCACCTGGTTTTGTTTGAAAGACATGAGGACTTGCTGAACTTTATTCTTTAACAAGTTCTTTTCTAAACAAACAGGCGGCAGTTCTCCCTTTTCCCATCATACTCTGGAAGAGCAGCCTTCATTCTCGCTGTTTGTATGACCCACCACTGTTCCCATCACAGACAACTTCTTTAACAAAACATATTGCATTTATCTTCTTACAAAACACCAAAAGCCTGTAAGCAGACTGGTTTCTCCGTCATAAATTTCCACCCCAAAGACACACAAACAGAAATCATCCTTTTTGAAAATTCCAGTCCCTAGGACTTAGGCTAAATTAAACAGAACAAAACATACTCCTTCAGTTTTCCCAAGAAAAAATTGAAACTAAACTGGTGATATTTCTAAAATTGAAACTTCTCTGTTTTTCCAGCCAAAGTGAATTGTTTTTTCTGGCATCAGTTCAGCGCTGATCTATCTGCTTGTCTCCCAGGAGCAGCAGGCTGGTTGTCTGTGGCACATATTCCTTGTCTTTGGTAGTGCTTCCTGTTTGGACTACTGCTTCTAAGATAAACTGCGCTGTCCCATCTGCCTTCTGCACTAATTCAAGTATTTTAATTAGAAAAGTATTTAAACCAGCTTTTAAAGATACTCAGTCTACCGAAACACTGAAAACCACTCCTAGCACAAAAAGTCAAAAAGCAATTTAGGAAATCAGTAAAAACAGTCAAGATGCCTAGTTTTAAACTCTTAAGCCAGCACTGAATTTTCCCTATAAATAACTAGGAACGATATAGATACCTTTTTCAAGTCTAAACAGCAGTAACATTATAAAATTTGGTATAAATTTCCTGAGAAACTGGATTTAAATACTTTTGTGGACAATTCAGTGGTCTTGCCCATTCAAAAAATGAGTTTTGAATAAGTAGAGCTGTTTAATGGCACTGTCATTGTTATTTAGTAAAAGGATTCCTTCGCTTTCGAGTTACATAATTGTCTGTTTATGTTTTAATATTGACTGCATTAATTTTTCTAGTATTCACTGTGAAAGTGGATGTAGATAAGTCAATGAAGAAATTAAGCATCTATTGTTTCATAGAAGTACCCATTTGAATATTCCAGAAGCTTTACAATAAATCTTGGGAGTTTGGCCTAAGCCAGCACATACCCAGGACACTTCTTCCCACCACCATCCTCTTTGTTTGTGTTTGAAGATGTGGATGCATACCTGAATCCCCTCAAAACAAATTCCATGAGACACACTCCACCACGCTGCCCATCTCAACAGGACAGGAGACAGAAGTCTTACGGAGTCCTGGACACGTTGGTCCTTTCTAATGTGCAACTTTAGGCACATTTAAAAATACTTAAATCTAAGTGAGAACTGAAACCCTTCCCCAGAGCCAGCTACAGGGAAGCTGTGTCAGCTCTCAAGAGTGTAGAAGCATGAGGTGTGGGTTGGTTGCCCAGATGATGCAATTGTGCTGAGCCTGCAGAGGCCAATTGCCTTAGAGGATTTCATGGTGAGACATTGATTTATACTGTTCCATGAAGAACAATATAGGATAAGGTTTTTATTTGAGAGTGAAAACAAATTGGAAAATGTATGACACATTTTAAAAGATAGAAGATATAATCCATCCGGTGAGTTTACCACTACTCTAGAGATAACAACAATATGCTAAATGACAAATAACAAGAAAAATAATTTTCTCCTGAAAAATATTAATTCAGCAATATATCCTTAGGTTAATCTGATCTCCTTTGAATAAAGCTAAATATCCCTGGATGGAGAGTACACAGTATTTTAGTACATCTCATAGGAACCATAAAGAGATACCTTTTCCAGAAAGTATGAGCAGCTGGTCTGACTCAGTGTTTGAAAGCACCATCAAATACAAGGTCTGCAAGGTAGGTAGTCACTAGTCCATGAGAATCAAACACAAGTATTAACCGCATGCACTGAGGACAACCTGTCCCAAAAGCGACCTGTCATCCTCTGCTGCAGTCAGTCACAAATAATCATATGGCAGAAGCATGGTATCACACCATGTCTGTTCTAATATGCGTCCTTTTAAGTGATAGGATAATTTTTTGCTTGTCTTTCAAATAATGTAACACCAGAAATTAATTTCAGATCAAGGAATTTTATGTGCAGGAAGAATCAAGCATGCTCCCTAATTCTTTGCATAACCCCTTGCCTAAAAATGGACATAATTTGCATTTGAAGGGTAAGGACTTCCCACTGTGCATAGGAGATGCATCATATTCCCAGGCCTGAACAAGATTCATCCACATTATCAGTAGATAGAAATGGAAAGAGCTATTTGCTCTCTCACTTTTACTTCCTCCACTTACTCAAGACTTTCTAATTTCCATCTCTACAATCATGGGGAGATTGGTCTGATCTCATGCTGGCCATGTGAAAGGAGGAGTGGGCTGCCTTCTATCTGTCATGTGATGTATTCACATAAGGCAGGAAGAGTACGGGTGGGAGTGAGGCATATCATCAAGATATATTGACATTTACGGTCAACACTGAAAAATACGCTGAATGTGAATTCGATTTGGAGTCTGGTTAAACCTTACCATGCCTCTGTCTTAATGCACAATTAGCAGAGAGAAAACATCATGATTTTACAAATAGGTTCCATTTCACTCACTCACAAAAATTCCTTTTCAAGAAAATACTTTGCGGTGATATTTAAAATGTACATATATGTATATTTAAGCAGATGTCAAAAGCATTTATGAGAACTTAAAAAAGTATAAATTCCTAAATGTCTTCTGACTCAATAGGATTAGAGAGTCAAGAACTTTTTTAAAAAAATCCCTCTGTATGATTCTTCTCACATTTAAGCGCATAAAAATTAGAAATCAGGCAAAATATTTTATGCAGTGTAAAATAATGAATCACTGAAAGGTCAGAAATAAACATTTACTGGCTATGGCAAAGGCTCAGTAGAAACTCTGAATTCAACTTTCACGGCCTATTGCAGCTGTTTGAGCCATCATGCTCCACTTTCCATGAGCATATCTTGTCTGATAAGCTAAGCATGTGTCATTGTTTCATATGATATGCATGTGTCAATGTGAGGAAGAGAGACCTGCTCTCTTAACTTGATTAGTAAGCTCACTGCATAGCTAAAATCAGTGAGTTTAGAGTGTTTCTCTTTCTAAGTCGGGAAAGAAAATGTGCCTGAGCAATGCAGAATGAGAGAGAGGCCATCTCCCTTGCATATCCGTGGCCTCTCTGAGCAAACACCAACTCACAGCCTGCAGAAAAAAGGGAAGAGTGAATCAAGGAGCCTTGAACCAATTGTGAACAATGTTTTAGTGTAAAAGGAGAATGACAGCTATCTGTTTCAAGTTATTTGCTGCCTGTCTTAGATGAAAAAAAAAAATAAACAATTCAACGGAAATCAGGGACTTTGACACTAAAGGAAATTTTGAAACCTTTTTCCCCTTATGGAAAAAAAAAGAAAATCTTTCTTTTTTGATTTAATCACAAACAATTGCACTTGGTGGCATTTTCTTTTTATTTGGCAGGTGAACTAAGAAATCAATTATTGTTCTATATTTTGTACAGTACAATAAATTGCTGCACCATTCTGAATACTTTTTAAGTTATGGCCCTTACCTCTATATTTTGTACAGTACAATAAATTGCTGCACCATTCTGAATACTTTTTAAGTTATGGCCCTTACCTCCTGAGGTAGATTTACAAAAATGGGGGGTTGTATTTTTCTTTCTAAATCAATAAAATCCCAAGAGGAATGTTTTACATGACAAAAATTCCCCAACTGAAATCTCTAGACCTTCCCATTAATTTATCAACCAAGCAGAATTTATGAGGTATCTAAATTGGAAATGAGATGTGTATCTTAATGGTCTGTTTCCCCTGTAAGCAAATGAATAAATAAATAAATCAGACTACTCTTGTGGACAAAATGCAAAGTTTCTTGCATGTTTCTATTCAAGCTCTAAACACTTGCAAATCATGATGTGACCATGAGAAAAGAAGGGTGATAGAAAATGTGTCATATACCCATGATTCAGTGTGCAAGAAAAAAATATATTTGTTCATAAGATGGAAAACAATAAGATCATTAAAAGGATAAAACACTTTAACAGATAAATCATAGATTTTAGAACTCTTTATACTGCTTGGCTGAAGATGTAGAGAATATTACTCAGCAGATGTAGAATATTGCATGCCACACACATTGAAAAAGCAGTGTAACTCATCATTACCGTGGGAATTTCAGGTCAAAACAACTTGGTGTATTTAGTTTTTCATAAATGAATATTAGAATCAAAATCCTGAGTTTACAAGGATATGCATGATGACCTAACCAAAAAAGAAGATGGCAGAGAATAGTAACAAGAAATCATGTCACATCTACATCTCCATAAGTCATAAAATTAAAAATGTCATCTACTTTTACACAAAAGTTGCTATTCCAAAATATTTTTTATTTTACTTTTTTAATGCTGGATTTCCAGGAACATAATCTTTTATACTGTAGCTGATCAAATGTAAATATGTTTCTGTAACTAGCATGCTTGGAACCTGCTAAGAAAATTGACCTCCAAACCCCACTTATGAAAACTGGACATGCATGATTGCTCCACACCAACACAGAGCATGTTCAGTTAATGCTTATAAGGATTGTGCTAACAACATAAACTGAAATTAAACCTTTTTACTACCCATCTACATCTGAACAGTCATAAATTGAAGTAAGTGTAGAAGAGATGCACTCAATTTCAGCTTGAGTCCCTGGCCTGATTACGTTATGCATGTCAATATACATTCTCTTAATCAAAAGTGGTTCAGAGAACACTTGTGGTAAGAAAAAGGCAGACTATTGTCCTCTTACTGTTACCCAAGATACTACTAGGAAAAAAATAGAAAGTAAATTAATGAGGGAAAACATCAACTAAAGACAAAGCTGTTGTCATCATAGTGTTCTCCTATGCTGAAAACAAAAGCAGAAAACAAAAAGTGTCATTATTTTTCCCTTGATGACTAACTGTGGAGCTTAAAACCACAAAAAAAAAATGCATAACACCTCTGAGGAAAAACAAATGCTACACTTAACCCACATGTCACAAATCATAACAAACAACAGGAAGGTACCTGCTGGAAAACTGCAGTTTGAGAGTTGAAGAGTAGCATTGAGCCCAAGGCTTTCTACCACACTAGGTTCTCTCCATTTCACATGTGCCTGATGTGGTTTCTGCACAGCACAGAAGGCTTTGTGTTTTGATTTGGGTTTATTTTTTGCTTTCTTTTTTCTCAATTCTCTTCAGTTTCCTTGTACCTTTCTACCTCTTCCCTAATCAGTCTGCCGCAGTGACACCCACTGAAGTCATCACACAGGGGCCATTGAAGCACACAGCACATAAATGGATTCCACAGGGAAATGTTTTCATCAATATGATTTGGTAGTGAATGGTTACCACACAGAGACTGAGTTTGCAAGGCTGCGAAGAGCTGATAATTGTGTTCAAGAGATTTAATTACATTTCTGGCAAAGATAGCTTTTCACTCGGGTAATGCAGATCCTTGGAGGAGAAGATGTGATGGACTGGAAGAGTTACTGGGCACTGGCATAGAAACTGAGTCAGAAGGGGAAAACATATCTACAGTTGGCTTGTGATATTTCTTTTCCCTCTCAGAGTCAGGATATGGATTACACAGGACTTATGTTTCAGAGGGAATAAAACATTCTCTGGTGTGCTAGCGAGCATTTGTTGCATTGCACAGAAGAGAGTTAGATTATCTCAGGTATCTATTCCCACCATAACTGGATGCACATGGCAGAGAGACTCTTATTTCAGCCAATTTTGATGATTTTATTAACTCTGGACCTGGGAATAGAAGGAGGACCTGAGAATCTACCAGCCAGTCAGCCTCCCCTTTAGTACTGGAAAGGCGATGGAGGTAATCACCAAGCACATATGATCCTTATGGAGGTAATCCTTATGGAGGTAATCACCAAGCACATAGAAGAAAAGATGGTCATCAGGAATAGTCAGTATGAGTACACCAAGAAGTCACGCTTGACCAACCTGATAGCCTTCTATGATGACATGGCAGGATGGATCGATGAGGGAAGAGCAGTGGATATTGTCTGACTTCAGCAAGGTTTTTGCTGTCTCCCAAAGCAATCTCATAAGTAAGATCTGAAAATGTGTGTTAGATAAATGGACAGTGAGGTGGATCAAGAACTGGCTGAATGGCAGAGCTCAGAGGGTTGTGAGGAGTGGAGCAGAATTCATTTGGAGGCCTGTAATCAGTGGGGTTCACCAGGGACCTGGTGACTGGGTCCAGTCTTATTAAACTTGTTTGTCAGCAACCTGGATGAAGGGATAGGAATCACCCTAAGCAAGTTTGCTGTTGACAAAAAACTGAGGGAAATGGCTGATCCACCTGAAGGCTGTGCTGCCATTCAGTGGAACCTTGATAGGCTGGAGAGCTGGACAGAGAAAAATGAACCTGATGAGGTTCAACAAGGACAAGTGCAGGGTCCTGCATTTGGGAAGGAATGACCCCAGGTACCAGCACAGGAAGGGGACTGACCTCCTAGGGACCAGCTCTGCGGAGGAGGACCTGGGAGTCTTGCTGGATGGCCAGCTGACCATGGGCCACCAGTGTTTTTGCAGCCAGGAGAGCCAGTGAGATCCTGGGGTGCATCGGGAACAGCCATCAGCAGGTTCAGCTCTAATGAGGCCACATCTGGGGTACTGTGTTCAATTCTGGTCTCCACAGTTTAAGAAAAACAAGGATTAACTGGTGAGGGTGCAGCAGGAAGGTCACAAAGGTGAAAAGGGGTCTGGAGCATCTCTCTTGTGAGGAGAGACTACAGGAGCTGGGCCTGTTTAGTCTGGACAAAAAGAAGACTGAGAGAGGGCCTCATCAATACATACAGGTACCTCATAGGTGGGTGGTGAGAGGATGGTGCCAGACTCTGTTGGTGCTCAGTGACAGGACTAGGAGTAATGTACATAAGCTAAAGCACAAGAAATTCCATCTCAACATGAGGAAGAGCTTCTTTACATTGAGGGTAGCAAAGCACTGTAATAGGCTGCCCAGGGATGTTGTGGACTTTCCCTCTCTGGATAAATTCAAAACCCACCTGGATATTGTACTCTGCAACCAAGGTGATCCTGCCTTGGCAGGGGGTTTGGACTATGTGATCTCCAGAGGTCCCTTCCAACCCTAATAATTCCATGATTCTTAGAAAAAGAACATTTAAATTCACCTTCATACACAGAAGAAATGTTAAAAAAATAAAAGTCTAGAAATTATATTTGGAGCAGATCACACTGGAACACAAATCTGACTCTCTCATGTTGTAGTGACAGGAAGCCTAGGACAGATAAATACGATGGCGAATGATGGCTCCAGAAACCCTGCCAAGTCCTACTGACACTCATTGCCCTCTCTCCCCTGGGCTCTTCCAATCTATCAACCCTGAAGTCTGAACAGATTAGAGAAGTTTCCATTCCAATCAATTGAAGCATATACATTTTTGTCTAATTTTTGTCTTATTTAATTCCTTTTTTGTTTTTGTTTTTGGATTTTTTTTTTACATTCATGAATTGTCATCAGTTAGACTACAATGGTTTCTTATATATTTGCATAGTAATTTTTGAAAACATTTCTAAGCCTGAGGTTTTTCACAAATTCATAGTGTGATTTTCATCTAATAGCAAGAAAATCCATCACTATTTACTTTTAAATGAAACTCAGAAAGATGGTCCCCATCCCATCTGGAAACACTTGCAAAAAGCAGCACATTGCCAAGAAAAGATGATATTATATGTGAAAGAGCCACAGGCAGTGGAAAGTAAATGAGTAAATCTTAAGGTGCACTTATTTTCAATATAGAACTATGTGAAGAAAAAGCACAAACAAATAAATGGGAAAATAAAAGTTTCATTAAACTACCATGAGAAAATGTCTTGCCTTTTAGTTTTTTTTAATAATGACTAATATTTCTAACTTCCATTGTGGAAGATAGGGACCAATGAAAGGAAGAGAGAAAAGTAAGTTTCTATTTTAATCAGTGCATCAAGTAAACTTCTTTACTGAAATTGGCCAAGGCAGCAAAATAGCAGACATGCAAACTGAGATCTGGGAAATTCTAATTTTGCTATAGATGAAAAGAACTTTTGGTCTTCAACCTTATTTCTTTGAAGCAAATGAACATGGGGAAATGCTTGTCTAGCACACCAGTAACATCCACATCTCTACCTTGACACTTTCCCTGCACTGGAGAAGAAGATAGTGAAAAATTATCCAAACCTGCACAATCATCTTCTTTCTACAGGAAAGCCACTCACTACCATGGATTTGACAATAATTTGTTTTTTCCAGCACCTCAACTCTGTGTTATAGTATGGCATTTATTTTTAATTTTCTCTATAAAGACAGCTGAGTGGTGGGCTTGGGAGACATAGAAAGGTTCTAGAGAAGACATTCAATGTAATTTTTTTATCTACTAGCCCTTCTGGGCCTATAAGTTTTCACAGTTCCGTTTGTCTCAGTGAAGGCTGAGCAGAAAGGCAGCTACACAGATACCTGCCCCACTCTCTTGTCAGCAGCTTTTGGTCTTTCCAGGAACAAGAGAATCATTAGCAAAGATTAAATACAGATGTAATGAGGGGGAAGATAGGGAAAAACCCATCTATTCAATGTTCACTATGCAAATAAGCAACTTACACAGATAATGTGTCGCTAGTTCCCCAGGCTACAAAACCATATCTGACATCATATTAGTTCATATGACTTCTGAAAGCCATCTAGGTTTCCCACCACATTAATCAAAATAAATCCAGAGCAATTACTTCTCAATCTTCAAATATGACATACTTTTCAACATAAGATAAGCCTTTTGCAAAACAGTTGATTAAGACTGATAAGAAACTTCAGACTTTGCTGATGTTGTCAAACAGGATGCTAATTTCTGGTGATAACATTTAGTTATTTTCTTTGTTCTTTCTCTCTTTCAGTCAGTGTCAACATTTAGTCACATGAAACCCAGAATCCAGTGCTAACACAGAGGCCCGTATTCCCCATTTGCTTTTTAGGGACTCTGAATAGGAGGAAAGTTCCTAGAATTTTAATAGCTGTCATGCTGGTGTTTCCAAAAATTTTCCTCCCTGCACTGTAGGCAAAATAAATTACTGTTCTGGTAATTGTAAAACTGTCAGATGAGCACAATAACGGTCCTTTCTCCCCTATTCTGAAAATCAGGAAAATATGGTTTTCCATTGACCTTCCCAGGTTAATCCAAATTCCCCTTTGCAAGAACATCTGGAGGAAATTAAATGCAATAACACAAATCTTTCTAAATGGTTTGAGTTGATGCTTCTATAAAAGTCTTATTTCATTTATGCTCCTATATTTCCCCTGTCTTTCCACTCTCTTGTTCACAGACAATAAAAGATATTACATACATTTATCAAAAGACATTTAAGATCTTTAAGAAGCAGGGCAACTTCACCCAGTCTGGCCTATACTGGTGAAAAAAATCCCAAACCAAACAGGGCATACGACTTACATAAACTGTCAGATTTTAAAGCCTGAGGTAGGTTCTGTGACACACAGTCATATAAAGAGCTCCCAATCTTTTCTCACAAACCCCTCAGCCTTGGCCAAACAGTTTCTTTTCCAGAATGAGTTTTCCATGTACCAGGGATCTTACTCATGGCTTTTCATTGGTTCTGTCACTCCTTCAGCCTTTTGCCTCTGCCATTACCCCCAGCAACCTAACATCACCCCCAACATCTTATGTTTATGAAAACATCAATGCTTTCTCAGCCCAATGGTATTAAAATGTTCAAAATTTGACTTAAGTAGGATATGAGTCATCCAACATTAAATGTAGGCTGCTTCTCCATCTACATCCCTGCTCATGTACATAGGCTAGCAAATGGAATTAAGTCTCCTACATAGGAAAATCATATCATAATCTAAGAGTAGTAACACATGCAGTTCAAATTTTTTGTATGAGATAAATTACAAAAATTATGTAGATAGAAACTCTACTTGCCTTTTGACATTTAGGAAATTTGCTGTTGCTTCCCTTGAGATAACAAATTCAGTATTTTGATTAGAAAAAAGAGGAAGTATCTGTATTTCTCTTTCCCCCTTTTAGCCACACAGGCCCCACAGTGGTTTCTAAAATGCTCCACCTGAAATGAGTAACACCAGTGTCACATTCTGACAGATCAAGGACATCTCAGTATTATAAATTTATTTACTGGCTGATAGTGAAGCAGATGCCCACAATTGATCATTCCATATCTTGTCTTTGAGGGCTACTGAATTGAAATTTAGAGAAACACAGCCTTGTTGTTGCATTTTCATAGTGATGCCATGACATCTGGAATATAAGTCAGTCAATTTTACTCTTAGTTAATACTCCCCTATGGCAATCCATCCCAAAACCAGATCAATTACAATTACACACTTGTGCTAAAAGTCTATTAGAGGAATGTGTGACCTCATAGTTAAAATAAATCAAAAACAAACCAAGAAATTTTATTTCTAGTGATGCAGCTGAAAATGCAAGAAGTCATGTGAAGGATACCTTTCTTGGTTCCCTCTTTATATTATTTCCTTCTTTTGTATCATAATTAAAGACCAGGATGATCACTTCAGCCTCAAGCTCCCACTTGCAGGACCCAAATGGGGACTAGCTCTGCATTCAATCACATGGCCTTCCTGTTTTCATGCTTGTGGTCTGACAGCAGCAGGTTAATAATTTCTTGCCTGTGGATATGTGGTGGTAGATGTGTTAATGCAAACATGCAAAATTTAAGCCATAGATTTCTAAGAAGGGGTTGAAATGAAGCCAAATATTCTGTACTGGTACCCTGAAACTTTGAGTAGAAAAATCTTTCGTTTTGGAAAATAATAACAAAAATGTCTAGACAGAGCAGCATTGGACAAATTTCTTTGATCATATAAAAAATAGTTTTTCACTGTATAGGATCAATTAGTATTTTTACAAAATGAAAAATTTATTTCAGTTTTTTTTTTTTTCCTAAGATTTGTCTCAGTTTTAAAGAAATTTATTATTTCAATTTGGAACTCCAGAAATATTTAATAATACACAATTTTTAAACTACTAGCATTAATTTAGGATGACAACTAAGAATCTGTAGAGGACAATCTGCATTGCAAAGACTCATTTTTTTTTTCCTCTAATTACTTTCTAAATATTTTAATTTTCCTTTTTTTTTTTTTCCTTTTTCCATATTCAAATTGCTAACAGTTTTATTAAAATCCCACTAGGGTTTAAAAATAGTTGAATCTAAATACATTTTAAATGTATTAAAATCATTAAGCCATGCTACTCAGTATAAATTTAATTGCGTGGAGGGGTTCTGAAACAAACTTTGGAGGTTTTTAGTGTATTATGTTTCTGGTTTTGGCCCCAGCATTGCCTTATCACCATGAGTTTTAGAGGCTTAGAAAGAGCTTTTCTCTACAACCTTTATGGAATCACCTAGATGCCTACTGAAGCACAGTAACTCTGCCTCAGTTTTTTATGCAACTTCTGCCAACATTCACATTTTAAACCTGTGATTTTGTAGGCTGATGGGTCTAACATAAGAACAGGATTTGGTTATGAGATGTCAGCAGCCTGCAGATGAGGCAGTTTGATCTTGTGATAGGAAATTGATGACCATGTTTTTTAAGATACACAATTTTATAGATGGAGAGTCTTTTGGGAGGGAAATGTCACTATCACTGTTACTAAGTCAATAAATAACAAATATGAAAAAAATATATAATCCTGTAATCCTTTGAATATCAAGGTCCAGATCTGCTCTTTCTGAAGCCGACAGGGACTTTGGTCCAAATTTAAACACTTTGAAGAAATTTTATCTTGATACAGAGTAACAGCTTATGCAAAAACTGTCACCATTTGACAAAAAACCCTGGTCTAGGTATGGATAGTGGTTCTGGAAAAAGAAGAAATCTCAAATCCAAAAGAAAATTTGGCCAAACACAAGATACGTAAATAAAAACTTCTGAAATCAGTCTTCACCAGGGGTACTTCAAAAGAAAGGAAATTATAAGAATGATATCATAAAGAAGGATGAGAGCATGCACAAATGCAGAGAATGTAGGGATAAAGTTTGAAACTATTCCTAGAGTGCAGAAAGTTTAGTTCAGGAAGAGTTCCTTGACATTCTGCAGAAAAGCTTTGGTCACACCATGATTTCTATGATAAGCCTTTCCTGAAGTATGTGGTACTTCTTGATAGGAAAAAATCTAAGCCAGATAAAAACGTAGTAGACTGACTACTTGAATATTCTCAGTTCTCACAATAAGAACCATCTGTCATGCTCCAAGAATCCTGTAATATGTCACTCTTTCAGAAGATGTTACAGATTGGGTTTTTTTCTTTTTCCAGGACCAGTTCATTATCATTAATTAGCATATTGCTGGGTATTGGGATTGCAAAACTGTGTTTATTATATCAAGGAAGTCCCAGCACTTAACAAAGTGGAAATTGGAGAAACTGTAAGGAATTATATGAGAAAAGGTTGAAGTGAAATGCTCAGCTCCAAAGCTTGAACAAATAAACAGAGCAGATAAAAAGTGGTTTTCTTGCTCCTCTGTGCATTCAGTGAAAAGAAACTATCAAACTTTTGCACCCTGCTGATCCAAGATGCATTAAAAGTCTCTCTCAGTTGAGAGCAAAATGTGTCAACCACCATTGCCATTCTGGTTCAATTTAAGGGGTGAAAAAATCTACTTTGTAAAAGCTGTCAGTGAAAAACTCTCATCCAAACATTCTTTCATGTTCTGAAGTGGTCATCTATTTCATGTTTAATGGGCCAAATTTAAAAAACACAGATGCTGATAGCCAGCATTGACCCATGCTGTGTGGAGAGCACAGATGCTGATAGCCAGCATTGACCTATGCTGTGTGTTGACTAAAGGCATATGTGTGGCACTATTTTTGTGTGAACATAAGACAGCAACTTAAAGCATCTTCCAAGTAGTTTTTGGTTCTTTCTGTTCATCAGCTGTAGGGTACAAGTACACTACTTTTTGTATCAGATCACTGAAGACAGTGAGCTCAGAGCTTTCTTAGGCCACTCCTGGAGGTTTCTAAAAGAGGTTCAGAGCCCCAAAACCTGAAAACAAACCATACACGGTAGGTATGGAGGTGGCAGTAGGCGAAGTGAGGAGCTGAATCCTTTCTGCAGTAATAAACTTACCCTGAAGTGAGAAATTCTCTTATTGCTACTGCAGCACATGGCACTTAGCAGGGTTATTGCAGAACCCTCACAGGGTTCCTCATATGATAATTGTAATTGTAATTGTAATTACATGTGATGCCTACACCTCTGATCAGGTGGAGGCAACAGGCATGAGATGATCATGTATTAACATTTGAAGAAAAGCTATAAGTGAAGAGAAAGAAGGGATGGAGGAAGAATATGACCTTTAAAAGATTAAAGGGGATATCACATTGCCTCTGTCAGTGTGTGCTGAGATAGAACCTGTTCCTTTTCAGATGCCTCTTTTTCCTTCTTTTACAGTAACACATTGACGCTGAGCACTTATGAGTAATGCCTGGTGCAAAACAAGGATAATACTTCCGAGCAATAAACTCTAATGTAAAACTCTGTCTAGGAGCACTGTCAGTACTTACGCATTCTCATCCAACTTTTTTCTACAAACCTGTGGTAACAGCAAATATTATGATTTCAACCTAATGCCAGTTTAAATCTCTACTTGGTAGGAGTGCTACATGCAGAACTTTTCCCCCATATATCAGCTTTTATTATGAGGCTAAATTAGAGAGCCAAATGTAAGGAAAAGACCAGCAAAATACCTTTCTTGAGACTGTAATCAGAAGCTAATTTTGTATTCATATCCATTCTTCTTTCCATCTACTCATAGAAAAGGGTGGGGGGACCCTTGGACAATGGATATTTTTTTATTTCTGTCTTTCTCTAAAAAAAAGGTTTTGAAATTCTTTTAACAGTTTTTGTTTATAATAGAACCAGAATAAGGCATGCTGTCCTATGATGTATTTCAGTGACAGACATTTTAACCGAGATGTGACAAATTTGTAATGATCTCAGTGGTATATGCCAGCTGCTCGAGGAAAAATTTCATTTACCATTAGGTCAGTCTACTTCTAGTGTTCAGGAAGACAGGATGCCCTGCGTGTCACTGCCTATGAACAAACACACTACATACTCCCAGTACCAGTAAACCACCCTGAAACTGAGCTTGTCCTTAGTATTTCTCAGTTAAGTGACCTAAAACCCACACAGTCAGATGCCTTTTAGCATCAAAGTGGACCCTTTACACATAATGAGAAGAGTTTATGACTAGGCATTGTTCAATTCTGTACAAACATTTGTAATGTTCTTTTTATTTTGAACAAACATTTAATGTTCTTCTTATTTTGTGTTCCTATTTTCTTTTTTTTTTTTTATTTTTTTATGGACTTCCCCATTTGGTTTCTAACTTTTAATTAATTAATTTGGTTTTACTGTCTGCCTCTGTTCTTCCTTGACATACTCAAAAGACAATAAGCCTCCATCCAAGTCACATGTGCCAAGTGGCACATGAACAGCCACTTTCCCAGAGAGACCAGCAACACTGGCTGGAAAACTCCTGCTGGAGGAAAAAAATACTAGAGGAAAAAAAAAGAGCTCTTGCAAGAGCTCTTCCCTGTCACCAGCTGCATGAGGGACAACATGCTAAGGGGCTCTTAGGTATCAGAAGGGCACTGTCTCCTATATTCTGCCTACTTTTTTTCTTTTATTCTTGACTAAAATACCTGCTTCTGACTTATACCTAGTATCCATCTCCAGTGTCTCTCTACAAAACATTCAAAAAACTACCCTTCATCTTTCCCACAGATTGTCTCTAATGTTTGGGGTGAACTACCCACCAAGGGTTTGTTAAGGTGAATTAGCTGAGACAGAGCACATCACCAACATTGCACACAGTAATTTAACCATGAGCATGTGTGTCATAATACAAAAAGGAAAATCCAGATAGATATAAGTTTCACACTTCCTTACCCATCATATTTTATCATCACACTGGCTCAAATCCATATTTTTAACCCAAATCTATTTAAGGGCAAAAAGTGTCAAGATGTCCAAAGATTGGACCCAAGAAATAGGTGGGGAGCTTTCCATCCTTGCCAAGTCAGACTGCTTTCTGTATCATGCATTAGGTGGTCTTATTAATTTATTTCAGTACACCTGGCTATTTCAGTCCTCCATTTTCTGTGGTTAAGAGGGGTTCATCAAACTTTGCATCCATGAGAAATAAAGTTGACTGAGACTTTTGAGGTCCAAACACTGAAGCTGATTGATGTACTTTTACATTATTACTTCCACAGCTCTAGCAGTGAATACGCTGGACACTACAGAAGAAATGCTGTACTTAAACCACACAGTTGCTTAGGGAGTAGGGTTGCACCCACCAGGTGGACTGACATTAGAATGTTTTGCACAGACTCTAAAAGCAAGCTCTGAGAATAACAGATGAGTTCATTTTCTGGGTAAAAATCATGAGAACAAATAAGAACTCCAAGCCTTCAGCTTCACACTCCTAATCAGAGATTTTACATTACAATTTTACTGCATTTTCCTTTTGATAAATTAAATATGATATTGGAAGTGACTAAACTGTTTAGTAGACATACTGGAAAAATAATGAAGATGGTAGCCAGTTCTTTATATATTATTCACAGACACAACATCCTATATATATAATCTTAGATATGCTCTTATGGACCCCAAATCAGAAATAACTTTTAAAAAGCAGGAACATTGGAGAAAAAAAATATGTTAGTGCACTTATCACCACAGCAGGAAGAGACAGGAATACCAACAGTAAACGTGTGCCTAAATGGCTCAGCAGAAACATCCTCCTACGTCTGATAGCTCTCCACACACAGATCAATTCTGTGCCCTTTGAACATATACACAGTGTTTTCTGAACCAATTACGATTCTGGCATATGGTCCATTTACCAAGAAAGGAAAAGACAGACTTCTTAAAAGCACTGTCATGACCATTATGACAGAGAAAAAGTTGGCCACTATTACAGGGTCTGAGCCAAAATTTCTTTAAATAAATGAAAATACTTTCACTGACTGCAGAGTGTACTTTGGATCCAGTCCACAATATTTGGAGAGTGTTGCTGATATTCCTGTCCCCATAAAGAGCCAGAGAGTAGAGCACTACCAACACCAAGCTATGCAGAAACTGTTCTTTTAAAAAAGCCTATAAGGAATAATAGGGAGGAAAGCAAAAGGTTCCTTTGGAATTCAAGAGGCTTCTGAAAATGAATGACATGGCTCTTATAGAAATTGTAATGAACTTGTGTTATTCAATAAAGTACTGTAGCTGTGTTGCAATGTTCTATTGATCCAATTACTGAGTATGATTTATGAGCATTCTTCAGTAAATAGTCTGACAGTTTTCTATAAAACTGTAACAATGTAAGACCACATACAGTGTCTTCTTAAATGTTGTCCAAGAAGTCCTGAGAGACATTTGTGGATACAGCGTTGTGCTTAAAAGTCCTAAAAAGTGTTTAGTTTAGATCAACCCTAATAAGGAATCTGTTTTCCAACTAGGCTGTAATATCCTGCCAGGCCCTCACCTCAATCCTAAGCAACAGTTCATCTCAGAACAGGAAGTTCCACAGGTTGAGGTCAGTCTGGAGTTTCCTGTCTTCCAGTACCCAGACTCCTGGCATTGTTTCCACCCACCCTGCAGGCCTCCAGCATGGAAGTAGGAAGCCCATGATTCCTTGTCTTGATTTCCTCCCTCTGTGACCCCTTCCACACTCCTGAATTCTCTGACAGCCCTAGGTAAGGACGACTTTTTGGAAGCAAACAGGGTGTGATTGCACTGCTTTGTGCAGTGCAACAAAGCTGTGGAGATATCCAAATGCCCCGCAGGAGATGAAATACAGATGATCCTGGTTAGGAAGGGTACTGAGGATGAACCAGCTGCAGCTTATTCAGAACAACACCAAGACCAACACAAAATAGTACAGGAGGAGAAGCCCAAAAAGAGAACATAAATCCATCTGAGGATGGCATTTGGAAACATTTGCATTAACAAGGTTCCTTTCTGGGTACAGAATTTCACATACATCCCAATAGTGGATTACCAAACTGATGCATTTTCTTTTTTTTTCCTCATTTTAACTGCTACAGCTCAAACCCTCAGTTATAAAATTCATAATTTACCAGGTACTTTCACTGCCACCCCAGTATTTCAAATAACTCTTAAACTGTAACCCATGTGTTTCTTTTTCTTTCTTGCAGTTATTAAAATGATGCAAAGCCCTGCTTTCAAAAAGGTGTGCAACTCTTGCTCTAAACTGCAACATTTTTCATAACAGTGTTAAGTTCTGCCAGAAGCTCACAACCAAGTGTGAAAAAAAGCCAGCACAGAAGCAAATAAAAAGGTACCTAGGACTGTGCAGGCATCAAAACCTGTGAAAAGGTGCTAGCACTTCCTGTGCTAGCATAGCACCAATCCCACATGGACATCATGAATTCCTCAGGGTTGTGACTACATCTGGTGTGCTTGCTACATTTTCTCCTCCACTTTTGCTGTGCAGGGATGTTTCTTCCTGAAGTAAAATGAAGTATAAGAGTGTTTTGGATGAGAAAAGAACATAGACATGACATCTATAAATTATAGCCTACTCAGTAAAAGTGCAAAGAAAGAAAAAAAAAGCAGTTTCAGATAAAGGTTCTCTAAAATAAAATTTAAACAAACAAATCAATGCTCAGAGGGCAATGGAACAAGGAGAATTGTAAAACTTACTCTAAATATTCATTTTTGAGGTTTCTTTTTCTTTAGATTTGAAATTTAGACACAAGATTTTGACACAAAATATACTAAAACAGAACTTAGAACCATTAATTGAGAACTAAAGTGACAGAATAGTTTAGAGAAACATAAATTCAACAGTGCTATAGCCAACAAATCTGACTGCCCTGCAGAGCTCCTTACATCATCCAAGCACCAAATGTTGCCAATAAAAGAGTTTAGGTTGCAAGGAATATATAACCCAGAACGACCGTATAATAAAAGTATATGAGTGTTCAGAATTTTATATATATTTAAAGAAAGCATTTCATATTGTATCAGCAGAATGGGAAAGATAGAGTGGTAAAAAGAGAGTGAAATATTATATTGACTTCAATACAAAAGCGTATAGGTAGAAGATGGTACAGTTAAATTATGTACACTGCTTATTATATCACTTATTACGGCCTCCAAAGAACAAGCCAACACTAGTATGCCGGCAAGTTTTTTTTCTTGGAAAAATAAACTCCTGCCTTCTCATTCTGAGAAAATAAGTCCTCTCTTTTAGAACTGATGTGTCACCAGCTACTTTAACACCTAAGTGCTTTAAATTCTTTAATGTCTTCATTTCCACATGCCTCTGGAAAGGATGCTATTCACGTTTAACAGATTATTCAGTGTTGTTTTTAAAGACTAATGAGTTCTTTTATTGCCTGTGTCTGTTTAAGGAAACTATAGGACCACAGGTCTCACTGACTGGAAAGAGACCAAATATCCTATCTGCATCACAAACTTTAAAAATAATTTTGAACAGTTGTCATGACAGGGAACTAAATACAGATTACCCTAACCCCAGACTGGTACCTTAACTTCTGTATGATCTTTTTTTCTATTACAAGATGACATTAAGCCAGCAGACAGAAAAATGGACAACCAGGCCATATTCTTAAGAAAGAAGTGAAAACCAAAAGCTTTACTGCTAGTTAAGGTCTCCCACTGGTGCTGCTCCACAGCAGTAGGCTTTTCTTTTTTTTTAACTGAACTTAGTCACAGAAGCATGGGACAACTTCAGCCTTAAAATGGTGATGATGATGACGATGATGATGATGATGCTAATGAAGAATACCAAAGAGTAGGAGAGCGAGCACTCCATAAGTAAGCTCTGCTAACAATATATGGAGAGCTAAATGCTGCTCACAGCCCACTTCCTTACCCATCAAAATCATCAGTTAGTTAATTCTTATCATGCTGCATCATATTCATAGACAACTCTGACAAGAATCAATAGCAAAGAAGCTTGTTCATTTACCTTGACTGACTCTTAACTCATTTAAATTAATCATTTTGAATGAACATAATTTATTTAGCAGAATAATTCCTACAGCAAGTACCATCTATATTTACGGGGAAAGAGGTAGGGGGATACAAAAAATTAGGATATAAATTCGGAATAAAAATGGTAAAAAAGCAACTGAAAAAAATCAAAATAAAAAGAATAATCTTTATCCAGTCATCCAATGGCTCTTCTTCAGTTTAAAATAATCAAGAGTGATGGGGAACTGAAGCAGCAAGTACAGTCAGAGAAACTGATTAGAGAGAGTTAATCTAAACAATGATAACTCATGAGGGTTGAGGGAAGGAAACATGACACAGGGTGATATTCAGAGGTAATATATTGGCTGAATCACCTTTATCACCTTGGCCTAAAGGACAATATTAAGAGTGGCTCTCTCTGATCTAGAAAGAAACAAGCAAAACCTAACAAAAGAACACTCTCTACTTGGCTTCCTTGTGCCACTGGTAACAGTGATGAAAGATACAAAGGGAGCATGACAGCCCCTGAATAAACCTGTAATTACTTCACTTAAAGATGTTACAGCTTCCAAGGAACAGTGCAAACAGTTTTGAAATTAGTGACACTGCAAACATCTTGCAGAACAAGAGAAACATTAGCCAGAAAGAGGAGACTAAGCTCTGAAAATGTCAATTTTCAGACTAAAAAGGGTTAAGACTTTAATGCCAGTGATTTATTCAGATAATACCCATGAATATTAAAATGGCATGAGTTTAGCTCATAACTTCCCATGTGTCAAGAATACAAGACTTTCTCAGAGTCTGCTGAATAGAGAATTCTGTCAGAAGCAGATGGGAAATCAAATTTTGCTGAGAAACAGAAGATTCTGATCTCCTCAACAGAACCTACAAATTACTGTATGAGCCATAGCAGAGTAAGAAAGACTATGGGCAGAATCTTAGGAGAAAAAATAAAAAAGTATTAACATGTGTGCATCTGAACTGCAAATAGCTGGTTCTTGTCCTTTATCATCTGTGCTCTGTGGCTTTGTATACACTTAAGTTTATGAAGCTTGAAGCCTGTCACTAAAGTAAACTCCTTCTGCAAGCCAGGGTTATGCAATGATGTGGGATGGCACAGTGCAGAGGCTTACACAGCATAGGTCATGGTGAACCTCAAATGTTAAAAATAAAACAAAACACAGGAACAAATAGTATTGAACTGGTGCAATTTGTGCACTCACTTCTGAACAACCTATGCTCAGCATGACTGCCTTTTTGTTCCTCCACCTCTGAAATTAACAAAGAATCCTCAGGGAAAGGCAGCTCCCTAAGACCACTCCATTAAAGGTGACTAATACCCTGCATAAGCTCTGTGTGCACCCCACTCACATGAAACTTGCCTAGCCCAGAATACAATCACCTCTTGAGTGTTACAGATTCTGAGGGCTTGAGTTGCAATAAACACTACTAGGTACTCTCATGCCTATGGACTGTGCTACGCAGAACAATGTTCAACTTCTCCTAGGACTTGCTGTCTGGAACGGAACAATAAAGAAGCAAAGGGTTGGAAAATTACAACTGAGTAATTGTCTAGCTACAAAATACTACCTGCATGAAAAATACAGCAACTGAAGTTTCTTAACATCTCCTTTTATGGATATTGCTTTTCACTGCTCACTGGTTTGCTAAAGTTTACCTCTACTGGCTTAAAAGTTAACAGTTTAAACCAAACATCAACCATACAATAATCTACTCAGAGAGACTGCTTTACTCCTGCTGACACCACTTTTGCAGTTACAAGTTATTTGGTGTTAGGTTCCCTGTGTTGAGTGCTGAGCCTTTTTTTTTTTGCAGGAAGTTAGTCAAAGCTTAGCTGTTGTATGGATTTTGAAAGTTGCAGCTGATATGGTAGAAGCTCATGTTATTTCATTTAGAAATAAAACTCTTTCGTCTTCATAGAAGAAAAAAAAAAAAAAACACATGAATTTTTTACTCCTTACATGAGATATTCTATGTTAGGTCAAGTGCAGTTTTCCTGCAATTGCAAGCACCTGAACTAAGATGCTCTTTCCTTAGTTTCTCTTTCCACCACTGTCAGAGCCCAGAAGCTCCCCAAGAACTGGATAGGAGAGCATCCAATGTTGCAAATAAATGTAGGGAAGAGCTGTAGACTGGAGGAATTGTGACTTGGACTATGCCAAAGAGATCTGGTTGCTGGCTGAATAAGGCTGAAAGATTGAGAGGAAAGAACATAGATTTTGTTCATTTCAGACCAAGGGTGTCTTGAGAGGTAACTGAGTCCACCTATACAAGATAAATGGGAAATGGAGTCAGTGCTGCAGAGGGGATATACTAAATAAGACCCCAGTGTGCAAGACCAGGCCTGAATGAGCCAATTAACTGGATGAAGAGCAGGGTCTACAGGAAGAAAAAGCAAATTCTGCAGGTCATGCCAAAGAAAAGAACCTGGGAAAAGGCAGAGGAGGAACTCAGGAGTGGATGAAGACAACCCAAGAAGATGAATAGGTAAATTTTCTGACCAAAAGGATGGACACAGGTGGAATTCCAGAATCTGCCAGGAAAGGTAACAAAACTGGAAGACAAAGGAGATGAGACTGGGTATGGAGGAGTCAAGCAGACTGAAGGAGGATCTCTGTCCATTAAAGCACACTTCAGCTCATGGAAGGGAGATCGTGAGTTCAAGCCTCACCTCTCTCTCTGCAACCAGCCCCTGCCCTTGCATGGCTCACCCACAGAATGTGCCAGTCAGCAGGGGTTTTGGCCAGTGCTACCTCTAGTGATGAGTTGGATCAATAGTGAGCAGATGATGGTTTTTTTCACAGATATTTTTTCATAATTTCTAGAAGCTAAATGCACCACCCAGTTAGTAGAATGACAAAATTTAAAAGAAAATGCTCAATATTACAGAAAATCCCCAAATTAAATTTGCTTCTGCTGAACACAATAATAGGTAAACTGTCCCCAAATACATATCCCCACCCCTATTTTATAGGGACAGTTCTAATTTGCACTTTTCAGAACTGCAACAGAAGTGACAGGTTTTCCAGGATACAGATCATTTAACACTATCTTCTCCTTTAGGAACATAAGAGGCATCCCTTAACAAAAACAACTTCTGCTGAGCCCAAAATTGTTCAGACACATAGACTACAGGATCACTGTAGGTCCCTTCTAACTTAAGTACTCTACTCTAGTCTATTTATCTTTTGCTAGACCAACTTAACTGGAAAAGAAAAAGCACAAAGCTTTAGACAGAGTAGCCCTTTTATCACAGCTACAGCAGCTCTATTACTACTATGAAAACACAGAATTATAAAGCAAAATTCATGGTTCAGACTGTGAAAAGTTCAAGGCAAAGAAAGATCATGCAGACAGTATCCAATAACATGCTTGGCCAGACCAAACCCTTTACTGCCTATCTTCATCTACTGGTATGAAAGTTTTTGGGTTGTTTTCCTTACTGAAGTGAGGTAGTTACCATTACAAATATTTCAGAACTACTCAGGTTTTTTTGTGTTCATCTGTTTTTTTCTTCCCACAAAATTTCTTAGCTAGCACACCATCCTTTCCACCCCTTGGAGTTTCTGGTGTGATATTATCAAATAGATGTAGCACATTGATTCTGGACTGCTGGGAATTACTGGCTGGCACATTGGGTAACAGGAAAGTATTAACTGTTGCAGACAGAGCTGTTTCTTCTGTGCAGAGAATCGCTCCCTTCAGTTAAAATTAAATACTTTATGCATTTCTTCTTTATATTTTCCCTATTTTCAGGACTCTTGAAGTGGATCCCTGTAATTTGTCTTCTTTATGCAACATTACCAGATAACTACTATAGAGGTTTTGCTGCTCTGTATTTATATGCCTGATCCTTGGCTCAAAGCCCTGATTTTCACAACCTTCAGACAGATTCAGAATTGATTAGTGCTATATAACATCTTCCAAGTTCCACCTACATATACAAAATGTCAGACGAGCTGTGCAGCATTAGGATGAATAAAGTGCAGTAATCCAGGCTACAAGAGGAAGAATTTGCAGTATCACAATCAGCACACATTGTTGTAAAGCCCCTGTGTTTGCTGGTTTACAAACAGTGCAGATGGCAACACAGGTTCTACTCTGGCAAACATTTAAGAGATTAGATTTTTTCCCATAAACTTTGTTAAGCTCACCTTCTGATAGACATAAAGCTAGCAGGGGCTCTGGCAGAGTGTACAAACCAAATCTTACAGGTTATGAGAAATAAGTAGCTTTAAGGAGTAACTTAATGCTGTTCTCAGTAGACTCTTTCTCATTCCAAATTATATCTCAAATGTTTGTGGTGCTTCCCAAGGGACTGTCATCATTCTGAAGAGAGGAAGTAATCTGAATGTACCAATGGTGTACATAGTCCATCCAATCTTAATGACATTTGCAATAAGACATTGGGACTGTTAGTCACAAATATCCCATTGCAAAAAACAAAATAGTTACAATAAATTAAATTTCCATAATCTGTATAATAAAGCCTTTTTATTAAGTGCATCTCATTCATTGATTGAAATATTTTACTAGTGAGTACTATAATGGGAAGCTTTTAAATCAATTACTTTTTCTTTTAAGTTGCTTGAATGTGATTAAGAATCTAAACTCTAGAAGATGTTCTGACCTTTTTGGAGCTTAACTGAGAAGCAACTTGAGGAGAAGTAAAAATTACTCAGATTTAAATTCAGTAATGATGAGGCAATGAATATTGTAGAAAGGACAAAGCACCAAGGGGATGGTGCTAAGAAAAATTACGGTTAATAGCAGGAGAATCTGAGCTAAAATGAAGGAAAATATAACAAAAATTATAAAGAATACCAGAAATACCTTTCATAATGAGTTCACAATAATATGTAGCTAAACAGGTTGAAATGGCTTTTCTGGTACAAAAGAAGAGGAACAATAGAGTAACTCCCCTATTATAGGGGGAGTTATAATGCCTCATTTCATCATTCCTCAAAACTGATAAGGCACCCGCAGAACAAAATTGAAGGCATTTAAGTAAGACAATGATGCTGTATATTGGGAATTGGAGGCAAAATTTCTAAACTGATGTAAGGCACTGACTTTTAAGACTAGATGAGTGCGTTAAAATAATTTTAAATTATTCCTTCTACATTCCCCTTATTCGTTTTACTATCTTCCCCTCCCCACCCTCACCTCACTTCCCAGACCTATCAAGCATTTCTTAGCAAGTATAAAGGCCCTAAACTGCTGATGTGTACCTTACACCACTTTATACATCTTAATTTGACAATTAGATGAGGGATGTGAGGAAGGAACACAAAATAGCCCTGCAGAGTGCAGTTTCATTATATAGCTAAACTATCCTAATGGCATTCTCTGCCAGTTTAGCTATCAGAATTGTCACACCACTCAGTCATAGGTCACACCCATATTTGGGCCAGAGCCACTGCAATTCAGGAGGATGGAGGAAGGACAAAAACCCTTTCCACCAGCAATTAGAGGATTATTGTAGTTAAAATGTAGAATGCAGTGGTTTGCAGTAGAATGTATGTATTGGGGCAGGGATGGAGTTATAAATTTGAGCTCCTTCTCATGAGCAGCTCTGTGTTCTGTCACTTCTCATGGACATATTAGCATTACTACTAACATGAGTGGGGGAACCAGGAAGGGATGTGGGGAGAAAAAGGATAGAACAAAAAATCTTTGATCAAAAATCTTTGATCTCGATGCTTCTGTTGCTATAAAACTGTGTCAAATTCAAGAGGTTCCGAACTCAGATACGGAGCAGGAAATCCTTTCATTCAGCAGATTCTTGCAAGATGTCATTCAGAAAAGCAGATAGACATGGCAGCTACACCAGGGCCACCACATGTGATCAGGTTATCATTCCATTTGGCCTTTGGATTTCACAGAGTTAGCAGAGGATTAGCAGAGTTTTCAAAGACAAATAGCCGTTAATAGACTGACTAGTAACTGGAAATATATGCATATATATGTATACGTGTAAGAAAATTCCTGCTCCCTCAATGAGCATTTCCTTCAGTCAATGAAGAGCTTCAAGCTTGAGTTGTCGTCTTAGCTTGAATAATTGCAAAAAATTATTTATAATGCTAACATTATCAAATGCATCTACAAGATTTGTCTGGCTGACTGTGGGAAACCAGGACATCTCTCTTGCTGCCTTGGATGGGCTGAAACCCTGGCAGGGGGCTCGGAGAGCTTGGAATGGAGCCAAAGATCCCTCTGCTTTCCATCTCGAGCCCTGGAAACAGTTACCAACTTTATATGAGGAATTACAAGCCAGGGAAAGTAGAATAAAATGAGTAGCTTATAACTGAGTAGAGAAATAGAATGTTAAGATTCATATNAAACAACCTTGATAACGAAAGCCAAGCAGCTCTGACTCTTTCTTGGACCATTTGGATGTGAAAAAGGACTCCCGGGAACATCCAAGGCAGGGGATCCCGAGAGCTGACCTCCCAAGGCTCTGATTTTCGTGACACAGTGACTATGCATTAGTAAAAAAAAGTAATTCTTTTATTAGTTCTATTACTGCTTTGGATTTTATTTTCTGTCGGTTTTTTTCCCCCATGTCCCTGGGGAGGTTGGTCTGTTTTCTTTATTTTCATTACACTTCAAAGAAATTGGAGGAAAAATATACGAACACAGACATTATCGTGTAATAAAATGAAGGAAGAACACTATATCACACTACATTTAGGCAAAGACAGTTTTCCCATGTTTCAATCAATTTTAACACCAGGGCAGCTTTGGTTTTAATTCATTATGGACTTCTTCAGCACTTGCTGTGCCATAGCTGGAGTACACAAACTTAGAAAGGTCTCCGTGAATCCACCCAAAAAATCCCACCTTGATATTTCAAATCCCCTTGAAATATCTTTTTGAAAAGATATTGAAATAGCTCTTTGATGAAAACATTTGCCTGATATGTCAGCTTATCGATATCTTTCACTGATGTATTCCCTCCCACATCATGTATCTTCACTTGATGTTATATCCATAATATGCTTATGGAATCAAACTATCTCATGTACCTGCATACACTCATATTTTCTTCTTTGCTGAATCACCTGCGAATTGCAATTCTTCTGCCCAGTAAACATCCTCATTGATCTGTATAGGTAAAGAGACTCTGGGCAAATCAACTACTGGGATACCAGACATTATAAACAAAGCAGAACAAGTCTTAGCTCTGCCAGATTAAACAGAACTCATCCAAGAAAAAATCATTTAGTCATCACAGACACATAGCATATTTCAATTTTACTCAACAGAATTGACATCCTCCTCATTTTACTTGGTACAGGAAAAAAAATTATTTGATGGAGCAGATCAAAGTGTATCTGTACCCACTGTTCTTTAATTTGAGGCAATTTTTTATACAATAAGAACTTCAGTCACACTTTATTCCAATTCTTCTACATTAAGTAATGGATTTATTTCAGCTTGGTTTAAGCAAGAACATTATGCTGCTATTGGCAAAGCCTTTCTTTTGCTTTGACATCTCAAGAGTAGAATTTTTATCAGCCTTGGATGCCTCCTGCAGATGAGTTAGGAGCAACTGCTTTTATCAATAATCTAGATTCTTCCTGTTTTTCAGTCATAAAATTGAAAGCAAGAGCAATAACAACCATGCTTTGGAGCTCTTCATTCAATAACTTAGAGCAATAGGTGGGATTAACAGCTTCCACAACATTTTTTTGCTTTCCTATCACCTGACTTCAGAAACAGTTAGATAACAACTAATGTTATTTTCTTAATCACAGGTGAAATGCACGGTAAGAAGCCACTTTCCATTGTGCTCAGAGCAGAAAAACTGCCAAGAGGGAACAAGTCAGAGCTAGGTCATCTTCTGACTTAATTAATGGAAGAGGACAGAAAGGACAGAGTCAGAGTTCTGCTGGAGACAGACTCCTCCACAGCATGCTGAAACCTGTTGTAAACAGGTTCAGGCGTTTAGGGTTGTTTGCCCCCTGTCTCCAAGTAGCTTCATTAGTGCAGCTACAACTCAGTTGCTCTAAATAGCTTTGCATTACTTTATGCAACTCAGACTCATTTCAGAAAGACCAAAGTGACTTACTTATGGCTCAGCCAGCTTCTTCACCTATCGAGCTAGGCTGAAAACCTTACAATGTAAATATCACATCTCTTTAAATTTTGGCAAGCTATTTAGGTGTTGCAGAACTAGGTGAAACTGTGTGTCAAGGCAGGAATTTTTTCACAAGGGCTTCCAGAGATCAATTCCAAGCTCAACAGCCATTTATCTAGGAGAATCAGCAAAGAATTTTGTTGTAGGCCATTCTGTAGAAAATGTGTGAACACACTATTTATGGAGTTTATGTTCTGCTATTTAAAAACACAGAATTGTTCCTTACATGCCAAGTCACTTGTTCTAACATCAGTCCAAGGCTCCAGCTGCAAAAATGAGGAGTTCTGCATCACTTGCCTTGCCTCTCACACACATGCTGTCATCCTGCCTGTGGCATTTCATTACATGAAAATGCACAGCCTTGTGACCAAGAGATCCAAAACTTGGTATCAGAATTGTATTTCTTGTGGTAATTCAGATCACCCAGCACTCAGGACAAAGAAGACTTCTTTCTGCAAACCATCTGTACTGAAGCTGCTAGATGGAAGCTATAGTCTTATAAACAAATTAAATTAAATCTTTTTGGATTTTAGTAGAAATTCGGAAGCAGATACAATTAAAATGGACCAAAAATTCTTATGGCAAAATTATTTCCATCAAAAATATAAATCATGAAAATGTGTCAACATCTAAGTTTTTAAAAGTTTCTGTGAAAACTCTATGACAATACCATTGGAGATCTTGTAAGTTTCCAGCTAGCTTGTATAATTCCCTAAAAAAAGGGAAATCTCCCAAATCTCCTACTCTGAGAGCTTCAATTTGTTGTCTGTCTTTCCATCAAGGTTCATAGGGCTCTCAGCTCTGAAAACATAAGTAAGACACAAGGCTTCTGATTCTTTTAGCCTCATCATTCCCTTAGGACATTTTCTGCCAGAAATTATACCTATAAGTGGGTTCATTTATGTTTTGATAAAAATAAAATAAAAATGGTCCCCACTCAGCTGGACTAATGGACCTGTGACTGCACCAGTGTACATGGAGACTCTCTAAGTCATTCCAAAATTACAGATACCCAGGGTTTCTTGGATATCCTGGCAAAGACCACAGTAAGTAAAATGCTAATTAAGAAAGTATCTCTTACTAAGAAGGGGGAAAAGAAAAGAAATAAACCAACAAACAAGCCCCAAATAAATTTAGTCAGACCACCAACAGACTCAACTGAACTTATACCTGGCCACAAAGAGACAAAAAGGCAAACCTTCCTATTTTACATACCATCCGAATGAGAAATTCAAATACCTATTCCAAAATGAAAGACAGTTTCAGAGAAAGCTGACCAGCACTGACAAGAGATGGATCATGACAAACTACTATGCCTGTAGCTGGAGAGATGAATACATCATTCCTGTCTGGACACAGACTAGTCTAGTTTTTGCTCAGATATAATTGATTATCCTTAAGCAAAACTTGAAACCCACTGCAACTGCTCCCCATAGCTGCATTCATTCACCATATTCCTTGTATTCATTTAATGATGTTTCTTGACACACTGGAATAAACCAAACTTCAACAAACTTAAATTCACATAAATCCATTTCTGTTCTCCCTAGCAGTGATTCTACCTGCATTATTTAAGTGATAATTATTGATCTAGATGCTAGAGGCAGTTTGGGGTTTTTTTCTGTCTTCCTAAGCACATCCTCTTTTTGGCCTGGTTACAGCAATCATCACTATCCAGAAATATTTAACTTTTCCGGCATCCTTTGCTGGGAAAAGTAGAATCTGTTTTTTTGGGGTTCTTTTTGTCTTGTACATAACAGCTGATCACACAGTTAATTGGATATCCAATTAATTTCTGGTGGTGTTAGCCTCAAGACTGTATCGCTTTAAAAAAATTTAAATATATAATTAAACAATATTGTAAATGCCATAAGTGGAGAATATTAGAAATTTGAAAGATTATGGAATATGGCACATGCAGAACATCTCCCATGCAAAGGAGATGTTCAAAGCAGTTCAAAAACATTGTTTGAAAGAACATAAGATACCTTCATGATCAGTGAATTCCACGATGCCATTGTACACACGGGTCAGTCAAGGCACAGAGCTCTTACGTGAATCATCCTGCCTGAGGTTACTCAGGAGGTAAATGAGAGTGGGAAGGAGAGACACAAACACCAGTCTTGGCTCTGTTTGGTGATCTGGCCACCTCCAACACACCTGCCCTGAGGAACAAGAGGCAGGTTAATGCCTTCAGCACTCACAGTAGCCACTGCTTTCCTTTGGCAAAACCATCCATTGTACCAATATCTTGGGTTCCAGTGTCTTTCCAAATAACTGAAGTTATTATTCACCAGCTACGAAATAAGACACTCCTTGCTTGTAGTTTCTTCTGCAGTGATAGCAGAGAGGTCAGCCATTAAACGTGGCAGTGTGACAATCATAAAACACTACTCAAAAAGCAAGTAAATGTTCAGAATAAAATTGCCATTTCTATTCATATGAATGAATTTTGGCAAGAAAAACTCCATGTTTACATCTAAAGAAGCTTCAAAAATCCCTTTGCAAAGATGGTAAATCTTGCTGCCTATTCCCAAAAAAGATAAGGAAACAATGGAAGAGATTTAAAATTTTAACCTCTCAATTTTAAGACAGTTTTGGCACTCGACTGATGCCCACAGAACTCGGGAGCTAGTGTTTGGGAGCCTGCTGATTAAAAGCTCACATCACCTTGAACTTGGATGTGGAAAGCAGGGAGTGTGACAATCTAGAGATGCACAAACAAAAGCAGGGGAAAAAATAGGTGTAGAAAATAGCAATATTTTACTACTAAATAGCATTGACTTCTCATTCATAATTACCAGGATTTCTTGACAAATGGAAAACACAGCTTCCCTGTGCTAGGTACTGTACTTAGAGCGAGGGTGCCATATGTATATATGTATATACATATGTAACAGCACGTAGAAGAAATAAAGAAGAATTAAAGCACAAGGATTAAGGTACTGATTCTTCACTCTTAAATTGAAGCATGTAGCTAATCTTCCTAAACTAGGAAGCTAGAAACCTGCACTTTCTCTACATGAATGATGAAAGTGAGGGATGATGAAGCAGTCCCTGTGCTCTTCCCTGCTTGTTGTTCACTAGGGTCCTGGCTGATGCAGTTTGATGCTTGCACCTGTGATGCCAAGACACAGCAATTTTCTCTTGTTTTTTGGTAAGTCAGTCCCCAAAGCTGAGGTGGAAATCCAGGTTAGATCTCCTCAGTCAGAAAGTCTGTCTTCATAGGTAGTTTTCTAGTACTGTGAAATAGTACCAATGTAGTTTCATAAATAAATACCTAACCCAGAAAGAGAATACTTTTCTTTAAATCTGTTTGAGGCAAAACAATGCCCACATAATAATTACAGGATGTTTGATTCATATTACAACCTGAATGGTAATAATGGCCCATTATTGCTGAGTTATGATCTATGGCCTTATCCATAGGAAAATACCACTTTTTAAAAGACGTGTAGCAGTGATATCATATATTGAAATATACCTTCACAATAAAGCTAAGGACTCACTGATTCAGTTGCTATCAAAGTCCAGTTTCCAACTGCTTCAGTTTCTTACACTGCTAGCAGAATGAATGCTGTATCCCTTTGAAAAGAAAAGAAACACCTACACTCTGTTGTAACCACCCAAATCTGAACAGAGACATCCACAGAACACAGAACTGATGTTATAGCAGAAAATCCCTCACAACACTGCCTTTGAACAAGACCCAACCCAGTGGGTCTAGATTTAGAAGTGTACCCACTAGAGTGAAGTAAGAATTTGTATTCCAGCATGTATAGTGATAAAAACCTATTATAAAACTGCACCTGGGGTAAATTTTACTACAAATTCACATTGTATATGTTGAATATATCATGCACTGTTCAAAATCTTAAGAGATAGGAATATTACTCAAACAAATGGGCTCAGAAACACTGGCACTTTAAGAACACGAACACCACTTATTCACTCAGTATTGTTCCCTCCTGTTCTCTTAAGCAGCTGTACCCAAGGCCTGGGACATTTGCTTGTGGTGCCATTTAGTCTTGTGCTGCCAGCAACTGGGACAGCCCATAGCTCACCATCCAAATCCGTGGCTGATTTCAGCCTCACCCTTGTTCCAAGTAAGGGCCCTGCGCATCCCTAAATACTACAGAAAGGGGACAGAAGCTCTACACAAGCTCCTCCAAACTGGTAAATACCATTTAGAGACATCAAAAAGCTTACTCCAGCATCTGTCTGGAGAAAGAGTCATCCCCACTGTGAACCATCCAAGGCACAGGGTGATGGAGAGGTCAGAAAACCAATCTCTTGCCCATGAATAACCTGGCAGGATATTAATCTGTCTGTCAGAAGCAAAAGTGATGTCACTACTGTTCTAGCATGCAAGAAGGAGTTATTTCTCATTGCCTCTATTTTGGTCAGAACATGAGATTCAAGCAGGAAGAAAAAAACCAAAACCACAAAGCACACAATCTCAGTGCTCCCCTACAAAATTCTCATGGGGTCAAGATTAAATAATCAAACAGCTGATCACCATTCCAGTCCATGGCTCCAGTCTAAGAAGCACATTGACTACTTGTCAGCAATGACAACAGGTATTTGGGATGCATGGGGACCCTCCAAACAGCGAGAGCACTCTGGGGACAGGCAAGGGCATATTCTCTAACTCTAGGAAAAGTGGGATCTTCAATTCCCCCACTATACAAAACAGGATGATAGATCTCAGTTTGCCAAGAGTTTTAAGGGAAGTTAAAATTTAGTTTAAAATCATTAGCTAAACATGTAAACATGCATGATGAGTTCCAGGGCAAAGATTGTATTATTCATAGTACTTAAATGTTAACTATTCAAGATTTCACTTAATATATTTTTCCGATAATGAGATAATGGAATAATACGAAAACACAGTGCATGTTTATGATCTTTTAAGATTGTAATTTGTTTTGATTATATCAAACAGCATCTGTTCTGCTTTCTCTTTACTCAAAGCACCATGAATGTACCTAGAATGTACCTAATAATAACATCACTGTATTTTTAATTTGTCTTTCTGCACATTCATTAGAGTAAAATGCTTCCAAAGCAAACTTGAAAATATAAAACAAAACATGAGGAGAGAACAAAAAATCTGTCAAGAATATTGCACATTTGTATTTGTTTTACATTTTTGAGAAAAAAAAGTATCTCTGCTACACCTCAGACTCTGACTCATCTGTAAAGAAGTCCTAATCTTATGTTTATGTCATGCATTGGAGTAGTGATGCATTGGCTATGATCAGTGGGGTGTACAATTTAAAATTTTCTAGAGGCGACATTTTTTATTGCGACTGGCAGGTTGTTTATAGTCGTAATTTTGAGATGCTGTTCTTCTGGTCTTTTATTAACATACTGCCAGATAGCACTCTATGATGGCCCATGCTGAGGTAGTGATAATGTTGTCTGCACTGGCAGGTCTACCTTGGCAGATTATGGGCTTAAAATGGGCAGGGGACAATCAACTTGTCAGAATATTTACAAATTTCAAATTGCTGTCTACACCCTTAATGACTTGTACAATGAAAAATATTGCTATGTCACTATATCTGCTCTGCATGAAGAATGGTAATAGTTGGAGAAGATGAGCTGGGAGGGAGACAGCCCTCATTAAAACAAAGAGCTGTGATTGACATGAAAATTTGCCTATGAAGCTAAAAGAAAGGTAACCGCATTTAAATTTAAGTGGCTTTATTGGGGACCTTACTGAACCAAAAGACCTTGCTAGCCTTTCATAGACTCAGCTGCTGAAACATGTATCAGTCTTATACGACACCTAACAAAAAGCCACTGATTGTCCAATTCCTCCATCCCATATCAGTTTTCTGCGATACCTCACCTTTCCTTGCTATCCCCTCTGAACTAAGGTGAGAGGGGGGAAAATAATTCAGTCATGGTAAAAGGCAGTAAGAAGAAAAGATTAAAAAACCCATGTAATTTCAGCTGCTTTGACAAAACTGAATTACACTTATCCACACTCATTGTCTGTGTGGAAACAACTGCTGAGAGACCCATCAGCATCCCTGCTAACAACCCTCCTCACCCAGCCCTCCTGCCTCTTCAGAGTTTTCAATATTACTCCTGCCAGAAGCAAAGTATAAGACCATGCACCCCACACCAACCTAATCATTCCCTCTGGTGGTTACAAACTCTTCCTGACCAGATCAGAGGTCTGTATTCTTAATGAGGGTGTTTCGGGTAAAACAGCACAAAGCCACTTAAGCAGCAAGATAGAGATGGTGATCACACACATGTAGCTGCTCGTATCAATTTTATCAACACATAAGTAAGTACTTCAGTAAAATGGTTAAGTGTCATGTTAGATCACTCCTTGAGATTGCACATGAAAGACGAGAGAACTGCTCTGATAAAACCAGGATAGTAGTAGAACTGGGTATATAAACCAGGTCTCCTTAATACCAAACCTGTTTATCCACACAGGAGTGCTTTCTTCCTAGTCTGTTCTTCTATACACAAGACCTACAGGAATTTTTTATAGCATAAGGTTTTTGCAGTTTAAGTTTATAATTACAAAAGAAGAACAGTTTGAAAGGTGTGGCAGTGGGGTTAGAAGGTTTTAACTGGTTAGAAATGTGTTTAAAATGTTACAATGGTTTGCCCCGACTGACCCCAGTTCAGTCCCTCATAATGATATCTCCGGAGCCAGCTCCTGAGCTTTCTCGGCTTTTCTTTTCAGCCCCAGCAAACTGTCTATCACACCCATAACCGAGAATGTTCTATGGCAGTTATGATATTTCCTCTCAATTATTGGTTTCACCCCCCAAAACCCCCCTCCCAGCTAGCCCAGATTCACTACTGAGCCGCCCCGCGGGGCAGGGGGAGCTCCCCGTGGGCGGGCAGCCTTGGGTTTTAAAAGGGGTTCATTCCTCTTTGCTCCCCGGCTTTCGTTCAGGCTGCAGACTTCCGCCCTCCAGCTCCGGAAAGCGGCGGCGCACTGCTGACCCGACGTTACACCACCTCCTGGCCTGCGCCGGTGCTGCTGTCTCCCCTGCCACGTCAGCAAACCGCACCGCGCTGTTCGAGCGGGCATGAACCTGCACCTGCCGCGTCTGCCTGCTCCATTGTCGCGGTGACGCCGGAGCCAATCCACCCCGCTCCGTGGAAGTCCCACGGGCTACGCCAAGCCCCGCGTGGAACCCACCGCTCCTGACCGGCTCCCACTACTCCTTCAGACAGCGCGCTCCTCCGCTCCACCCCGACGCCATCTCAGACAGCCAGAGCCCACTTGCCCCACTCCTCCACGGTCCTGGTGAGGAGAGGGGTGAGCCGAGCAAGCAGCGGCAGCCTCCCGCCGCTACCCCAACACCAGACTGCAGTGCAGCTTTTCCTGCAAACACCCCGGACAGTCCCGCGCCACCCGGACTGCTCCTGCCCCTTCCTGATGCTTCCCACCCCTTCCCTGGTGGTTGCAACTGTTACAAATTGCGCACGGGGCTTCCTCTTGTGGCGGGGTTGCCCGGAAAAGCCCGCGGTCGGCGCGGGGAATGGAAAACCACATAAAAGAGCCCTCCCTCCTTTCCTTTATCACTATCTCCATCGCGAGTCCACAGACTGGCCATATCGGCTGGGCTTGACCCCGTCGAGCCTGGCTGAACCGTTACCCTTGCCCGCCGGTGGCATAGGCAGGGAGCGGCTATACTTGCCGGTTCGCCGAGGGGAGGCAGGGGTTGGAGCTAGCCAGCATCTAGGTTTGCTCCCCCATCCCGAGACCAAGGTGAAGCATCAGAGAGGTACTACCTAAAATATGATCATTTACCTCTTGTTTCAGTATAGATTACCAGTACCATTTTTCACAATCTTTGAAAATGTTAAAAATAAAAACGGCAACAGTCTGAGCATCTGGTTTGTTATAAAATTGAATATGTTTACCTAAAAGTGAAAGACTTAAAAATGCTTTTAATGTTTCTATAGAAACCAGAAAATCTCGAACCACTTGTATCGGAGCTGTTAACATAGGAATCACATATGTTTTCTCCATATATATGCAAAAACATATTTCCAGCAGAACAAAGCCTACTTCAGCTTCAAAGGAAATGGAAGTGATGGCAGTCTTTTGAAATCCAGGACCATTGCTTAGCCATGGACCAACAGCAACATGAAAGTCACAAGATCTGACAAAATTCTTCATATCATAATCTTTACCTTCCCTCACAGTCTCATATTTCTTACATTTGTTGGTTAAGAAGCCATCACAACACACACACTTCAACATTAATAAGTACTTATAACAAATTACTTCAACTTTGTCCCAAACAAAAGCACAAGCCCAGTTAGTTATTTTGCTGTTCCTCCCTCCTTTCCTTTTTTTAAGCCACAGAAGGTCAGCAGATATTTGAAAGTGAGGGCATTTTCTACAGAAGAAGTAGTCTTTATGAAGAAGCTATTTCATTCATTTGACATGATCAAAGTATTTAAATTTATACATGCAAAAATTCCCTCATAATCAAGGAGCCCGTGCATATATAAAGTAGCACCTGTGCAACCAACCTGAGTGCCATGTGCTTCTGGCATGGCAGTGAGACTTCTGCACTGAGCACAGTTTTACTCTAGATCCAGAGAGAGAGACATGGGTGTCTCCCCTGGTCATTAGTTAGGAGGAAAGAATCAGTCTGCCATCATGATCACATACATCTACTGACTGTAAAGGGAGCCTGGAGCAACCACAACCCTAATTGAGAGACTCAGTCAAAACAGGGGAAAAGGATATAATTCTCCATGAAGAGTACCATTTGTTGCTAACAAGAATTTTCAGACTTGAAACAAGCTTTACCAAAATGAAAAAAGAAAAAAAAAATTAAAAAATCCATCATATATACTCATTAAAAGCTTCAGTAGCTTATTACTCTGAGTAGTCTCTGAATTTGTATATAATAAATTTTAAATATATTTTTTTTTACCTATGGAACTTTGGAGCTCATGTTGAGAAATACTTGAGCTTACCAGAGTAGGAAGTGGGACTTGTGGGCAGGCTACATTTCTTGCAGCCCAAAGAGTCAGTTTATAAACATTAAGGTAAGTAAACACAGGTGGCCACTTCAGTTTAATCCAGTTTAGTCCTAAATATTAAAAAACTATTCATGAAATCTTGACTTCAAGAATCCAAATCTATTAGTTGTCTCTACTCTGATTTCTGATGCAAGACTCATGAGACTTGCATGTTTTGGGATACTTGAAAGAAAGAGAAATGCATAAGCAAACAGTAACATCAACATAAAAGAGATCTTCAACAGATCTTTTAAAAATTTTTTTAATACAGGCCACAACGGTTCTTGGTAATAACAACTGGTATGAAGGATGAAATTCTCATCACCCAATTTTAGCAGTCTCCCAGTTTAATGGCTTATTATAGCTAGAAATATAAGATTCTTGTAACATGAACACTGAGAAAGAATCCACCTAAATGAAATAAAACTAAGTGAACTTGGGAGCACACAAGCTTTAGAGGAGAATAGGTGACTAGACACCTGATTTTTTGATGGGTAAAATTAGGTGAAATGAACTCTTTTCTGCCATTCTCCCCAACCAGATTTGAAATGTTAGTAATATCTGTGAATCCTGTGTTACTTTGAACAATATGGTAGGTAGCAGTATTGGTTTAGGAATTACAGCCTTTAAGAAACTGCTGGAATAGACTCAGGGATTGGTTTAGTGGCTGATAAGAACAAGGAGAGAACAACATGTTCGTCTGGAGAACTGGAATTTCTATGTCAGTGGTGGTGTTAACATGCTAACATGCTAACCCCATGCCTCTGAAAGTCTAGCTCAAGTAGACATATTTCACAACTATCATATCTGAGCATGTTTTTCTGAGACTGATTGTACAGCACAAACCTATAAGAAATAATGCAAATACTCTTCCTGAAAACAGCAACAGTAGTAATGTCAACAAATGCTCACTAAAGTAAGTCATCTACAGTGTGATACATGAAGGTTGCCACCTATCAATCAGAGCTCTTGAAAAAGGCAAGGTTGAGCATTTAGTTTTCCTTCCGTTTCCATGGTTATTTTAAGGTCTGTAAATGACCTCTCTAGAGAAATTAAATTAAGCATAGAATTTTTTTTAAATACAGCAAGCACCATGCTTCAGAAAAGAATTGTGCTATCTGCAACTTCATTCAACACTAATATTCTTATACACACATAACAGATATATAAATTATTTAATCGACATCCTGCTCCCTGGCATTTAGAATTAATATTTTGTTAGTAATCACCTGAATACAATATACCAGGACTCTCAGTGAACTTGTTCCACACTAAAATTCCTTACTCTTATTCCTGTCTATTCATTAACACTGTCTCCAGTACAACCCCACCCACCCCACTGTACACAGGAGAATTTACCATGTTGCTAACAAAAGAACTGCTTCAGGATAGAAGCAAAAACAGAAGAAAAACTGTTCCCCCTAAAAAACACCAAGAAGTTACTGTCTTTCACATGTCTGCAGATATTTTCTATGTTTATTTTCTCCTCTCATTAAGGATGTTGTTCTTTATTATTAATTAAATGAAAAATATCCACAGCCAGTGATTGAATTACCCCAAAGTACCTGCTAAAAAAATCAATATTGATCAATCTAAAGGGTAGAAAGTACCACTAGTCTTCTTAATGTAAGTGATTTGGCTCAAGGAAGATTTTGATCAAATTAAGTGGAGGATCTAATTAACCTGTGATTAAATTAAGTGGAGGGCAAGCTGTATAGGCATAAATTCCATTCACATTGAGATGAAACTAATAGTGATGCACATATTTACAGAGGCTGCCAGGGGAAAGCATGCAATAAATTCAACAAAGAAAAAAAAGGTCACAGAAAGAAAGGGAAAATAAAGCATGAAGGGATTAGAATACAGAAAGAAGATAAAGATAGCCACAGACAATGATTACTATTGGAAGAACATTAGCCAAACCTGGGAGATTTAAGACTGTGAATATACTAAAACATAATAAAAATTCTTCCAGATTAAAAATCTAAAGCAGTGCAAAACTCAGTGATTCATATTGAAATAGAATTCCAGAAGCTACTAAACAGGCTCTAGTACAAGGTCAAATTATATCTGTTAGTAGTTTGTACCTCATGGGCAGTGTGATGAGATCAGTGGCACAAGTTGCCAATTCACAAGCCAGGCAAACAACCGCATGCCATTCCTGCATGCAGCAGACCACTGCTCCTTGAGAACTGGGATGTTTATGGCTCTTCACTCACTGAAGAGCCATTTACATCAACTGAAACATAGATATCCTTCCTTACATGACCCACTGTCTTGTCAGAGACCACTACCTTATTTCTGTCTCAGGGCTCTGAATAGTATCACTATAACCTATTCCTGAAGAAGCCTGAAATTCCTGAAACACATTTTTCACCCACTGTCAAAATCCTATTACAGCAAGGCTGAAACAATAGAAGTCAGAGATCTTTGTGACCACCCAATTCTGGAACAAAATTATACACCTTCAAAACAACTGGCTTCAAAATTAGCACTCCTTTTAAAAGAATGAGGAAATTTTGAGCTGGATGCCAAGATAGGCAGAAATCCCAACAGTTTATTGTCTTTACCTCATAAAGACTTGCCTTTTTTCTGAAGTTTTATAGAAAGAACTGTTGACATTGAGCAGTTTCAAAAAAATAAGGTCTATATATGTCTTTCACCCTTATTAGACCATAATAATACATTAATCTTGAACCTCCTCAGATGATACTTTGAAATGCTGCTAGTTCTCCCTGTATTTAATCTGGGGCACTTACACAAAATTTGCTTAAGCATTGTTGATACATTTGATTGACTAAAAAAAAGCATGGAAAAATAATTGGTTACAAGTTCTTCAAGAACAATAAATATGACCAATAAAATATGGAACTTAATGGCTTTATAGAATTTCTATATTTCTGCCAGCTACTTGCTAGCTGCAAAAAAATTACATAAAAGCACCATTCCAAATGTAGTAGTTTCATTCTACCAAGGCAGTGCTGTTTTTTTTTCAAGACAAAATTCTCGACCAGTTATCTTTTCTTGCTAAGACAAATATTGACATCCCGGAAGTGCAAGACAATAATCTAGAAGATACAAGCCCCATAGTATTTCAGGGCTCAGTGATTATCCATGAGACACCTCTGTGTCTTCTTAAAACCTACCTGTTCAAAGACCATAGGCAATTACTTTGGTCTCCAATTTTATGTAGTAACTCTACTTCCACGTCTATTGGCAATTTTCCACAGTTTTGAAGTCTTGTAAAAATACAGCAGACAGTAATTACTGAGAAACAGAAAGATAAAGCTTATAAAGCTAAAAATCCAGCTAGCCAGCATCGTTGCCAAACCCGAAAACCTGACATATTTTTCAACGTTCCACTAACACATTAATATGAATTTTTGGTTACATTTTGTGCACAGTGATGATTTCTCGTTTAAGCCAATAGCCAGTAACAGGTAGCTTTTTTTTTTCTTCCTTTTTCAGCCAAAGAGATTTACTTCTACAAAAATAGCCTCCGTTTTGCAATCAATAGCAGCCCTGAACAACTGGATTTGAAATCATAGTGTATAATCAACTCCAAGACTCAAACAGAAGAATATCTATTGTTCTTTTCTGAGCAGACAAATTGAGATCTCTGTTATCTCTTAAGTATCAACAATTATGCAGTGAAGATATTAATTTTCCTTTAACAGGCATGGAATTATACATCTGGCTGTTGTCAGCTGTTTTATGCTACTGGAACAATGAATTAACCTTGCCCCATGCTGGCAAATACGTAAAATTAAATATTATATCAAGAGCATACCTTTCCTAACTCAGACAATTGCAAAACTTTGCATCATAAAACCTTTTAAAGCAGTTTAATCTTCTTTTACATATGAAGTAACTTTTTTTTTAATATAGTACCTCTTCATTTCTGTAAATCTAATAGTAACAATAACTTAACACAAAGTGTAATATTATTTTTCACTTCATCTCATGTGGATTGCAGAACTTGTTGCAGCACCTTCAGTTCCCTTTGACAGTTCAGTTGGTTTCTTCTCTATAATTAATTATATCCCAACTAAAATTGACAGGTACCCTGCCAACAATCAGGAACATTGGAAGTTCCCAAAAAGATCTCTGGTTTTCCACTGCATTGCACATAATCATGGTTTCCATGACCTTCATGACATTTTACCACATGCCCCGAAAGAGGGAGGAAAACTGGATAACAAACCTAAGGAAATGGCTCAAACTAAAACCATTATTTATCTGGGTTCTCATGACAGCCATAGATTAATGGACACATAATTTCTCTATTTAGCTTTTCAGACAGATTTTTTTCAGACCTTTGAATCTTAACTCCTTGTTCCTTAGAAAGTACTCACTTTTCTGCCTAATTTCCAGCTAAAGGGCAAGTAGAAACATTCTTGCAACTGCTTTGAGTTTATTCTCACTGAAAAAAAACCCCAGGTGTTAATAGCTACACTAGGTCAATAAAGAGTGCATTGGCTTCTTCAGTGGAGAGCAGTGCTTTGAAAATTCCTTTTGTTTTTATTAATTCTTGTGTCTTATACTATTATCTCTACCTGTGGAGAATAATCAGCCCCTTATCCTGCTACTTAGTGTTATACACACTTAACACTGCTAGACTTCAGTGCAAGTGATTCGATGTTTATTCTGTAAGCAATTTGAACTTACCTATCAGGTTTGGGTTTTTTTTTTTCCCAAGCATTTATGTGCAGCTGTGTGTACTCGCAAGTTAGCTGCACCTGTGGCATTCTAACTCTGCATAGCATCCGTTTCTTAGGAGGCAAAAGGATTTTTTTTGTGTGTGTTTCTTTCTACATCTTTTCAAGGAGGGGCTAGAATCATCAAAACAAAGGCAAATTCTGAGAAATAATCATTCACTCACTTAGCATGTTCCTAACCCATAGTTCACTTTGAGAATAATCTTTAATATAACACTCCCACAGAATACCTAATTTAAGGAAAACAGTGAGGAATCAATACTGAGTTAAAGTCTATGAATTCTTCTTCCCTCATCCCTTGCTTAGATGTAAAAATGTTAAATATTTTTTCTGTATTAACAATTAACAAAGAATTTCAGCACATTTTTACAACGAAAGTGATGGTCTCAAGCCAAAGGTTTCTCCTGGATTATGATATTCTGCTGCTGCCCTCAGGAATGTTGATCTTACCTTGAGTATCTGACCTTTCTCTGTTTTTGGACAGAAAATTTCCAGCCAAAGAAATCCTGCAATTCCTCTCACTATCAGAAATGGCTTCCTTGCTCACCAGATGTATGGATAATGGGAATATTATTGGAGAACTACTCACCTGAGATCCAATACCAGGGGTCCTAGATGCTTCTGCCAAGCAGAAGGAGCAGATGCATGGAAATAACTAAGGTCAAGGCAGTAGTCCAGCATGTCTGGAGTTTTTGCCATTCAGAGTCTTCCACCAAGGAAATAAGGGTTCTTCTCTCTTTTGGACTGTTAGATGTGGTTAGATTTCCATAAGAATAACATGTGACTCAAATAAGATAATCTTTATGACATGGAGAGGCAGTTCAGTTTCTCAAAAAATTACAGAAGTGTTTTCTATCTCCTCACAATGGAATTATTTTTCTTTAAAGATCATTCTCTAAAAGCAAATAAGGTTCATTTTTCACGTATTGAATTTTTTCCATTTTTAAACTTTTTCTATGTATTTCAAAAATATAGTAGAAGGAATGAAAATTCCAGGATTACTAGTAAAATCTTTGCAAAACTGTGAAAAATTATGCTCAGGGGTGGGTCATCACTTAGGGCTTCCAGAATAAAAATCCTTACTGCAGGTTCCATAACCAATAAGTGCTTATGCTTTGACATCTCTCTATTGGTTACGTCCAAAAAAAAAGCTGTTAAATGAATTATGAGTTTGAGAACCTAGGAAATAATTGCTGACATGATAACTTGTACTAAGAAGGAGTAATTTTCTTAACATTAACAGATAAAATCAAACTATTTCAGTACAAATTGATATAGAGGATAATAAAATATTTTACTAAAGATTCCTTCAGTGCATTCTGTTTCAAGTCCTGGGCTATATATTCTCCTTCTTTCTAAGGCAGAAGTTAATAGAAACTGCATACAAAGAACTAGGACAGTATACTGGCCTCTAAGGAGTTTGGATGCCCCAGGCAACCGGGAAATCATCTATCCTTCCTTGTTTTTAGTCTCTCACACAGCAGAGATACTAAATGTTACACAGATTTTAATATGCCAGTTCACACACATCTCTAAAGAATATGGATATAATTGGCAATTGCCTAAGAAAATAAATGAAACTAAAATACACCCAAACTCATAAAAAACATGACAGAAAACTTCAAATATTTGTTTTACTTTAACTTGCGCCTCAAGCAGAATTGTGCTAGATGCCAGACAGCATGGGACAAAGACCAAAAATTCTTTGGTTTAGGATTAAGTTTCATAAAAGGATTGCCTTTCACTTGCATCTCACTGAAGGACAAGGTGGACCCACAAGCAAGAGAGGTCTCTTCTCATTATTGCACCTCACATGATGCAGCCTTCTGTGACCTGATTTAGTAAGCTGAGTGATTCATTTAATGCCTCTTTACTTGGCTAAGTGCCACACAGAAATACCTTTGCTGGTGTTTGAAGGACACGGTTTCTATACAAGACACTTTTTTAGACAGAATGAGCACACTGGGTCATAGCAAAGGGTCACTTAGGCCACTGGCCTCTTTCAGGTAGTGGTCAGCAGCATAAGCCCAGGAAACATCAGAGGCACATAAGTATTTCAGGTCCAGAATAAACTCTCATCCACCAGTGATCTGAGGGTCAGGACTTTCAAGCCAGTGTGGCATCTTTGCCTTCCACACTTCTCTGTAATCTTTTATCCCAGGAGTTTGTGCAGCTGTTTTTCAACTTAGCACGAAGCCAAGAATCCTGGGGCATTGTGACGTGCAGAGCCCTGTGCTAATTATCTTTTCTTCATGTAGAAATAAAAGTAAAATATCCTTTGACCACATGCATAGAGAGACCCAACGTAGGAGGCAGTTGGATATGAAATTCCTCAAATGACTGTTATCATACTCACTGTCCTAAAGTAAATGTTTCTATGTGTCATTACAAAAGACAAAAGGACAGAGAGGGCTGAGAACTCTTGTCCACAGCAGGAAAACAAGCTCACATCTTAAAAGGTGTGTCTGTCTGTTTTGTTTGTAGAGTCAGAACTGTGGTCACAAACACATTTCACCATTTCTACAGTTCAAAGCTGGAGTACAGCAACATAAAATTAAAACAAAAGAATTTTTTTAAAGTTTCATTTAAACCTAATTATATCATTAAATACAATTTTTTGTATTACATAAAAGGTTAATATCATAGCAACTTATTAAAAGAATTTCTGTGAGCCTCATCAGGAAAATTAATAATTTAGATACCATATGAAGTACAAGAGAAATCCCTGTGATACATTTGTCTGTGTAAAGTAGCAGTTTTCAAAGTTATTATTTTCATATGTCTTAATAGAGGTGAGTTCTGCTAACTGGAAAACTAAATATACTTTGAGATTTATGAATTCAGTAATTGCATTTTGGGTGCTAATTAAAAGCAAAGCCAAGAAGAATATTTAAGGAGGGGATAAAAAAGTGTCTTCTGAATACACATGTATGTGTAATATATAGTACACGTATAATACCATTATTTAGAGTTTCTCTGTCTATGGTCTGAGGAGATGTACATGCTGACCTCCTGCAACAGAGCTTTTCGTGACCAAAAATGCTGCCATTCCCCTGTCTGGTGGGGCCACATAACACCAATCAATTCATTACATAATGCAATATTCTAGACATGGCAAAGAAGAAATGAAGAGCCAGAAAAGCTAAAGTGGATTCTTGATTTTGACTCATGTAAAGTGCAACAAAGCTAAAATGCAAAGGTTGCTACTTGTAAGATTTAGAAGGGTTTTGGAAGCCTGTTCTAGATTCCAGATTTGTGCAGAAAGAGACTAGAAAAATCAGGAAACAGAACAAAGGCACTCACAAAGAGAGAAGGTAACAAGTCTTCTAGTAAGGGAAAACAAATGAAGAAGAAACTCAAGGAAAACTGTAATAAGACCTACGAAACTTAAATTGAATTCTCTAGACAGATGAGATTCATGTACATTAATAACCTCTGTATGGAAGGAGAAGTATTAGGATAGTGGTTTGGATAAGTTTTCTGTTAGTAACCAGTGGTATCTACTTCCCACCATGCTGTATGTTGAAATTGTACCTGAGCCTCCAATTTTCTGCCAAAGGGAGTGCAACATTGTCTCAAATGTTTGCCAAAAGGATGAGGAAAAAGCCTATAAGGATATTTCAAGAATCATATTAATATAGAATCCTATTTAGGGGAACATACTAATGTATGTCTCTTTACCAATCATTTGCTACATCGTGGAAACTGCCTTTTCATCTGCTTTCCCTTTTCTTTCCTTGTTGCTGGCTGTAATCACCACAAGGCAAGTGGAGTTATTATAGCAGACTTTTCATCTGTACTGGTATGATGTTTATATTTTAAAGAAATTATTTTGAACTAGGAGTAGTAATGGATGAAAGAGCAAAGTTGAATACAGGGGGAAAATAGCCACATAGTAGAGAAGAAAGCTAAATGGGAGGGTAAAGATGACTTTATTTGTTCAAAAAACATTATGGGTTGTTTTTCATTCCTTCTTAGCCACAGATTCAAAAAAATTAATGTTTTTAATTTTCTTTTCTCATTTCAGACTTTTAGCGTCTATATAAGCATAGGAAATATCTTGCCTTAAAGAAAACAAAAACAAATCAAAAAACCCATTAAAAAAACCCAACAAAAAACCCACAAACCTCCACAATCCTTTTTTCATTATCCTAATGAAAAAATAACATATTATCCATTCCCTCTTTTTGAGAGAGTAGTTCTTACACGAGATGAAAAATTGCCTTTCATCAAAATAACTTCACAAACAAGAATGTAAAGGTACAAAATATCAAGGAAAAGCACAACCCTCAGACAAAATAATGTTGCAGTAGAATATGTTTCTGGAAATTGACATTCTAATTTCTTTTGATCTTTGCCACTTCTTAAAAGCACATACTAAATTCTCCTCCAGTTTAAAACTGTGTAGTCGCTCTAAAGACAGCAAGGCCATCCAGGCAGGGGGATATTTTATGACATAAAACTAAAGTCAATCTCACTCTTTATGTAAGTTAGGAAAGCTGAATCAGAGCTCGCTTGCACATAGAGAAGATAGAGAAAATGTAAGTGAGCTTTTTCATATCAGCTTATCACACAGACTGAGGAGTATGATTGTTGCCTTCTGTTGGTTATGAGGGTGGGACAAACCAGTCATGAAATGCAATCTGCTTGAAAGAAGTAGCCAATCCAATGGAAAATGTGTTGTAATCACAACCTCATCTATCTACTGTATATACACCTGAAAACATGAAACAAGGAACATAGAGAGGGTCCATTCACCAAAAACAGGGCAACACAATATGGAACAAGGTGAAGTTCAACTTGTTTTTCCCTTTGTACAGAAGGAAATTGTTAAAGTACATAGGCATTTATTGCAAAAGACATCATTAACAAAAATTGGAATTTACCTAGTGCTACTCATCCCAATCAGGCTCAACTTAGACCTCTTAAAAACATAATTAAAATAAAGTTTTCCCTATCACAACATTATAATGGTATTTTCACATTGCAGTCTTCAAAGCATGAATTCATTCCTTGCTGGCAAGAATACACTTTGACATTTCTTAGAAACGTAGTTTTAATCTTAAAGACTATAAAAATTGCATTAAAAAAAATCTCAAGTTTTCCTACAAGTGGCAAAGAGGCTTGAGTTAGAGGATTGTTAATTAGAGTTTGGAGACATTGCAAATTCCCCATGGACCAGCACAGTGCTGAGGCAATGACAATATTTATTGGCAATGGTCAAGTATTGTCCATTGTCCAACTTCTCTCTGCTGTTTATTTATTTGATTAACAAAAAAATTTGTTTGGTAGAAATACCTGTTGTGAATGTTTCCTTGCTATCTGGATTCAAAGTTTTTTTGTTGGGATTTTTCTTTCTCTCTATTATATAATGCAACATTTGCAGCAAGTTCTTTCAAACACAAAAAGACCTTGTAATTAAAAGTGTCCTAATGAAGATATGGAATAAGTTTATTTTTTCATTTTAGCAGAACATTCATAATTAGGCAGTACATCCTTCTCACTAGCATTTTCGACTACAACAACTATAAGACCAGATTCCCCTACTCAGCAAAGTCAGTCCCAGTCTCTCATGATATTCCCAGTTTATGAAAACTGGGGGATTTTCAGAAGGATTTTTCTTTAGCAACTCTATCTGAAACAGTAAAACCATATCTCTTTTCCCATCTCAACAACATTTTAAGATTCTTTCTTTTTCAGTTGATTACAATGAAGACTGATGGGTAGAGAAGAAATTGCCTGAAAATTGCATCTTGTGGTGTTTTGCAGAAGGCAGGTATGCATCATGAATCTTGTACTTGGCCTAGTGGAAACCGGTCCTTGGCCAGGATGTTCTGTGCTTTCCTGTCAGCTGCAGCACAGAATTTGCCACACTTGAACAAGCCCCAGCCTCTGTTAACAGCCAGCACATGGTGTATCAGGGCAGAGGTAAGCAACACAAATGTCCAGGAACACAGTATGGTCTATGGAGTCACTACCCAGGTACCTTCCCCTCTTCCATGGCTTTTTGAAGAATTTGCTAAATAACTACACTGTCTTTGGGGTGTTTTTGCTACGTTGCCATCATCTAGGTTTTTGTTCTGTTAAGCATTAGAGTGTGATCCATGACGCTCTCTCAGGGACTATAAAAAAAAGCCAAATATTTATTTTCTCAAGTAGCAGGGCAGTCAGAACTTCCGACCCTTCTAATGGGGTTATCAGCAAAAGAAACAGGAAGGTTGCCTTAAGGTTTCAGCTCGCTCCCAATGTGATGATAATATATTTAAAGAGAAACATGAGAACAACCCAGAGAAAAAAAAAGGTTGAGCTGTGATCCCGCCAAGATACAGGTGCTTGATTTCAGACATGTGGACAATAAGGCAAGAAGTGGGGAGAAAACCACTGAAAACTAAGGATGCAGCAAAGATCTGAAAGAGCTTTTCTAAAACTGACTCATTTAATAATCCATCTTATATTTTTGTACACAATTGTTGCTGTCAGTTTATTTCCCCAGGATTTTTGTGGATTCACAGTTAAAAACCACCCATCATTACAGGTGTCCCACAACTCAATCTGAATAAAAAGGTACTGTGAAATACTATAAGTGAGGTATCATGTTTTTTACACTGTAACCGACCTGATTTAGACTAAACAAGGGATGAAGAGTAAGCTTCAATGAAATGCAGCAATTTCTTTTCCCCTCTGGCTGCTCACACCATAGAGCATGATGACAGAGCATGATGACAAGTAAGTCATTAAAACCACATTATTGGAATTGACAGAGATTGAGACAGTCATATTTGTCTCTAAAAGATGCAGTCTATGTTTATCTGACTGGGCTGGATTTGACGAGTTTAGGTACCTGCAGGCTCACATCTGGTTATGTTCTAATCTAAATTCCAATGAGGTTATTGATTCTATTTGTATAAGAACATGGTGGGCTTTACAAAGTAAATTGTTGTCTGAACCATGCTAGAGGTGGCTGCTTTTCCCATGTATAATGTTGTGTGCAGTCGCTATGGAATATGGCTATGCCCATTACAGATATAAATAAATGTTCTACAGTACTAACTCCAGAGATTTATAACTCTTGACAATTTTATGGCCCACCTTAAATAGTTGCCCTCTGTAAAAAAAGCAGCCTGTACTTAGAACAGTAGGTAATAGTAAGAGCTTCTTTACAGAGTTTTTATAGAGCACTGGGTATCAGCTGACAATTCATTCTGAGACAAATATCAGAGCCACCAAGGAAGAAAAAAAACCCAACAAGTAACAACCTTGCAATAACCTGTGAAGAGGCCTCTTCTGTCCCACTGCATAACAGCAAATCAACAGCGTAATTTCAAACAACACTGATGTAAGGAAAATTAATCCACAAACATCAGAGGTTTATGTCCAAAAAGGAGACAGAGGAGTCCCTTTACTTTATTCGAATAAAGGGAGAGGCCATGGGGCATTCCCCTGGGGTCTCTTGAATTTTTGGAGGACGCAGCCTCCTTTTATCCTCATTTCCCGGCCGCATTTCCCTCTCTCTTTCCCCATTGGCTGAGGTACTTGAGAGGTACAGACTTCCCGGAACGCCTGATCCCAAAGATTCCCCTCTAATGTATAACCCTCCCTTTTAATTTTTAATCTTTACAGAATTTAGGGGGTTTCTTTCCCATTGTTTCTTTTATCTCCCAGTGCTAGTTTTATCTACCAGCAGACTCCCAGTTTGTTTGTAAAGACAAATCCACTATTCCTCTCACTGAAAAAGTCATCTTAATATTTTTGTTCTTCTCCATAATCGTTCCTTTCTCCATGAGGGTGAAAGTCCTTTTAAAAATGGAACTGAGTAAGCTACTAACAAACAGAACTCTCAACAGGTAAAAGTGATTAAAACAGTATAAGACTGAGTAGAGGTAGTGCTGATGGAGGCCAATGTGTAGTCACTTTTCTTGATGAGAGTATTATGGCAGAAAGCTATATGATGAGATGTGAAGGAGCAATGTATATTTTCACACTCCCATTTTTTAGCAGAGAAGTTATGTGTCTGTGTAGCTGATTTGCATTTCATAAGATCCTTCTCCCAGGGGCTGATATTTGTACTAGCACTCTCAATACACATGTAGAAACCCAGGGACAACATAAAGCCAAAAGGCAAGGGGCAAGGTCTGAATCAAGGTGATCATGAAGACCAACAGTCTGGATTGTTTTCTCTATTTGACCACATACAGCACAGAAAATGAGGATGAAAGACAAGGTCAATGCACACAGGTTGGAGAGGTTAGGGCAAAACAACAGAAATTGTAAGCTGAATGAATACACTGGAATTTACATCAGATTCCTTTCAGGCTTTTCTGAAAGAATTGTGTTGGCAGGTTCTATGTAAAAGCCCATTATCAAGGAACTACTTTATTAAGTAGCCCCTTCACACATCTTTTAAAATCTAGCTTGAAGTGCAACCTGGCACAATGCAAATTGCTAAAAAGGCAGCTCAACAACCCATTCACATCCAAGTGCAGGGCTATAAGATAAAACTTGTAATCCTTAAACAAGGCTGGATTTAGGCTCCAGATAAAAGAAAGTAGAAAGATGACAGAAGACAAATTCAGTATCAGAGAGCAGGTTTGCTGGTATTCCTATGGTTTCATTTCCCTATGGACACTATTTGCAGAGAGCAAAGGTTATAATGAAGTAAAACAATTGCAATGAATTACTGTGAAGCAAACCAAATGCATTCAGTGGAGAATGGACTTGGCACCAAGCTCAGTTCCAGCTGAGCTGGAAAACAGCTCACAGAATGGTATAGAGTAAGTTAACTTTGACATTGCTCTCTTGGACTAGAAGTGCTGTAATGTATGTTATTATCCACTGATATTAATGAGTTCAAGAACATTTGAAAACTGTGTATTGTGCATGAGCATCATACTTTTAACCTGGAATGCTTATGGGACCACCATAAATCCATTCTTTGATGACAGACAAGGGTTTTACAGAAGTCATTTCTATGTAACTTCTCATAAGATAAAGCACAATGAATACCTCAAAGTTTTTTATTACACTCTTTATGGACTTGTTAGGATGCATAGAGTGCATCCTGAGGGCAAGACTGCTGACATCTCTTCCATCTCTACAGATGGTATCAGCTGTCTCTGGGAGCAAGCAGCAGAATTGGAAATCAAATACTGCAAAGTAGGCCAATAAAATGTTGATGCATGGAGATGTTTCGGGGTTGTTGTTTGTTTGTTTGTTTTTTAATTACTTGATATTACCTATGCTTTGTTCTGATCACTTGAAATTCCAAGCCCCTTAAAAAAAGTCAGTGAACCAATCTACAAGTATCAGATCAGAAGTGGCAACTTCTTTGTACTTCAGCTATTTCCCACAGGCAAAGCTCTTCTAGTGTCTTTGTTTGAAAGACAGGTACCTGCCAGCAAAAAAAAGCTGAAATCTCCCTTTGAATAGAGAATGTAAACCCCCTCCCTCAGATTATTATAATTTTGCAATTGGAGGCTCTCAGGCAAAGATTTGGGAGTGGGAATAACAGTTCTTTACTAGGAATATTAGACAAAGCAAAGACAAATACAAATGTAGTAGCACTAAGAGACAAGCAAAAACAAAGAAACAACTAAACCTCAGAAAATGCCCTGACAGAGTCAGGGATGTGACCTGACACCCTGGGTATCAGGGTGGTGAAAGCAGTCCAGATGAAATCCTCCTTGAGCAGTAAATGCAGTTCTATGAAGTGAAAACAGTCCTGTAGGAAAGTCCAATGGTGATGAAAAATGAGTTCAGTCTTCCTCTGGAGAGAAATCCAGTGGAGAGAGAGAAAACAAGCAGGGTCCCCTGGTACTCCAGTCCTTTCGGAGCGGTGTCCTCGGACCAAACTGCTGTTCACTGCTGTTCCCCCAAAGAAACCTGCTGCCTCCTTTGTTTAATTCAAGCATCCATAAGTACCCAGCAATTAGTTACCTAGCAAAACCACCAGGAAAAAATTCCACAAACACAAAAGAAACAGATCCAACCCCTAACATTATGTAACACAGCACTTTTAATGAAACACCACCACATACCACAGGAAATGTGCAGCTTTCTTAAAACTGACAGGTTACTAAAGAAATTGTGTTTTTAACTTAATAAGTCAAATAACCTGGAGTCTTAAGAACGACTTAAGTTTTACTGAGGCATTGTGGGAGTCTAGAGCCAATAGGCCTGGCTATATTTCCCCTCTGCGGAATAAAACTCTGGTATAACCCACCTCCCACTTTGCATTCTGATGACAGAAAACCAGGCAAGTAGAAGCACATCCAGGTCCTGGACTGTTCAGTGGACATATTAGAGCATATTAGCTGCTGGAAGATTGTTGTTTGTATGGCTGAGAATTGCCATCATATTTTGAGAGAGCTTCCTTTCTGTTGTAAGGAGAATTGGGGAAAGGATCACTTACAAAATACATACATCTCCAAATCAAACAATTTGTAATTTTCCTCAGACCCTTTTAAGAAAAAACATTTCCATTCAACTTTACAGAATTCTTCAGAAGACACAAGGTGATTGCCAGACTGACCCCTCCTTGAAAATTAAGGACTTTATGGATCCCAAAAGCTTTTATTTTATCACCCATTTATTTTCTGAAAGGTTGCCTAGGGGCTTTCCAAGCAGCCTCTACAGGTAAACCAGTTTTGTAATGCAAGACAAATAAGTTGTTTTTGTTAGTACACGGGTGAATTGGCACATCATGCACACAGGTGACCATGCAAATGCAAAGTTCTTGCCTCCCGTGCAGGGAGCTGCACTGACTCTCTCTGAAGTTTGGCAGGAGTTAGGAGTCAGTCCCGCCAAAGCTTCTCTCCTCAAAAATATGCAAGCAGCACTCACACATCTGTGGAGGGACCAGAGATAAGGGGTTTTTTTCTGCCTAAGAAGAAACCCCACTTCTGCTTTTTGAACAGCCTCATCATCCTCCCTGCTTGGGGGAGACTATATTATAGTTTAACCTTTGTTCCAGGCAGTATTTTAGGGGCATAGCTTTGCCAGTAGACAAGAGGAAGCTGAGAAAGTCAGCAAAGAGCGTGGCATGCAAAGAGCTTAGTCATTCAAAGCAAATTCCACAGGGGTATGAGGTTAACATACACAATTAAAAAGTAACCATCGGTGAATTAAGGCCACCACATTTCTTGGGCTTTAGGGTTTAATGAGCACTTCTCATTTCTAATCAACTTTCTTGTGGTTCCACGAATAAAAACAGTAATGAAACTTGCAAACAAATGGCTTTTCTATATACATTTAAAAGAAGCACTAGGATGCAGTAGGCACGAAACATTCACTAAAATCATACAGATGTAAAAGTGCACAGCAAAGAGTAGTTCAAAATACCATGGGAAATCACAACCAAAGTAAACTGAAGAGAGACTTTTTAGGCTATTTCCTATCTGCCAGCAAAGAAAAATAGCAGCTCCAAGTGACAAAGCAGAAGAAAACCTTGCAGAGCTCTTCAGAATGGTCTATTATCACCTCAGCAACCATCAGGCACACATAATTGGTAGGCAAAAGGGAAAAAACAACACTTGACGCCCAGGGCAAAAACAATAAAAAAAAATTTTACAAGCTGCAGCATATAAAATCTGCAAGCACTTTGACTATGCTGATTAAGGTAGGAAAATAAGATGTGACAGAAACAGAAAAAATCTGGATCATCCTAAGGAAGAAGAGGAGGTCTTTGACAAGACCTATAACCAGGTGGCTCAGGGTGTTCCCCTGAGGTGATGCAGAAAGCCTTTGAGATGACATCTGTATGAAAAATAGACAATAGGATGCAGCTGTTTGGGGCAGCCCCTGTTTTGGGCAGGCTGAGAAAAAGTTTTCTGCAGAGTGAAGAGACAAATGTATTTTAGCAGTGGAGATAATGCCCAAAGACTTGACAGGAACTTCCCAAGGGATACCAAGTACCCAAAGAAAAAGCAACAATTTGCTGCTTTTCTAAGTAGTACTGGACTTCCTCCACAAGCACTTTGGAAACCCTTCTTTCTAGAAATAGCACATACAGTAACAAGTGGTTCAGTTGTGAGATACTCCGTGAAGAATCAGAGTGCAATGTGCTACTTTTTAAATTCCCCTCTTCCACCTACTCTAGCTGGAATAACCCATGCACCGAAACCATCATATTAACTTTTGAATTTATGTAAGATGTTTTTGAAAGAAGGTGGCATGTCCTTGGCCCACATAGCAAAATAAAAGATGATGACAAATCATCATCCAGTAGATAGGTTAGATGAAGAGCCTATACTTTGCAAGTCTTTGCCTACCAACATTCTAGGTTAATATCCTTGAACCAAGATGGCCAAATAGGACACAAATCCAACTCATGCCCTGCTGAAATTTTCAGCCTGCTGAATGGATCACCAATCACATCCTGTGGTAATGTGCTGAACTGAGAAACAGGATGGCACATGAATTAACATTCCCAAAGTTTAGCCGTACCTGTTCCTGGTATCTTTTCAGAGACATATTGTAGGCAGCAGTTGATAGTAATCACACTGAGAATTATGATTAAATCTACCACTAACATGAACCAGAACTCACACAGTTGTGTGAGTCTTGAAACTATGCTCAGTTCTAAGCAGCAAGATAAGGAATAGGTCTCCTTGGGTAGATGGCATACATCAGGTATCTTATCCTTCAGCCATTCTGTTCATTTTTCCACAATGCGATCCAAGAAAGGTATCATATTTCATGGGATCATCTAGCTGATTGGCAGGTTTTTGGAAGATGCTTTGCTGTGCCCTTAACCACAACAGAGATAATTAACAAGGAAGAATGCTTGGTTACACTAGATAGCCTCACCATAGTTTAAAAATTTTTACAACATTTGATAAACAGAAAAAAGTCAGAATGCCTTCAAAGTAAATTTTCAGACACGGCATACACAGAACATGAAACCAGCCAAACAAAATCCACTTATTGAAAAAACACCAGACTAAGAGAAGATGTTCAACTCAATATTACAGGTGAGCAAAACCCAGAGTCACTGTCCCCAGTGTCTTTCCTGTATTTCCCCTTTGTTTCATCTATGGTCAGAATGTTTCATTTGCAACCCTGAACTATGTAAGCTTAAACTAAAAATTTAAAATTTATGTACTCATTATGCTCATGCTATCTTCCCAGCTGGATTGCATTTCACAAGGTGCTGGATGTGGGTCTTCTATCATACATTCCGTCTGAAAGAACTTCAAAACAGATGTAGTCTAGTTGAATATAGAAAAAATAACAGAAAAGAGTATGCCAAGACCTCTCCTAAGTACCTTAACAAAATGATGATAGTCGTTTGCAGTCATCCCTGACTTTAAAAGACTGGCTCATGATTATCCTTGGCACAAAAATTAACCTGCAAACATATGCACTTCATATATACTGGCAAATATAACCAAATACCTTGAAATAGGCCAATAATTAATCAGTGAGATGAATGCTGAAAACAGTTCTGAAGAGTTTGAGAGTTATGTCTAAAAACTAAATTGAGTACTCAAAACAATATACCAGCTCTGACAATGTGCCAGCTGCCTGCACAGATGATTCAGCCAACACAGGAGGACTCTGTGCACCTGTGGCCACCCTCAGGACAAAGCCAAAATCTTGATGAAGAAAAACCTAAGTAGGGCAGACTAAACTACAAGTTGAGCAAGATAACTGAATTTTCATAGCACAGAACAAATCTCAAAATTAACAAAAATTTTTGTGGTCGAAATTTATTAGGAAGAAGTGGGGGATTAATTCATCAGACAAAAAAAATTAAGTGAACTAAAACACTTTATTGAATGGCTACCTATAGTACTTTGCTTATTGCTCCACTGTATTTAGCAACCAGTTAAAAATGCAGCTAAGGACCAAAATAGAGCTATATACTACTTTGCTATGTTTTCACTTTTTGTTTAATACACCAATATATTCTTCTAATCCATTGCTTGGTCTAAATTTCCTTACAATTAAAAAAACTCACTGACACTTGGGGTATGGAAATAATAATGGAATGCTCTGAGGCAAACAGGGATTAATTGTAATTGTCGATTTTTCTGAGCACACGTAAAGTAGCAGCCACATGCTTCCTTATTCCATGAATCCAGGAGATTGTTTGAGCAGGCAGTGTTATATTACTCGGGGGTGGGAATGAAATCATGTGGGAGCAGCAAGCACAGCTCATGGAGAAAAATTGCCATTTTATATTTATTACTTTTACTGGTTTAAGTGCCACAGGAATAGACTCTCTAATGCGTTTGAGTGCAATTCCCCAACAATTTTACTCTGTTGCTTTGTAAACTATTTTTAGAGAAAGTCTCAGAAGACTTTTAAAGACACAAGCCATCTGAATTTAAAAGGTTATTTTGGTGGTTTATCAAAAGGATACAAATAATATGATACATCTTTCCAGATTAGATTTATTCTTCAAATTCAGGTAGGAGAACAGAACTTCAGGAGAAAAATTCCTGTTTTAAACTTGCGCATCATTTTTGTTCCATAAGCTCAAATATGCTTCTTCATCAGGCTTATCATCATTTTGGATTTCCATTGGTAACTCTACAGTGTGGATTCTCCATGCTTTTAAAACAAGATACTATTATAAGAAAACTACAGGCTTGAACATATATAGCTGCATAATTATACTGTTCACAAGCTAATAGCAAAAGAGCGTAAGGACGTTCCGTGTGAGAGGATGAAAGTTAAGGAAAAAGCAGACAGGCAGAAGTTCATGTCTCTAAAATGTTATTTAATCAAAACCACATTTTTTTCATTAAACAGTAAGGTAATTACAGGTTCCTGACTTCCCTACTTTGCACCTTCACACAGCCATAGACATCAGCCATAACCATTTGTTGGCATCCTCTTCTCCATCATCCTGAAAACCTGAAATCTGAGTTTCCAGCATAAAAATGTACCTTTCAGCTGCTAGCAACCTACTACAGATGGATTTTTGTGTTGACCTTCCAGCACAGGATAACTAATACCTTGAGAAAGTATATGCATTTTCCCTGTGTATCTAGTAATACCTACACAATGCATAAACCACAGGATAAGGCTGAAAACTCTTTACTGATTTATGACATAATAGTAGCTCAGAGGTTTATTTTATTAAAATAAGCTTCCTGCTTATTTTAATAGTCTTTTCTATCTTAGTCACTGAATCTTGGGCTGCATACATTCCAAGGCAGAGTCAGAGCATGCTCTGAGTCTGACGCCTCTGAACAGCACCTCCTTTCCTAGCTGCTGTTTCAGCGGACACCAGCAAGCACCTTCCAACCCACCCAGCTGGCTACCAAAACAACTGCTATGCTGTAATTTATAAAATACTTACAGTGCTTCTTAAATGACATAACAGGCTCTCATAACGACTCAAAATCAGTCTGTGGGGAGCTTGCACACTCTCCTCTGGAATTGCCCAGGGCACCCTTAGTCTGCCCTGTGATGCTGCAGGAAGCACAGGTGTGGGAGGAGCCAATACCTTTTTTTGGCCATTGTACTATTACAGCATTAGGAGAGAAAGTGAGAAAGGCATTGACATGTATCTGTCATCTCTCATCCTGGAGAATTCTAACCCACCACAGTGACTCTAATCCAGAGCGCTATATTAGTCCATGTCATTTCATCACAAACTAACTGTTTCAAGCTCTGTTTCCTTTCTGAAAGCTGGATACAACAAGCAGCCAGCTCACTGTGTTCATCAGATGAATACGTCCATACCAAATCGTCAAGGTCATTAAGCCTTGCAGCATCTGATGGGAACTGCATGATCACAGCCAGATTGTAGAGCCCTTAAGACTGCAGTTGCCATCCATATGAAAAAACTTTTAGATGGCTCTTCCCTCTCCTACCCCTTGGATAAATCTGAGAATTGATACAAGAATTAGGAAAAGGTAAGCAATTTCTGCTCCAGTAACACACACGTCACTCATGCACACACTTGAATCATGGTGCTGGAACTGTTGTATAGCAGGTATTTGGAAGTGAATCACACTAAACAAATCAGCGTAGACCTAATGACTTTAGTGAATTACACTGTTTTAAGATAACTGTAGCTGTAATACACCAAATACAACACAATCAGCAAACATATTATTCTATTATTATTTTTTGTTATTGCAGTCAAAGCTACCCCTGTTTTGTGAAATATACAAACCATTTTTTTTTTCCAAATTTTTTATATAAGGATACATGTAAACTATCCTGGAATGGGATTAAATTGCATGTTAAATGCTCTCCAAAGAACACTGCACAGATCACTTGACAATCTGCCTTAGTGTTTTATAGCTGACCAAATCCTCCTCTCACTGCTTTTATTCACTGTCCAATTTTCTGTAATTGGATTACTCCTCAAGGAATGGAGAGGAGGTCTTCATCTATCATGTCGAAAAACTGTTGTGTCTTCACCACTAGCATTTTCAAAGCTGCATGGATTTAGCAACATTAGGAAAGAAAAGGATCCTCTAGATCTTGTCCATTCCAGTGAGGGTTACAGTTATACAGAAACAATTCCAACACTTGCAACATCATAGATTTTTCTTTTCCTTTAAGTGATATAATATATAGCTGACCACAAGGGAGGGGCATAGCAAATAATTGAAAACAAATTCAAGAAAACAGCACTGTTTCTCATGAACCAAACAAAAAGATTAAGCAGTACCCATCAAAGCAGTAATGTCAACACACACACTTTCCCTACCCCCACCCCCAAATCAGCTCCAGAAACCTGTAAAACCATTAGTCAGAAATAACTCAGATGAGTCAGAAAAGTAATTTTTTCTATCTTACTTCCTCTCCCAGCCCCAGACATATTCAGGTAAACACAAAGCCACATCATGATGAAATTAACAACTTGCAAATCAGAAAAACAAAGGATAATGCAGAGATCAGTGCGAGGATCAACAGCAGACCTTGCCTCTAGGAAAGCTCTCTCCTTCCAAACTCCAGAAACTGCATGCAATGAACTACATCCACTTGCCACTTAGGGATGAAAACAGAAATCAAAAGAAAATTCACAGCAATGACAGTAGATGCAGATAAATAATGAGTCCTACCACAGCACTGTCTGGGCTAGGAAGAGGGGAAGGACACTGTCTTGGTTTGAAGGACAGGTA